>CM019719.1:14318262-14870762 GCA_009760885.1 Achatina immaculata
ATCAGAAAAAGGAGATGGACATGTATCGGTCACGTGATGAAAAGAAACAGAATCCCAAAACAAGCTATCAAGTGGAACACAACAGGCCAAAGAAAAAGAGGTCGACCACGTGAAGTTCTAAAGAGGACGTTGGAAAAGGCCAAATTAGTAGCCATAAAATCCCTTGATGAGGTTGAAAAGCTCACAGAGAAGAGGAGAACTTGGTGAACTATCATGCGAGCCCTGTGTGACGTTTAGCGGCACGGGAAGGATGTAAGATGTAAGAAAAAAAAAAAATATATATATATATAACCCACCGCGGTGAAGATGTGATAATAAAATGTAAGACTATTTAAAATAAAAGTAGGAGCAGCTTTATTAACTGGCACACGGCTGTGACGTTTCGGTTTGCATCTTAGTCACACAAAAACTTACAGGACAAAGAGGTAGGAAAAGAACAAGAAAATATGTGCAGCACCTCAGTGAACTAGATACATGGAGCATTTCATGGAACTAGATACATGGAGCACTTCGTGGAACTAGATACATGAAGCACTTCGTGGAACCAGATATACGGAGGACTTCGTGGAATTAGATACATGGAGCACTTCGTAGAACTAGATATATGGAGCACTTCGTGGAACTAGATATATGTAGCACTTCGTAGAACTAGATATATGGAGCACTCCGTGAAATTAGATATATGGAGCACCTCGTGAAACCAGATATATGAAGCACTTCGTGGAACTAGATATACGGAGCACTTCTGTGAACTATGTACACAGAGCACTTCGTGGAATTAGATATGTGGAGCATTTCGTGAAACTTGATACATTGAGCGTTTCGCGGAATTTTATATATTGTGTACTTCGTGGAACTAGATACATAGAACATTTCATGAAACGACATAGCAAAAGGGCATTTCACAGAACTAGATACATGGTTCACTTCGGTGTGTGGGGTGAGGGGGGTTGGGGGAAGGCCGAAGTACATGGAATACGTTGCAGGGCTAGTTTATAGTCTTGAATGATTATAAAAGGTAAAAGTAAAATCCCTGTTTCCCTGTCATTAAGGCATATTGGGGATTCGGTGTTAGGCCCGTATTTCCGCGACCTTCGGTACATGAAAGTGTGATGTGGTCAGTGTCACGCCTGGCTGTATTTTTAGAGGCTGGAGGGACGCCTTTTTTTTTTTTTTGAGTGTGTACCAGAAAAAAAAATCACACTGCTGGGAATTGATCCAGTACCACCGGTTTAGTAAACCGAATGCCTTACCACTCAGCCAACCAGACTGCCTTTGAATGATTTTAGTCTTCTGAAAAAAAGGCAACAAAACAAAAAAAAATATTTCCATCAAACCTCACTAACATAGCACCCACCTTATCTTTACGATGACATGAAATAAGCTGACTGGCCCTTAGCTCTTTTCCAAGTTGAAATCTGGGCCACGCTGAAGTAGTTTTGCAGACTTTATGATCAAACCAAGAACTTGGGCAGGCGAGGAGTAAGATGTTCCAGCAAAGAACCAGACTGTATGCTGCAGAATGCCCAGCATAAAAATGCATTTCGCGTTACCATTTCCGACATCAATGAGGACGAAACTTACCAGCTTAACTGATGAGGGATCAAGTACGGCAATAGACGTTTCGAAGAATATGTACAGCATTAATATATAGAACAGAGCTGCTCTTATAAATCGTCAACAGGCGGGAGTAGTAAGAGCTCCTGCTGACAGTGGGATTCCTAGGTACAACCCTGAGTCCCTTTGTAGGTGTCCAAATATAGGAAAATAACTAATAAGAAGGAGAAGATGATGAAGTAATAAATATTGAAGGGAAACTCTTGCTTCAGAAATGCCTGACAAAAGTACTAAAAAGATAGATCTTGCTTCAAGGATACGCCATCTTAAGATCACAGATATCTGAGGCTTGATTTTCTATTTAACCAAGTATCTGAAGTTAGTCCATTGTCTTTTGACTCTAGTGTGTTTCTGGACATCGTAGCGGTATCTACATAAAGACTGCTTGTATCTTCTTGGCGCAAGGCTGTTTGTTTCAAACTTTAGCGAAACAATACTATCATCCTGTGCCTCGTCCGCTTTTTTCTTTGTGTATTTTTATGATAGCTATTTTTACACCAGGATCATCAAACATGTTGAAAACAGATGTCGTTAACCCTTAATCACAATATTAATCATGAAAACACGTGTACACCATCAAGTGATGCGTCAGTGACCAAAAAAAAAACACAAAGGTGTAACAAGGTGCTAGAGGTGCAGTTTGTGTATATTGAACGCCCGGCTGCAACATTTCTATGTCAATAATAAATTTACTGTGGTAAATGTATGTGTCCGGTTTGAGGTGAAGATACAAGCTGCTGCATTGATTAGAGAGAGTTGATGGATCTCAACAGTTCACAGGAATCATAAAACCGTAACAGGATTCTCACACAAACATAAACCGAGCAGATGTCAACTCATTTATACATTCAGATTTTACTCAGTCCTTTGTTTTGTTTTGCGTAAATTACAGATTTATCTACCATTTGTTCAGAATAAAAGAAACTTTGACTTATAATGAGACAGTTTTGTGTACGTGTCGTATAGGTTTGTGTAAGTGTCTCAGTGTAAATGACAGACAGATTTGTGTAAGTGGCATGGAAGTTACTATAAATAAGTATTAGATGTTTTTTTCTAGAGCTGAGATATTTGTGAGAACTCAAGAGAGGTCTGTGTGCTTTATGAGTATATGTGTTTTCTGTGTGCTTTCTGTGTGCTTTCTGCGTGCTTTCTGAAAGATTCTGGTGCAAGCGCCCGAAGATTTGTGTTAATATTACAGAGATTTGTGAAAATCTCATTGAAGCTTGCATATCTATCTATCTATCTATCTATCTATCTATCTATCTATCTATCTATCTATCTATCTATCTATCTATCTATCTATCTATCTATCTATCTATCTGTCTGTCTGTCTGTCTGCCTGCCCACCCGCCCGCCCGCCCGCCCGCCTACCCATCCGTCCGTCTGTCTGTCTGTCTGTCTGTCTGTCTGTCTGTCTGTCTGTCTGTCTGTCTGTCTGTCTGTCCATAAGCTTTTGCTTTTGTGTATTTAAGACGGTGATGTCTGAGAGTTTCTTAGAGACATAAATTTTTGTAGGTATTAGAAAAAAAAGGCAGACCACGTGAAACTCTGAAGAGGACATTATTAAGAGAGGCCAAATTAACAGGCATAAAATCCTTTGATGAGGTTGAAAGACTCGCCGAAGACAGGAAAAATTGGCGAACTACTTTGTGAGCCCTATGTGACGTTTAACGGCACGGGAAGGATATACGATATAAGATAAGATAAGATTAGAAAAATGTGTTGTTCCAGTATCAGAGAGGGTTTTGTATCAGTGTCAGGGAGGTTTTTGTACCAGTAACAGAGAGGCTTTAGTGCTAGTATCAGGGATGTTTGGTACTAGTATCAGAGAGGTTTTTGTACCAGTGTAAGAGGGGTCATACCAGTATCAGAGAGGTTTTTGTATCAGCGTCAGAGACTTCCGTGCAAGTATTGACGAGGCCTGTTATTATTAGAGGCAAGTTATTGTATTAATGAAAATTTGTGAATGTATTAGAGAGGTTCCTGTATCAGGGTTAGAGAGGTTCCTGTATCAGGGTCAGAGAGCTTTCTGTATCAGGGTCAGAGAGGTTTCTGTGTCAGGGTCAGAGAGGTTTCTGTATCAGGGTCAGAGAGCTTTCTATATCAGGGTCAGAGAGGTTTCTGTGTCAGTACAGGATAAGCTTGAGTTATTGTTGGTGAGATGATATTGTTTTAAGTGAGAGGTATGTGTAGGTGTCAGATAAGTTAGTGTAGTTGAAAGACAGGTTAGTGTAGGTGTCAGAGAGGTTAATTTAGATGTCAGATAGGTTAGTGTAGATGTGAGATAGATTAGTGTAGGTGTCAGATAAGTTAGTGTAGATGTTAGATAGGTTAGTGTAGATGTGAGATAGATTAGTGTAGGTGTCAGATAAGTTAGTGTAGGTGTCAGATAAGTTAGTGTAGTTGAAAGACAGGTTAGTGTAGGTGTCAGAGAGGTTAGTTTAGATGTCAGATAGGTTAGTGTACATGTTAGATAGGTTGTTGTAGATGTCAGATAAGTTAGTGTAGGTGTCAGATAAGTTAGTGTAGATGTCAGATACGTTAGTGTAGGTGTCAGAGAAGTTAGTGTAGATGTTAGATAGGTTAGTGTAGGTGTCAGATAGGTTAGTGTAGGTGTCAGTTAAGTTAGTGTAGGTGTCAGATAGATTAGTGTATGTGTCAGATAAGTTAGTGTAGGTGTCAGATAAGTTAGTGTAGGTGTCAGAGATCTTAGTGTAGGTGTCAGATAAGTTAGTGTAGGTGTCAGAGATATTAGTGTAGGTGTCAGATAAGTTAGTGTAGGTGTCAGAGATGTTAGTGTAGGTGTCAGATAAGTTAGTGTAGGTGTCAGATAGATTAGTGTAGGTGTCAGATAAGTTAATGTAGGTGTCAGATAAGTTAGTGTAGATGCCATATAGGTTAGTGTAGGTGTCAGATAAGTTAGTGTAGTTGTCATATATCTTAGTGTAGATATCAGATAAGTTAGTGTAGATGTCAGATAAGTTAGTGTAGATGTCATATAGGTTAGTGTAGATGTCAGATAGTTTAGTGTAGATGTCATATAGGTTAGTGTAGATGTCGTTAGTGTAATGTCAGATAAGTTAATGTAGGTGTCAGATAGGTTAGTGTAGATGTCAGATAAGTTAGTGTAGGTGTCTGATAAGTTAGTGTAGGTGTCAGATAAGTTAGTGTAGGTGTCAGATAAGTTAGTGTAGGTGTCAGATAGGTTAGTGTAGTTAAAGGACATGTTAGTGTAGGTGTCAGATAGGTTAATGTAGGTGAAAGACAGGTTAGTGTAGGTGTCAGATAGGTAAGTGTAGGTGTCAGAGAGGTTTTTGTTGGTGTCAGAGAGGTTAGTGTAGGTGTCAGATAAGTTAATGTAGGTGTCAGAGATGTTTCTGTTGGTGCCAGAGAGGTTAGTGTAGGTGTCAGATAGGTTAGTGTAGGTGTCAGAGAGGTTAGTGTAGGTGTCAGATAGGTTAGTGTAGGTGTCAGAGAGGTTAGTGTAGGTGTCAGATAGGTTAGTGTAGGTGTCAGAGAGTTTAGTATAGGTGTCAGATAGGTTAATGTAGGTGTCAGAGAGGTTTTTGTTGGTGTCAGAGAGGTTAGTGTAGGTGTCAGAGAGGTTACTGTAGGTGTCAGAGAGTTTTTTGTTGGTGTCAGATAGGTTAGTGTAGTGTCAGAGAGGTTTTTGTTGGTGTCAGAGAGGTTACTGTAGGTGTCAGATAGGTTAGTGTAGTTGAAAGACAGGTTAGTGTAAGTGTCAGATAGGTTAGTGTAGGTGTCAGAGAGGTTTTTGTTGGTGTCAGAGAGGATCGTGTAGGTGTCAGAGAGGTTTTTGCTGGTGTCAGAGAGGTTAGTGTAGATGTCAGAGAGGTTTTTGTTGGTGTCAGAAAGATTTGTGGGCGTGTGTAAAAGTTGTACATAGATGTCCGAAAAATTAATGTGTTTGAGAAGTTTATGTAAGGATTTTGTGCCTTTTTTCAGAGATGTTGTGTTATTATTATTATTATGCTGTGCTATGCCGAATTAGGTTTGCGGGGTAGGGGTATCTATCCCCTATCAAAGGAGAAGTAAGACGACTCCTTACCTCCGTCAGTCTACGGGACACCCTTGGGCAAGGTGGAGTACCCGTTTAGCCCCCCGATCAGGGTGACGTGAACCCATGGGAGCAGGTGGTGGATGGAATGTGAGAGCAGCAGACAGATAATGTTGGTTATGGTCACCATTCTATGAAGGTAGGCAGATGATCTCAATGTAGGGACAATGGCTACGATCACTGACTAGTACAGTCATTGCCCGGAAGGAAAGCAATGGTAAACTATCTTCTGGAAACATACCAAGAAACCCAAACAGCAATCATGGAAAGTCAAATAGGAAAAAGATCTGGTGGTGAGTCCCCCAGGCCAGATAGATCTAATTTTAACACTGGGGAAGAGTGTGAGACAGAGGTCAGTACTAGTAATTGTGGTAATGGGCAAAATCCTGACGGTGTTACCAAGGAAAACCCCTGCATCAAACTACAAAGAAAATTAAGAGTAGGAACATGGAATATAAGAAGTATGTATGAGGGAAAATATCAAATAATAAGTGACGAGATGAAAAGAACGGGGATACACATTTTGGGAATCTGTGAACATCGATGGAAAGGATCAGGACACTTTAAGAGCGAGAATGATAATATCTTTATATACTCTAGTGGAGAAATAGGATGAAAGAATGAAATGGCTTTTTACTTGGACAAAACAACATCAAAAGCATTACTAGGTTACAATCCCGTAAGTGATAGAATCCTCACAATCAGACTTAAGGGCATTTCTAGAAATGTAGCAATCATCCAGATATATGCACCTACATCGGCAGCAGAAGAAGAGGAAGTAGAAGACTTTTATAACACACTGCAAACAACATTAGACCAGGTACGGAAAATGACATTGTATTAATAATGGGGTATTTTAATGTAAAGATTGGTACAGAAAGAGCAGAAGATGAAGGACATGTTGTAGGGAAATTTAGCATCGGACATAGAAATGAGGCAGGTGATAATCTAATGGCGTTTTGCATGGAAAATGAGCTAATGATCGCTAACACACATTTTAAACAACATCCAAGAAGACTTTACATATGGACATCACCTGATGAATGAATGAATGAATGAATGAATGATCTTTATTTTTAAAGGGTAAAGAATTGGGCACACAGGGCCATCTTACATTCTGCCCTTCATCACTCCATCTTTCATTCTTCCCACACACTCGATTTAATTCAAATATACAAATTAAATTAGGAAAAAAAACATATCAAAATAGTGTAAGATTTAACTACTACATTCAAAGTAAAAGAGAATAACCTAATAAAATAGCTCTCACGCACACATACACAGGCAAACATATACATAAACAAAAATACATTGTAAATACAGATCTTCTAACATATGTTTTTTAACAAACATTAAAATAATTTCTAACAATATCTAACAAGTTGCTTTTCTAACTATGTCATTTTAGTACTTGATGGTTGGCGAGTCATGTGTTGAGAGAGTGCTGGTTATTCTATGGAGGCATATAATTACAAGAAAGTAAATAATGAAACAGGTTTGAGTTAAAGGATGAAGTATTATCAATGGATTTTAAATGGTAGGGGAGGGTGTTCCAGAGCTGTACTTCAGAGTATGCAAGGCTTTTCTTGTACAGATCAATCCTGGGTTTAGGAAGAAGACAGTTTTTTAAACGCTGGCTATGTTTAGTGTTATACGTAAACAGTGACCACAAGTAAGGCGGAGCATTGTGCGACAGAATTCTGTGAACAAACTTAACTTTGTTAAAAATGATTCTGTTTTTGAGGGGTAGAATTTTGAGTTGTTTGTGTTGATCTACAGTCTGTACTGGGTGTTTGTCACAAATCAGAGTTAATGCTCGCTTGTGAAGTGAGTGGAGCATTTTTGTGTTTGAGACTGAGCATCCATCCCAGATTGTGGAACAGTAATCTAAGTGTGTTTGTATGTGTGATATGTAGTATATCGTTCTTGTGTCTCTGTCGATAAAGTGTTTAATTTTGGCTAATTGGTAAACTTTCTGTGCAATCAAGTTTGTCAGGTTATGTACGTGAGAATTCCAAGTTAAATGCTGACCAATGAGGAGTCCTAGAGTTTTATGTTCATGAACATTTTCTATTGCCTTAGTCCCAGCACAAAGCTGTGGTGAAGTTTTTGTTGCATTTTGCAGTTTCTGTCTTGTAGTGATGAGTATGGATTTTGTTTTGTTCGTGTTTATCAACATACTATTTTTATTACTCCATTTAATCAGACTGTTTATATCATTTTGGAGCATTGTCTGTAGTTTATTGATGTTATAGTCACTATTTTAAACAGTACAGTCATCAGCAAAAAGTGGTAGGAAAAACCAAGAATCAAATAGATTACATTTTGGTGAAAAGAAGGTGGAGGTCAAGTACAGCATCAGCAAAAACTTTATCTGGTGTTGATTGTGACACAGACCATGAGTTATTAATAGTAGACGTGAAGATAAAGATAAAAAAAACAGTTACGGGATCAAGATCACTCCGCTTTGATCTTTCAAAAATACCAGAACAATACGGTATAGAAGTGAAGAACCGTTTCGAAATCCTGATGGCTGTACAGGAGGAGATGACATCAGATGACTTTGACGCAGGCCAAAGATATCTTAATAACAACAGCTAAAGACATGGTTTCAGTAAAGAAAACACAAAAGAATGGATAGATTACAGCAGGTACACTAGAACTGATAAAACAACGTAGAGAAATGAAGACGCAATGGAAAGTGACAAACAGCAACAAAGAGGAATATAAAACATCAGAAGTCTGGAAGAGATAGTGAAATGTTTAAAGAAATGAAGACATTGAAGAGAAATGTCACACCTAAGCTAAATGTAATTTTGATGAGATGGGGTATACCTTGACAGAGACAGAGGAAATTCTAGAAAGATGGAAGGAATATTGCAGAGGAATGTATGAAACAACCGACTGTGGAACTAGAAATCAACAGTGTGAATTATTATTGGAGGAGAAAGAACCCGAACCGACAATAGAAGAAGTTTTACTGGCAATAAAGAATCTGAAAAATGGTAAATCACCAGGATATGATGAGATAACAGCTGAATTTACTAAAGCAGTAGAAAAGGAATGTGCAACAATCTATCATGCACTATGTAAAAAGATATGGCATTCCGGTATTTGGCCAAAAGAGTGGAAAATAACTGTATTCATACCACTGCCAAAAAAGAGTAACCTGAAATTATAACTACAGAACTGCTGCCCTGATTAGTCATGCCAGTAAAATTCTGTTAAAAATCATAATGGGTAGACTTCGAAAGAAAATAGAAGAAAAAGTCAATATGGTCCAAGCTGGTTCCAGGCAAGGAAGAGGATCAAGAGATCATATATTCAATATAAGATTAATAATAGAGAAAAGCAGAGAATTTAATATGAATTTATATTTATCCCTTATAGACTACTCAAAGGCATTTGATTGTGTACAACACCAGAAACTTTGGGAAATAATGGGAAAAAATGGGATTTCCAACACATTTGATACAATTAACATCACTGCTGTATCTAGACCAACAAGCAGTAGTAAGAATAAATGGTGAAACAACAACTTGGTTTGACATAAAACAAGGGGTCCGTCAGGGGTGCATATTGTCACCTTACTTATTTAACTTGTATACTGAAAATATAATGAGGAATATTAGAGAAGATGTAGACAAAGAATATTACGATGCCATAACAATTGGAGGTTATGAAATAGCAGAGATTAGATATGCTGAAGACACAGTATTACTGTCCAAAACACAAAAAGGAATGGAAAAACTATTTATGTCAGTCCGTAAGAACAGCGAAGAACAAAACATCTATCTTAATGCAAAGAAAACTAAATTGATGACAACTTACAAAACAAACAAGGCAACTGAAATATGTATCAATGAGGAAAAACTGGAAGAAGTGGAGAGTTTTGAATATCTTGATTCACTACTAACTAGTAATGGAGAGATACAATGAGGATATTAAAAGGAGGACATCTATCGCTCTTCAGAAAGTAAAACAACTAAAGAATCTGTGGAGAGGAGCAGACAGAACCACAAAAATAAGATTTTTAAGGGCATGCATCTTTCCCATCGCAACATATGCCTGTGAGACCTGGACACTTAATACAACAGCTGAGAAACACATAAATGCCTTTGCATGTAAATGGTACAGAAGAATTCTTCAAATATCGTGGACATAAAAAAGAACAAATATATCTATACTACTAGAGTTTAATATTGAAGAAGGCTGGCTAGTAAAGAGGATTAAAGAGAGAAAACTTAAATATTTTGGACACATTAAACGTCATGATAATCTAGAGAAGATCGTTTTGGACAGGTACATCAGGGGAAAAAAGAAAGAGAGGAAGACCAAAACGAAGATGGCTGCAAGACATTGATGAGGATCTGCAAATGGATGCAGCAGCAGCAGGCCGTCTTGCTCACAACCGAGAGGTCTACGGGAGTGCTGTTTGGGAGGCAAAGTTCGGCAAGGGACAAGCAAATAAATGAATGAATGATATGGCGAATTGCGTATAAGGATTATTATTCTCCATCCTGTGCGGTCATTGGTGTTTTCATTTAATTCAGATGCTTTTCTGTTGCCATGGTGCTTGGTCAGTCCACAGAGATATTTTTCTTTTGGCCGTTTTCTCTTGAATTTTCCAGTCATTACTAGGTTCTCCGAATTCTGTCTTCTCATGGCACGTCCAAGAAATTGTGGTTGTCTTTTTCTTATATTTTTAACTAGTTTTAGTTGTTCTCAAACTTCTTTGGGGACTTCTTCCTTTGTTTTTCTGTCTGTCCAGGGTGTTTGTTGTATCTTTCTCCAAAAGCCACGTCTATAGTGCTTCCAGTTTCTTTGTCACCTTTTTGTTGACAGGCCGAGTATCACAGCCATAGACAGCAATATTGGCTCTATATAACAGTGTAATATTTTTCCCCTTCACTTTTAAGGACCATTAACTTATTTGTTAGTATTTTATTCACGTCATGGAAAGTTTTCTTTGCCTTACATTTTCCTGATTTTATTTCATTTGTGCACTTGCCATCAGCTGTTACTGTTGATCTAAAGTGAATATAAGATAACTATTTCTTATATTATCTGCAGGGACACACCGATATTTCCTTAGTGACAGTCGTGAGCAGGATAAGTAGCTCACCAAAATAAAAGATGGGGGTCCTTAATAAATGTATTTACTTGTGCTAGTGTCTTCCTGTATGCAAATATGTTACGCTTTGTTATGTTCATTGTTTTTGTCTTGTAGCTCTTTGCCTCTATGCCTCTTTCATTGCTTTCTTCAATAATCTTATTCACAAGTTTCTGTAAATTTCTTTCACTTTCTGCTATTAGAAAATTGTCATTCGCGTATCTCGGGTTATTGATGTTATGCCTTCCTATTTTAAATCCTTTCGTGATATTTTCACCTTATAATAAGAACAGATCGTGTAACACTACGCATCCTAGTCTTACCCTACCTTCCTTTACCCTGACACCCACCCGTGTTATTGTTCGGTCTTTCTGCTGATCTTTACTTCCAGTGCATATTCTTAGTAATTTCCAGTATATATTCTTAATAATTTCCAGTACATATTCTTAGTAATTACCATATCTTTAATATCTATATTAAAATTTTTTTTTAAATATTTGTTTATAACTTCTTGTCCAGCTCTGTCAAAAGCTTTGATGTAATCAATAAAACATAAGTATAGAGATCGCTCTTTTATAGTTCTTAATATTGGTCACTTGATGAGAAGAAATTATCAAAGAATCCCGAAACAAGCTATCAAGTGGAACACAACAGGCCGAAGAAAAAGAGGCAGACCGCGTGAAACTCTGAAGAGGACATTATTAAGGGAGGCCAAATTAACAGGCATAAAATCCTTTGTTGAGGTTGAAAGACTCGCCGAAGACAGGAAAAATTGGCGAACTACTTTGCGAGCCCTATGTGACGTTTAACGGCACGGGAAGGATATAAGATATAAGATAAGAATATAAAAATTGAGTCACTTGTGCTTTTTTCCTTCAGCAAAAAATCACATTGTTCTTCTGCCATTTCAGTTTTGTTCTTTTTTTTCCGTATTCTCAGACTAATGATTTTTAATAGCACTTTATCATGTAGCTCATTAAAGTGATTGTGCCATGCTCTAGCTATCTCTGGAATTGCGATGAAAACTGATCTGGCCAGATCTGATGGTATATGTCCAGCGTCTTATATCATATTTAAGAGACTTGGTACTTTGTCTATATCGATGTCTCCTAATGCAACGATCATTTCTCTTGTGATGTCACCAAATCCTGGTGCTTTCCGCATTTCTTACTTCTTTTTTTTCCAGTATTGGTGGTTCTTCATTATTCATATTTACCTTGATTTAGTAATTTCTCTGGTTATTATACAGGTCGCTCATATACTCTGACCATCTATCCAAAATTTCTTATTTTTCCTAACAGCGTTGTCTTCCTTGTTTTAAAACACACAAAAAAATCTTTTGTTTTGCTTGTTCTTTTCCTACAAAATTCTTCAATATTTTATGAAATTCTTTGCCATTATAAAACTTTTTTTTTTCAATCTCATTAAATTGCTCTAATAGCCACCTCCCTTTCTCTTCCGTGCACCGTCTCTTTATTTCTTTTTTAATCTCATCATACATTGTTTGGTTATTTTTGTTTTTCATTTTCATCTCCATCAGTTCTAGAATGTCGCTTGCTATCCCGTTTGTCTCATCTTTGACCCTTTGGTACTGATGTGATGCTTCTCTGCTTGGTGGAGCGTTTTTTTTCAAAGGTTTTCCCCATATTAAGTCCTGAAATAATATTTCGTAATCTGATATTGCATCATATCAATTGTTTCTTCCATGCTGAATTTCTCTTTTATTTCTTTATCTTTTATATAGGTACGTTAGCAAAAGATAAAGAAGGAAAAGATAAAGTAATTGATAGATTTTGTTATTTTTCTGAGAGGTTCTGTGTAAGAGCATGAAAGTTTTGTGATTATTTCAGAGGTTTTGTGAAAGCGTTTGAAATGTTTCGTGTAAGTTGTCTTTGAGGTTTGTACATTTGAGAGATGTGTTTGAGTTCTACTTGAATCGTGAAATTTCTGTTAAACAGCAGCACGTGAGGTAAGCCAGCGTCATAAATATTGTATCAGAGACTGGCATCCCCACACTCCGGGCATTCCCATACGTGCTCCGCCTTCCCTTCCAACACCCACTGAAACGTGCGCCTGATGATGGAGCCAGCCACTCACTGGTTGTAGGTAACACGTGCTAAACCACTTCTTTGAGGAAAACTTCAACTTCTCCTCTTCTCCCCCCCCCCCCCATTCGATCACCCTCCTGATGTGATTGTCGTCACTCAACCCAATGTCATCCTCCATATGCAGCCTACCTAAGGTGGGTCTTGCAATCCCCTACTTGTTCATTCTTAGGGTTTCCTGAATTGATGCCATGCCTGCCTGCTTGTCCACGTCCTCATTGCTTTTAACTCCCGCATGACCCGGGCAGTATATCCTCGTCAAACGGGATAACCGAGATAAGCATGTATCTGAAAAAAAAAAACGTGTGAGACAGCGACTAGTGTTAGTTTGTGCGTAAAAGAGTTGAAAGTTTCTGTGCTCCCCTGTTTAAAGTAACATACAAGAACATGTAACCGAGCTGTCACATGATCGCGTCCGTCATTGTTTCTTATATTGTCTGAAGGGAGACACGGATATTTCCCTAGTGTCAGTCATAAGTAGAATATGTGAAGATGTGGCCCTTAAGTAACTCATCAAAAGGAAAGCATGGGCCGCTAAGTAATCCACCAAAATGAAAGATGGGGGTCCTTAAATAAATCTACAGAAAGAAAAGTGGGGTCCTATTTCCTCATCATAAAGTATGGCAGCGACCGTTAATTAACTCCCCAAAAGTAAATGTGGCTAATTCACCAAAAGAAAAGGTGCCGACCCTTAATTAACTCCCCAAAAGTAAATGTGGCTAATTCACCAAAAGAAAAGGTGCTGACCCTTAATTAACTCCCCAAAAGTACATGTGGCCAATTCACCAAAAGAAAAGGTGCCGACCCTTAATTAACTCCCCAAAAGTAAATGTTGCTAATTCACCAAAAGAAAAGGTGTCGACCCTTAATTAACTCCTCAAAAGTACATGTGGCCAATTCACCAAAAGAAAAGGTGTCGACCCTTAATTAACTCCTCAAAAGTACATGTGGCCAATTCACCAAAAGAAAAGGTGTCGACCCTTAATTAACTCCTCAAAAGTACATGTGGCCAATTCACCAAAAGAAAAGGTGTCGACCCTTAATTAACTCAACAAAAAACTAAAAATGGAGACCTTATTTAACTCAACAAAAACAAAGGTCGCAAAAGAAAAACAAAAGTGGTGACCTTTAAATAAATCACCGAAAGGAAAGGTAGGATACTTAAGTACCTAATCAAAAGAAAGATAAAGGTCTTTATGTTTGCAAGGTCATTATGTTTGCAAGTTACATAGAAAGGCATGGAATTACGGAGAAAAGAAAAGTTCGGAAGAATATCTCCAGGTCAAGGTTTCAAGTCTTCTGTCCAGGGCTGTTTTAATTCACAAAAAGCAGAGCCCCGTTTTAAATAAAACTCCTTGTACAGCTTACTGAAATGAAGCAAAAGAAGAAGAAGAAGGAAGGAGAAGAAGAAGAAGAAAGATGAAGAAAAATATGAGGAAAGAAGAAGAAGAAGAAGGAAGAAAGAAGAAGAAAAAAGAAGAAGAAAAATATGAGAAAAGAAGAAGAATAAGGAAGGAAGAAAGAAGAAGAAGAAAGAAGAAGAAAAATATGAGGAAAAAAGAAGAAGAAGGAAAGAAGAAGAAAAAAGAAGAAGAAAATATGAGGAAAGAAGAAAAAGAATCAGAAAGAGAAAGAAAAATATGACGAAAGAAGAAGAAGAAGAAGAAGAAATTAAAGTCCACAGCTAACAGCTAGCAAGATTTATTTACACAAATGCTCAACGTTTAACTGAAACATGTGACATTCACTGTAAGTGTGACATTTCTGTTATCACCTGCACGTGAGTAATTATTTTGCGTAAATCGGTGATACTTTTAATTAACAAGGCGCTAAACGAAACCTGGGATATGATGGCTAGAAAACGGCCAAACAATTGATTCGATGAAAACTAAATTATTATAATAACAGCTTTGACACTGCTGTATATTGTACCTATTGATAACCGTAGCACAATTTTACAGTAGCCAGCCCAGCCTTTCAAACTTTTAGTTAACTGTTGTATTCGTCATCATCATCATCTTGTGGCATCTTACGAAAGGAAGAGTAGCAACTGTAACTCTCCTCTTACTATAGCAGCCAAACTGGGCATGCTGTTTCAGGCTAAACTCTTGTTGGTGCTGTTCATCGATCTGTTGCACTATTGTTGGGGTTACAGTTCTTGTTTGTCCCCCCCCCCCCCATATCTTTGATTCAGATATGCTCCCTTGTTTTCAAAGATGCTTAGAAACATTTCTAAAATACTTTCACGACGTGTTTTCCAGTTTGTTCGCTTGTTTTCCTTCCATATACAGTCGTGACATTTATTCCTCATTTGTTGTCTTATCTCCTTGGGAAGTACACCTTTTTTTTACATTTATACAACCTAGACGATTTTTAAGGGCATGCATCTTTCGCATCGCAACATATGCCTGTGAGACCTGGACACTTAACAAAACAGCTTAGAAACACATAAATGCCTTTGAATATAAATGTTACAGAAGAGTTCTTCAAACATCATGGACACAAAAAAGAACAAATGTATCCATACTACAAGAACTAATTGTTGAAGAAGGTTGGCTAGTAAAGAGGGTTAAACAAAGAAAACTTCATGATAATCTTGAGAAGACCGTATTGGAAGGGTACATAATGGGAAAAAGAAAGAGAGGAAAACCAAGGCGAAGATGGATGCAAAACATCGTTAAAAATCTGCAAATGGATGCATCAGCAGCAGGGCATCTTACTTACAACCCGAGAGCCCTACAGGAGAGCTGTTAGGGAGGCAAAGTTCCGCATAGGACATGCAAATGAAAGACTGGCAACCTAGAAGTTTATTTTCTTTCCTTTTTTTTTTCATTGTTATGGTTGGTGAAGACGCTGTCCTATCTGGCAATCATCAACCCATAGCTGACATGCTAACGTCAGGGCTGGCGAAAGATAGCTGACCAAGACCCTATCCCATGGTGCCTTTGGTACCCCAAGTAACGGACCTAGCCTGGCTAACTGGGCAGGGATCACTACAGTCTCCAGGGCGGTGGAGTCTGATAGAGAAGTTATTGCGCCCCCCCCCCCCATTAGCTGCACTCATGGACTGAAAAGAATAGTCGCCATATTCTGCTCCTAGGCTGACACGATATTGTGCTTCACCGATTTCATAATATGTACATCATTTGATTATTGTACTTTCCACCTGGTTCAGTGTGGTATATTTGAATAACTGATAAAGAAGTTATTCATTACCCGCTGTTTTCATACAAAAGTCTCGTAGGGACTGTTTTTTTCTAGTAGTAACGGTTTATCTGGCTAAGATGGCCTCGTGTAAGAGTAAAGGTTTAGTTATGTGTTTCTACGTGTAACTAATTAGTATTTAATATTGTTTGACTAGATTATGTGTTTCTATGTGTAACTAATTAGTATTTAATATTGTTTGACTAGATTATGTGTTTCTATATGTAACTAATTAGTATTTAATATTGTTTGACTAGATTATGTTTTTCTATGAATAAATAATTAGTATTTAATATTGTTTGACTAGATTATGTATTTCTATGCGTAACTAATTAGTATTTAATATTGTTTGACTAGATTATGTGTTTCTATGTGTAACTAATTAGTATTTAATATTGTTTGACTAGATTATGTGTTTCTATATGTAACTAATTAGTATTTAATATTGTTTGACTAGATTATGTGTTTCTATGAGTAAATAATTAGTATTTAATATTGTTTTACTAGATTTTCCTTTAAAAATGAAAGGTAGGAAGAGCTATATTCATAAATAAAACACAAGGTTATGGTATTTCAGCTTGCACTTATTCTTATAAAAGCATGCAGAACAAAGTAGTAAAAAAAAAAGAAGAGTAAGTCTAAATTTACATGTTTGATACATAACACTTAAAAAGGAAAGAAACGGGAGTTATTTGTCTTTTGGTGTAATATGAAGAAATGTTTTGGCTATTGTGGTTGTAAAAATGTGTAAATGCTTATATACAGAGATTTTGATTGTGATGCCAATCTGACTGGTTGGTAGCTTTGTTCAGAATATTAATTTTCTCTCTCTCTCTCTCTCTTTCTCTCTCTTTTTTTTTTTTGGATATTCAAAAAGGAACTTTACCTGTTTACTCATAACAGCTCAGCGTGGTAGGTCTCTCTGCTTTATTTTTACAAAAGAAGGATGTAAGGAATATGCTAGTACTTCTTGTTTCATACAATTTAGAATCACCACCTCATCTTTTTCAGAGATAAAAGGAAAGAGAGAAGCGCTTTGACCAGGAGACCTCTTTCATTCTGCCTTTTTTTTTTCTTCATTGTTTGAGCTCAATGGTCGCCCACCCGAGACAGGATTATCGTTAAATATTTATCATCTGGATAAAGATGGCGAGGAAGTCCTCGCAATGGCCGCACTTCCGTTTGTCGCCTGACGAACCAGTCAACTCCCTTGTAGCTGGCACTCACTTCGCGCTGCCAGGCACCGCCCCATCGTCTCGGGCTCTGATTGGACGACACTGGACTCTCTGCGAATGCACGTGCTTTGACGTTGAGTAAAGCTGATTAATTGGGACTTTGTCGCGAGTAAACTGAATTACTCAGAGAGGCTAGGCAGTAATCGCCCTTAGATGCTTGTCAAAACAGAGACTTGGACATCACTGTCGACCTTAAAGCTGGTGCGGGATAAATTTTCTGCCGGCACATCACAGCAGATCTCTCACTTGGACACTCGCCACCATCTCGTATGTTACTTCCGAAAACCTTCTCTCGTGCTGTCGTGAAATCTTTACGTCGGATAAAAAATATATATTTTAAAAAAAAGAAAGAAAAACTAGAATTTCAGAAAAATCAAGCTTAGCTCCAAATTTCATCTTTTATTTCCAGGACGTGGCATCCAAATTTCATTGTTTATAACAAATTAAAAGAAATAACCCTCCAAAATACTCAGCTGTTATTTAAAAAAAATAGTTTACGTTTTATGTGTAATTTACATTTGTTAATTAAATGAATAGTTTTGCATAAAGAATAATCTACAAATTCTTATTTTCTATTTTAGTTCTTGGAGATTAGCGAACTCTTCCATTGACTTGTAAAACAAAGGACAATTTTCTTTGTATAAAGCGTCCAAATCACTTTAAAAAGTTTAACGTAAAGTAAATACAAGGGCCGTGGGTGGAGAGAAACGCCCAAATACGTGTAACATTCTGATTATAAATTAGTGCTTGAATGTTGGCTGCAGCAAGTTACAAGTAACATCGTTACAAATGATGGCCAGAGTGTAGTGTTGTCACTGCTGTGGTTTACAGACAACCTGGAGTGGACAAGACAGTGAAGTCTGATCACTTTTCTTTCTGAACGCGGTTTTTTCACGTAAGTTTTTGAAAACTTTTTACCATCAAAATAATCGCTATCATTGTAATAATTTTTTAGGTATTTCCCAGCCGATGTGTAAAGAATAGTACATCTACATTTGATGTAAAATGCAGTATATATCTTAAAATGAAGTTAGATATTTGAATCATAGATCTGATCTGCCAGCTGTGGTCTGTTACAGAACAATGAGCCACTTTTCTAAACTCTACGCTCGGTGATTTCGACTTCTAGCCTCCATGGTAAAACAGAGACGGTTTTTTAAGGTCAGTCTTTGTGCGTCAAGCGCTGCTGAGTTTCCCAAACCACAAGAGGGAGTGATCTTCTATTGTTCAGGGATTCTTTGGGGCTGTATTGTGTAGGGCGTCACGTTTTCTGTTACATTTGAGAGCTACACAACCGTTAACAAATAATTATTTAGCTCGACAGGCAAACTGTTATTTAGCTTCGCTGCAGATTAAATTGATAGTTTTCAATTAGATGTATTCAAGGTTTCTTTGCCTGATAGTTACTGTTTAGGTGTATTCATATTTTCATTGGCTGATAGCTATTATTTAGATGCATTCCAGATTTCATTGGTTGATGGTTATGATTAAGATATATTCTAGATATTCATTGGTCATTTTATTTCTTGCATTATTTTCACTGTAGTCATGTATGGGCGTGGCCATACTCTTCTCATAAATCGTGAAATGTACAATATGAAAGCTTCTAATCAGGCAATAATGAGGGTGAGGACAAGTGGACATCATGTTTCACTGTGCATTATTCTTGTCTCTGTGAAGAAAATATATAATTAAATAAATAAAACACAAAAGCAAAGATAACTTCATCTATGTATATCTTCTGAATAACTTCACCTAACTATGTATATCTCATGAATAACTTCATCTAACTATGTATATCTCATGAATAACTTCATCTAACTGTTTATATCTTATGAATAACTTCATCTAACTATGTGTATCTTCTGAATAACTTCATCTAACTATGTATATCTCCTGAATAACTTCATCTAACTGTGTATATCTTTTAATAACTTCATCTAACTATGTATATCTCCTGAGTAACTTCATTTAACTGTGTATATCTTTTAATAACTTCATTTAACTGTGTATATCTCCTGCCAGGAATCTTTGTTTTCTATAGTTCTCAGTGCTTTCATGATCTTCTTGTGTAGCCCTACAACAGCTCTGAAGATCTCCATTTTAATTCAACTTTGATTTGTTACATTTACCTGAAGAACATGAGTACTTTCTTCTGCATTTTTAGTTTTTTAACACCTTCTATTTCATCAATGAAGTCGTTAATTCTTTCTCTTCCTACAATCTCCAGGGCTATTAAAATTCTGTCACCAAAAGTGTTTGGGAAAAACAGTAGTTTCAGGCGGGGAATTTTGTATTCAGATCTATTTGGAATCAATAGTTTTATTGCATTTACGAACTCATCTATGGCTCGTTCTGTTTAGACCTCGAAAAAATCGTAGACAAAGCACTTTTGGATATGAGAGAAAGACAAATCACAAGAGAATTACCTGGGACTTGAACCATGGACTCCAAAAAAAAAAAAACCAAGTCCTATGTAATTCTTTGATGATTTCTCTTTCTCTCACGTCCAAAAGTTCTATGTCTATGGCTTTTTTTTTCGAGGTCTTATCACGCAACACTGTGTTCTGTTGTTTTCATGTACGAAAGCTTCGTTGCTTCCCGTTTGTAAAAATGTGTATCTAGTTTTGTTTGGTGATGGTCTTTCAGTCGTTCTCTGAGGTTCTGGAGACTTGTCATTCTAGACCTCAGGATTTACTTAAAAGTATATAACGTGTCATGTGATATATCGTGTTATGTGATATATCGTGTTATGTGATATATCGTATCATGTGATATATCGCGTCATATGAAATCACGTGATATGATCTGATCACCTTTGTTAACGTGTATTATTATTATTATTTAAATTGGCGAACTACCTTGCGAGCCCTATGTGACGTTTAACGGCACGGGAAGGATATAAGAATATGAGATTATTGAAAGCTATAAGGATCCTTAATCGAAGTTTCTTTATATTTATGATTACATGTTTACACTGTAATTTGAATACATATATCTGTTTCTAACAGTTCAGCTTTCTGAAATTTAATTTGCACTTTTATCTATTTGTTTTATTTCAATGGCTGTGCCAACCTTGAAATAATCTTTAGTCCGCAGGTTATATCATATGTTTCATGTTATATGTCATGAGCTAAATGTTTTGTTAAAGTGTGCCTATGTTTTTTTTAAAGTAAAGTCTTGAGTCATCTCTTTCTGTGAGTCACCTTTATTTCAGTCTTGTACTGCGGGATTCAGTCATTTTGTGTTTTCATTATTTTCTTTTGGTCTCAGTGTATTGTAATTATATGGCTTTATGAGCTAGTTATTATACTGGTTCTTGTTTTATTCTAGACTTTTTTTCACTAAGTCTATACGCTTTTCTCGATATTGCACTCAGTGGTATGCCCGTATACTTCTCATATGTCATTTCATTAGTGGTGTTCAGCTCGTTGCTATGTTTGTATACTTCTCATATGTACACTACATCAGCGATGTTCCACTCAGCGGTGTATCCGTATACTTCTCATATGTACACTACATCAGCTGCATTCCACTCATGGATGTAACCGTTTTAATCTCATATATTTCCACATCAGATGTATTCCACTCACTGATATGCCCGTATACTTCTCATATATTACTGCATTAGATGTAGAAAATAGAAGCACCTGATACAATAACAGTAAAGACTACAAGAAGTGCGCACGGTGTATAAATCTCTCTTCATTAAATATATTGTCAAGAAGAAGAGCAATGAAGAAGCAGTCAACGCTAGTTTCTCTGCATTGCTCTTGGTATCTATCTCAGGTTTATTCTACTTTCTGAACATTTTCCAGAATGTTCAAGGTGCGATTAAGTACCCGGGTTAGTCCGGGTATGTAGACAACATTTAAAGTCTGCTGGTCATGAAATGGAAGAAACTCTACGTTTAAGTGATGTCAAACAATTTAGGTTTCTCATTCATTTTCTTAAAAGAAATGATCCTCCCCTCCTACAGAATTATAATCCTTTATAATTTATTTAAAGTATAATATTTGAAGTATAACATTTGAAGTATAATGTTTGACGTATAATATTTGGAGTATAATACTTCACCTGTTTGTTAGATTCTACACATTGCTATTAAGTATTCTGCACGGCCTAAGATATTAACTCGTTAAAACACTTTAGAACTATACAGGCAGTGTTGGTAGATCTACGCTTACAACGATATTGTAAGCAAAGTCTAAATAAAATTAAAAGTAGCACATTTCTAACCCAAACCATAGTTATAAATTACGTATTTTCTAATTTTTCTTTCTAAAAAAATTTCTAATCAAAATCAGTACTGAAAGAACATGGAAATAAATTCACAAGATAGGAGTTAATATCTAAACCCACAAGAAAATTCTTGCCAAGTTTTTTTTTTTTCACTTTTCTTGATATGTAGTCCTGAGAAAAAGTTTTATCTTTGTATTACTTAGAATCAGGCGAAACATCTTCAAAGAAAGAAACATTACTTCAGATCAGCAGTTGCCAGCGTCCAGGGTTCCAGTCCTTCCTTTTTTTCAACTCATTCTACGCCCATATCTTCCAGAATGGGTTTTCATCGTGATACATGATTTTCCTATGGACAAAAATCCCAGTTTCTCACTTGAAAACAAAAAAATCTTCCTATTAGACCTGAAATCCCTCCCCGGGGGTGTGATTTGGATGGGTGGGTGGGGCGGGGGGAGGGGGAGATCTGCCTCTATTCTTAGAATCACTGTTGCAGATAAAAGCTGGTCAGTTTCACAAGGTTTTAAAACATACACTTATTTTCACAGCTCACCCTGGAGACCTTGACAGTTTTCCTGTACAATATGTCCAAGTGAGCTTGTGTGTTGCATTATGTGAGAACAAACACAAACAGAACCGCGGATTGAAAAGCAACCGTACAGAGCCTTTCTTTGTCTTTTCAGGCAGTCTTAAAATAATTTTAGATGTTCCTAGAATTTACTGAGGATTATTTCACTTGATTTCTAATTCTGCCAATATTTGAATAGCGTAAACGGCCACAGAAAAAATATTAAACCATAATCGTTTCATAAAGTCTGTTCTCTTTAACCTACTTCTTCTGGCTTATTTATTACAGATCGAACCCTGTATGGAGTACCTTTTTATTTGGCAGGGCCTATGATAAGTTCCTCTCATTCCAAGAGGCGAATGTGAAAAAATGTGGGGTGGGGATTGGGAGGAGGACGGGTTCAGACGCTGCCCCATTTGGTAGTCAACGACCTGCAAATGACATGCTAATGTCATGGTTGGCGAAACCATAGCCAGCCAAGACCCTGTCCCATCTCTCCCTTGGTACCCCCCCCCCCCAGTAACAAATCTACACTGGCTAACGGGACAGGGATGGCGATAGTCCACATGGTGGTGGAGACTGGTAAAGAAGTACTGCACACACTCCGCTTTTCAGCTCCACTCATTGGTTGAAAAATAACCGCCGTAACTCACTCCCAATCCGACACGATGCTGTAATTCAACGCCTTCAAGGCAGTGGCTGTAGAGAACATCACGCTTGTGGTTCCAGAGAGAAGAAGAAGAAGAAGAAGAAATTTGGCACGGACGACTTACAAACATTATTTTGAACTTATTTTTTCTTTTGGCGGACTGGCTGGCTAACAGATTAGGAGGTCGATCTACTAAAGGGAAGAAGAAGAAGAAGAAGAAGAAGAAGAAGAGGAGGAGGAGGAAGAAGAAGAAGAAAGCGTTCATACTTATTCATAATAAGTTAAAGCAAATTTTACACAGGTGAAAATTAATTAAATTAATTTTACATTATCCTTGTTGTTTTGTAAGGACGGGTGAATTTTCTGATATTCTCTTTGAGGTGAGATTAGACCATATTGTCGTGTTCTGCTTTGACCGCTTCACTGAGGCTGTTCAGGCTGTTTAAGCTCTCTGTGTTTTTGTGTACAACTGAGAGTTTCTCAGATGCTACAAGGTTAGAATCCTTTTTGTTCATTCCTTCGTTACAGCTTTGCCGGAAGGTAAGGTAAGGTAAAGGTAATCCTCGCATGCCTTAGAGTCACATAGGGGTATGGTGTTAGTGCCCATATTTTCCTTGACCTGCCAGCACACTAGAGGGTGATATGATCAGTATCACGCCTGGCCGCATTTCCTTCCCCAACTCCAGAAGAAGTCGGGTACCCATTTCTACAGCTGGGTGACTGGCGGAAGGGTTCGTTGATAATTCGTTTAAAATCTTCTGTTTTCCTAGATATTTCATAGAAAACCGGTTGCTTTTCTTTCTTCTGTACCATTGGCTCTATCTTATAAAACGTTCAGTTGTATCTCCTCCTTCTCCTCTCTCTCTCTCTCTCTCTCTCTCTCTCTCTCTCTCTCTCTCTCTCTCTCTTTGTTTGCCTTGAGTATTACAGTGACTGCCATGTTCCGTAATCTTCTTTTCGCAAGAGAAAACAAATAAAACATTGATTGTCTTTTCCTTGTATTCTTAACTTTTAACCTACCAAGCAACATTTATGACACACGAATTTTTTGTTTGTTTGGTAAGAATAAAAAAAATAAAAATCTCCGCCATGATGTGAGAAGGACGTAATTTTTAATTTTAGATTTTTCAACGGATTAGAAGTATGAAAAATTGACTGCAGAGCAAAACCAAATCACTGTAATCTATTTTATTTGTAACTTTTCTGAAAAGCCACTCAAACGCTTTGTGATAAGTCGGTTAAGGAATTAATCTGCTTTCAATGTTCCACTGCTATTCCGAGTGAATATTTTGCGACGCGGTTGTCTTGATTTTATTTTTTTTTTCTTTGGGCTTTCAGTAGTCAATATCTAAAGTTTCCTTCTATGTATATCCATGATATGCCTCATGCCTTTCTACATTTTAGGAGCATAGACTTCGAATCTGACTCCTGGCGTCCCAGTCACCCAGCTGTAGAAATGGGTACCTGACCTTCTTGGGTCGGGGATGGAAAGGCGGCCAGTGGTGATGCTGATCATAATCACCCTCTAGTGTGTTGACAGGTCATGGAAAATATGGGCACTAACACTATGTGCCTCTTGAGGCATGACAGGGTTACCCAAAAACCTAAAACCTAAAAAAAAAAGAATGATTAAATGAGACTCATGAATATACTAGTTTCAAAACTTACAAATTTTGTGACATTCTCTCTCTCTTTCTCTCTCTCTCTCTTCTCTCTCTCTCTCTTTGTTTGCCTTGAGTATTACAGTGACTGCCATGTTCCGTAATCTTCTTTTCGCAAGAGAAAACAAATAAAACATTGATTGTCTTTTCCTTGTATTCTTAACTTTTAACCTACCAAGCAACATTTATGACACACGAATTTTTTGTTTGTTTGGTAAGAATAAAAAAATAAAAATCTCCGCCATGATGTGAGAAGGACGTAATTTTTAATTTTAGATTTTTCAACGGATTAGAAGTATGAAAAATTGACTGCAGAGCAAAACCAAATCACTGTAATCTATTTTATTTGTAACTTTTCTGAAAAGCCACTCAAACGCTTTGTGATAAGTCGGTTAAGGAATTAATCTGCTTTCAATGTTCCACTGCTATTCCGAGTGAATATTTTGCAACGCGGTTGTCTTGATTTTTTAATTTTTTTTTTCTTTGGGCTTTCAATAGTCAATATCTAAAGTTTCTTTCTATGTATATCCATGATACGCCTCATGCCTTTCTACATTTTAGGAGCATAGACTTCGAATCTGACTCCTGGCGTCCCAGTCACCCAGCTGTAGAAATGGGTACCTGACCTTCTTGGGTCGGGGATGGAAAGGCGGCCAGTGGTGATGCTGATCATAATCACCCTCTAGTGTGTTGACAGGTCATGGAAAATATGGGCACTAACACTATGTGCCTCTTGAGGCATGACAGGGTTACCCAAAAATCTAAAACCTAAAAAAAAAAGAATGATTAAATGAGACTCATGAATATACTAGTTTCAAAACTTACAAATTTTGTGACATTCTCTCTCTCTCTCTCTCTCTCTCTCTCTCTCTCTCTCTCTCTCTCTCTCTCTCTCAATTAGATACGGTTGGTAGTTTTAGAAAAACGAACGAAAGAAAAGAGCATAATGTTCAGCTTTCCGTGTATCATGATTCTATCATTGGAAATCTAATAATCGCCAGATACCAAATCCTGTATCGTATGACAGGGAGGAGGGGGGGGGGGGTTAATTTGATCACCGTTAAAAATTAATTCAGGGCTCTCGTTTACTCGCTGCCCGATAGCTGAAGATGATGGAATAATTAAAGAAATACGACGATTGTATCAGAGAAACCTAACGTTTTAGGCGGAATTCGTCTTAACTTACTGGAAAATTTAATATAATATAGGATAACATTGGTTTAAAAAAATAATAAACATTCTGTTTTCTTATAAAATTTGTCAGTTCTTACCGAAAATGGGATGAGAAAAATAATATGACGGGGAAAAATTCTTATTAGTGCTAGGTTTCCCGATATTTAGTAATCAAATATTGTAAAAAAGGTAACGGTAAAATTACAATCAAATATTGTAGCGAAACAAAATACTGTTTAGTAAATGTTGCGGGAGAATGTAAAATAATATAAAATCTTTGTTTATTATTATTTGTCTTTTTTTTTGTTGTCTTTATTCTATTTCTGGTGTATCTGATGTCACATTCCAACAGTGGGCAACAAGCATAGATGTGATGCACTTGTTGCCCTTGTTGTCCTAGTACTTTCTCTCAAGTTCTGAAATGTCTTACTCCCGATACTCGTCACTCACAGCATTGCAGTTTTCCGAGGAAGAAGTCAAGACACGGATCAAGAAAGTGAATCTTGAGTGGCATTTCGCAGCCTAATTGTTGGTATGTTGTCAGAAGTTCATTAACAACCTCGCTATAGTTTCAATTCTTCGCTTTCCCAGAAAGTTGTGAATAATAGATCTGACGGTCTCCCGGGCTTCTTTCTCGTTCACTTGAAGAACTGAATCAAAGTTTCCATCCTTGAGCAGTTCACGAATCTGTGGGGGCCAACAATCATACTTTCCTTGACCTCTTCATCAGTCAGTTGCCGAAGTTGTGTAATCAGGTACTTGAACGCTTCTTCTTCCTGATTCATCCCTTTGACAAAGTTCTTCAGTCATTCATTTGCATGTCCCTTGCGGAACTTTGCCTCCCCAACAGCTCTCCTGTAGGCCTCTTGGTTGTAGGCAAGATGCCCTACTGCTGATGCATCCATTTGCAGATCATCAATTATGTCTTGCAGCCATCTTCGTTTTGGTCTTCCTCTCTTTCTTTTTCCTTTTATGTACCCTTCCAAGTCTGTCTTCTTTAAATTATCATGATGTTTAACATGTCCAAAATATTTCAGTGTTCTCTCTTTAATCCTCTTTAATACCCAACTTTCTTCAATATTAAGTTCTTGTAGTATGGATATATTTGTTCTTTTCTTCGTGCTCATGTGAGGAACTCTTCTGTAGCATATAAATTCAAAGGCATTTATGTGTTTCTCAGCTATTTTGTTAAGTATCTAAGTCTCACAGGCATATGTTGCGATGGAAAGATGCATGCCCTTAAAAATCTTCTTTTTGTAGTTCTGTATGTTCCACAGCTTCTTTAGTTGTTTTACTTTTTTGAAGAGCGATAGATGTCCTCCTTTTAATTTTCCTCATTGTATCTCCAGTATTAGTTAGTAATGAACCAAGATATTCAAAACTCACCACCTCTTCCAATTTTTCCTCATTGATTCATATTTCAGCTACTTTATTTGTTTCGTAAGTTGTCATCAATATAGTTTTCTTCCCATTAAAATAAAGGTTTTGCTCTTCACTATTCTTACGGACTGACATAGTTTCTCCATTCCTTTTTCTGTTGTGTACAGTAATACTGTGTCATCATCATATCTAATCTCTGGTGTTTCATAACCTCCAATTGTTATGGCATCGTAATATTCTTTGTCTACATCTTCTCTAACATTCCTCATTATATTTTCTAGTTTTTCATTAGCCCAAGTTTAATATACAAAAAGGACAGAATGATTTCTGCTCTGGTCAGCTGTAGGACTTTCCTGGAATTCTTGTTTCCAGGCTGCAGCATTTTCCTTTCAGGTTAGATCTTTTTTTTTTTGTAGCGTGAAGACATGTCCTGGTGGTCCTGCTCACAGAGAAAACAATGCCAGGTCCGTCCTAACTGCATTACGAGTAAGACTGCAATAATCCTCGGGACTCCATAAATATGCCACTGAATGGGCTTCATATTTAATTTCATCTAGAAACAGAAATGCAGATGAAGCCACTGCCAGCAATTATTGAGGAAAGACGCTGGCGATGGCTGGAACATGTGCTCCGGATGAATGACGACTCACTAACAAAAATAGCACTAAGATGGACACCACAGGGGGAACAGAAGTAAGGGTAGACCACAGGAGACATGGAGAAGAACAACAGAGAGGATGTTGAGCAAAAGAGAGCTCACTTGAGCAAGAGCGGAAAAAAAGACAGATGTTTGTGAAAAACCCTTGGGCACTTAAGGTTCAAAGAGAGAGAGAGAGAGCGAGAGAGAGAAACAGTTTCATATTTTTCGTATGTCCCCTTTATGTGCACAGCTTAAACTAGAGGAATAGATGGTAGTGAATTTCCATTGTGCAGCAAAACAGTTTCCAAGCTTAACTTGGATAAGTCCATGAAGAGTCCTCAGTCTTGTAGATTATATTCCATCATCAGAGACGTCATCAGACCAGTAACATCACAGCAGGCCACAAGAATGTTACTCATTTTGAAATTTTAAGTCTTTCAGTCACATTTTTTCCTATTGACACTTTCATATTTTCCTCCAGGAGATTCCACTGCTCTAATCTTCGTGCAAGAAGTTCGATTTTATTTTTTGATAAGTCAAGACCTCAGATTAGATAAATAACTTCATTCTAGGAAATTCTATGTGACTGACTCGACGAGTCTCTGGGAAATTCTGTGTGACTGACTCGACGAGTCTCTGGGACATTCTGTGTGTCTAACTCCACGAGTCTGATCCTGGTATAAAAATCAGTCAACATCTTGTGGTGAAGATCACATGAAAGGCACCGACTTCTTAAGTTCCTCAGCCAACCCCGGAGAATCACTGCACAAAAATTATTGGTAACATCTGGTAGCCATGGCTTGTCTTGGTCTCCTACTTTATAATCGAAATAATAACCACATGCTGTTTTGATAAATGGAGTGACTTCTGTCTTCAGACATGAAAAAGTCACTTCATGACAGACATGACAAAAATTTATCGACACTGTTTACACATTTCCGCGGAATCTTGAAAATCAAATCATTGATTAAATTATAAAGCAATGTTTAGAGTTAAGACCAGTCACAAAAGGGAAAAAAGAAACAGTGTTATCTCAACAAACGTAATACATGTAAACAACGTGGTTTCCATTGGAATCATGCTTGGGGCCAAGTGATGCCAACTCAAATTCTTTTGACTCAAAATTTCATTCACAAAAAAAAAGTCTCGCAATCCTAAAAGAAACCATACCGTGACAGTGAGAGCTGCCACAATCATAAAACAAGCTATACCTTAATAGTGAGAGCTGTCACAATCATAAAACAAGCTATACCTTAACAGTGAGAGCTGTCACAATCATAAAACAAGCTATACCTTAACAGTGAGAGCTGTCACAATCATAAAACAAGCTATACTTTAACAGTGAGAGCTGTCACAATCATAAAACAAGCTATACCTTAACAGTGAGAGCTGTCACAATCATAAAACAAGCTATACCTTAACAGTGAGAGCTGTCACAATCATAAAACAAGCTATACTTTAACAGTGAGAGCTGTCCCAATCATAAAACAAGCTATACCATGACAGTGAGAGTTATCACAATCATAAAACAAGCTATATTATGACAATGAAACCTGTCACAGTCATAAAACAAACTATGCCACGACAGTGAGACCTGTCACAATCATAAAACAAGCTATATTATGACATTGAAACCTGTCACAGTCATAAAACAAACTATGCCACGACTGTGAGACCTGTCGCAATCCTAAAACAAACTATGCCATGACAGTAAGACCTGTCACAATCATAAAACAAACTGTACCATGACAGTGAGACCTGTCACAATCATAAAACAAGCTATATTATGACCAGTGAACCTGTCACAGTCATAAAACAAGCTATACCATGACAGTGAGAGTTATCGCAATCCTAAAACAAGCTATATCTTGACAGAGGGAGCTACCACAATCCTAAAAGAGGCCGTATAATGTCAAGTGAGAGCTATCACAATCCTAAGAGGCCATATCACGACAGAGAGAGCTAACTGAGAGTTTTAAATGCCACATTCTTTGTCCTTATATCAGAATTAATAAAAATTGATTACTGTAAAGGCGGAAACATCCCCATGCTGACCAATTAATTAAATGGTTGTCTTTTGATGTGCATGGGAAAACTCTAATAACATTTGATGAGAGTTTAGTAATTCGAATTCGGATTACTCCTTGTCTTATATTTAGGTCCTTGGTCTCTAACGGCGCTATTGTAATAACAGAATCAGTACATAATGACAAGTGTCAATTTAAAATGGAAACTGGAGAGGGCACAGTTTTGGGATCGTGTCTCTGGAGTTTTTTTTATATGAATAAGAAGATTACATATTAGAAACTTGGAGTATTCTTTGCCATAATTTCAGGGACTCTGGGCGCACACTTCTCATTGGAGTCTGTTATTTTATCTTCATAGTTTACACTTTTCCCCCTCTAATTCTTCCTTTACGTGTCCGTTACCTGTTTCAGCGGTTCTCATATTTTCAAAAGCACAGGCCATTATTCCCGTAAACGCACCTGAAAATATAAAAAAATTATTCTAGAATTTATTTTCAGTCCGCATTTTATCTTTCTATTTTCCGGACTTTTTCTCGTGAAGTTTTTTTGTCCTGCATGATTTACCTTGCGTTTTTTGTTTGTTTGTTTTGTTTTCTTATTAACTATTTTACAGTTTAGTTATCCTTGAATTAATCTTGCTTAAACACAGCTCCGTACAGCTAGTCTTGCTCAGCACAGGTTATCCGATATACTGTATATACTTGTATATACTGCACACACACATACACAGTTTAATATGGTGCACTGAAAGTCGTTTTTTTTTTTTTACTTTTTTTCTATATTGATTTTCTATTTTTCAACTAGCAATATACTTAGCATTTATTTTCAACTTTATTTTCGTATTCACTCTTCAGTCTTTATTTAAAGACTGTTTTTACCATACTTTAAGAACTACTTTCATATATTCATCATATTTTTATGTATATAGGCTATTTTAACCACTATTTATATTTTGTTTTTAAATCTACATATAAAGATAATTTCTCCTTTCTTTTAAATAAGTATTTTCTTTTCCGGAAGTATGTCTACCAGCTGTTTATACGCTGTTTTCAGTACTTTTTATGGACTGCTTTCAACAGCTATTTTATAGACTATTTTCATAAGTTTATTGTCTGTTTTCACATCAATGTGTTAATTATTTTTAATACTACATTGTCACGCTTTTCACAACTACACTACTACACTCATTTTACACCATTCACTCATTTCTCGCCACAGTTATCAACATCTCAATATCTTCATCCAATGAGAGTCATTTTCCTATCGATTTTTGACACCAAACAACAACTTTTCGTTAAATATTTCACGGTCAACCATTAGTTTCCGTAATACAAGTTCTGTAACTGAAAACTTCTTACATCCTTCCCGTGCCGCTAAACGACGTCAGGTAGGGCTCGCATGGTAGTTCGCCAAGTTTTCCTGTTTCCGGCGAGCTTTCCAATCTCATCAAGGGGTGTTATAATCACTAAACTGGCCTCTCTTAACATTAAACTGAAAACTAGTGGAGGTTATTTCTAAGAAGAAATAAACACGGGTCCAGGAAAAAAAAAGACACAAGGAAACATCTCCTTCGCGAGGATTAGTTGTCGCCCTTGGATCTGTTTTTTCCACTCTTAGACTTCTTATCTGCGACTTCTTTGTACGCTGAAGTCTGATGTTTTTTTGCTATCAAACAATCTTCTGAACCGTGTACTGAAGATCTTCAATGATTCAATTTGTTTGCCTTAAACTTACTCTGATAACTAAAGCTGTGGTCGTTTTGCTTTGCTATCTATAGCGAAGAGTTTTTTTGGAGACTTTCATATATCATCATCATCATCATATTGAACCTATCTTGTTATATAGAAGTGAATCATGAACAATAGGCAAGTCTGCACAAAATTCATTGGAAGCAGTAGAAATGTGGTTTATTAGAAGAATGTTGCGAATCCCCTGGACAGCAAAAATAACTAATGAAGAATGTATGAGAAGAGCTGGAGAGACAAAAAAATCTTGTCAAAAAGATAAGAGAGAGACAATGTACTTTCATAGGACATGCAATGAGAAGAGGGGGCATTGAAAATATTATAACAATAGGAAAAATAGAAGGAAGAGGATCAAGAGGAAGACCAAGAGAAATGATACTGGACAGTCTGACGGGATGGTGTGAGAGGAGATCACCAACTGAGCTGATGGCCTGCATGAAGGATCGTGTACTCTGGAGAAACATAATAGCCAACGCCAGTCAGCACGGCACGTGATGATGATGATGATGATGATGATGATGATGATGATGATGATGATGATGATGATGGAAGGTAAAGTAAGGTAAATAAAATCCTATTAAGGGATATTGAAGATATTGGAGACCTACGGCACATGAAAGTCTGATGTGGTCAGTATCACGCCTGGCCGCATATACCTTCACGGATTTCTGTGATATCCATTTTTAGACGCTGGGTGGACATCTAATTTACCCATTTTTATACGCTGGGTGGACATCTAATTTACCCATTTTTAGACGCTGGGTGGAAATGATATCTAATTATTATTGAACATTTACGTTTTTTTTCACTTCTAAAATTATAAATCAATACAGTATAGCACATATGTTTATTACGACAATTAAATACTGCTTAAACTTCCATTAAAATCGTGTAGAGACAATGAAAATACTGTTCTGTCTTTCTCTTGCAACACATAGTTCATATATCCATCCTCTTCAAGGAAGCTGATATAAGTTAGCAGAATTTCTCACTATTGCATACCATACTTTTCTTATATATGAGATCGAGTCGGAAAGTAATCGAAAATTTCAGGGAAGTAACCATTGAAAAGAATCGAGGGTGAGGGCATGTTGGTCTTTTCATATATTTTTCAGTGGTTTAGTCATTTGTTTTGCGGTTACTTTTTTGACTCGTCTTTATTCACTCGTGGTATTGAAGTACTTTGGGAGAAGTCCAAAGGAGTGACATACCGAAAGAGTGACAAACAGGAATTGAATTTCGTCGAAGTGACACGAATATTCTCGTAATGAAGGAGTGATATGCTTGTGTTAATCTACATATTATGTGATTATAGAGAAAATTTATTTAGTCCGTTTCATTGCATAAAAATATATCAGGTACCGTCAATGGTTTGGGGTTAGGGTTTACGATTTAGGGTTGGGTTTATAGTTTTTTAAAAATATTTTAGGGTTGGGATGTCAATGACAAAGGAGGTCATCTAGATCAAAAGATAGAAAGATTTATTTCAGTTTTTGTTTTTGTTTTTACTTTTAAATACGTTTTCATAAACATAAATAATTGTAACTGTTTCGTACCATCACTCCTTCAGTAGAGTATTTATGTCACTCCATCACTTTATTACTCCTTCAATGCAACATTTATGTCACTCCCTCGTTTTATCGCTCTTTCAATACGGTATTTATATCACTCCCTCCTTATGTCGCTCTTTCAATGTATATATTTATGTCACTCCTTCGATATGTCATTCCTTCAATACGGTATTTGTTCACTCCTTCAATACAGTATTTATGTCACGCCATCGTTAAATCACTCCTTCAACACAGTATTTATGTCAGTCCATCGTTTTGTCACTCCTTTGACACAGTATATATGTCAGCCCATCGTTATGTCACTCCTTTTTTACGCACATAACAATGCTATCATTTCTGGCTTAGTCTTTTTCTGTTGTGATTTATTCTACCTCTTTTTCATATATTGATACTGGGGACAATCAAAAACTGATAATCAGAAATGGGATAAAGTATTAGTAGAAAGATGCTCGGCACCTTTGACTGACAGATAACATTTACCTGCTGTAAACAATCGTTTTGTTAGACAAAAACAGCAAAGATAGTCAGAAGTGCATTATGCAGTTGAAAAAAAAAAGAAAAAATACGTAAAGGTGAAAAGGAATGTCAAAAAAGGCGGTGAGATTCCCACGTATATATAAAACAAACAGTAAGAAACCAGTATTTCCCCAAGGACGACGAAAATAACGCGACTGGAATGTTATTTTCGTTGCCTTTGATGAAGGCATACCGCCGAAATATTGGTTTGTTAGTGTTTGTTTTACATTTCTATGTGCTCATGACATTGTCTATTCCGCCATTCCTTCTCATCTTTGTTTCTTTATGTATATATTTTTTAAAATAGAGACTGATCCACATACCCTCTAATTCTGTCTCTGGAACCAGTCTTACCGCAGTCCTCTAGAACCAGTCTTACCACAGTCCTCTAGAACCAGTCTTACCGCAGTCCTCTAGAACCAGTCTTACCGCAGTCCTCTAGAACCAGTCTTACCGCAGTCCTTTAGAACCGGTCTTACCGCAGTCCTCTAGAACCGGTCTTACCGCAGTCCTCTAGAACCAGTCTTACCGCAGTCCTCTAGAACCGGTCTTACCGCAGTCTTCTAGAACCAGTCTTACCGCAGTCCTCTAGAACCAGTCTTACCGCAGTCCTCTAGAACCAGTCTTACCTCAGTCATCTAGAACCAGTTTTACCGCAGTCCTCATCTGTCCTGTACGACAGAAACGATCAACATATCGAGGAACTGGCGAGTTGTTAGTGTCTGAAGAAGAGTGTGTATGTGTTTTTGTAAGTGTGAAAAACAGAAACCTGATCAGAATCTATGCGTTCATTTTCCACTTGATCCTCCGTAGATTTAAACAAGTTTCCATGTTATGAGACGTCGTGTTATGAGATGTCGTGTTATGAGATGTCTTGTTATGAGATGTCTTGGTATGAGATGTCGTGTTATGAGACGTCGTGTTATGAGATGTCGTGTTATGAGATGTCGTGTTATGAGATGTCTTGTTATGAGATGTCGTGTTATGAATATTATCTGATAATGAACTGATTTTTGCACGATATATTTTCTCATTATTATGAACAGGGTCCGTGAAAATGTAAGACTCAGAAAATGATTTAAGTTAAGGTGTCCTTTCCACTTTCGGTGCTTTCAGCTTCTCTCTCTCTCTCTCTCTCTCTCTCTCTCTCTCTCTCTCTTTCTCTCTCTCTCCCTAGAAGGGCAGAATGTAAGACGGGCCTGCGTGCCCACTTCTTTACCCTTTAAAAATAAAGATTATTCATTCATTCATTCATTCATTCATTCATTCTCTCTCTCTCACACACACACATACAATATGCTTTCCAATTTTAGCATTAATTTCTTTTTGGTATTTTTCTTAATGTTGACAGTGAGACACAGGAAGTGACGGTCTGCCGCCATGTTCTGCTTTCACTGCCCTCCAAGCTTTCACCCGGGTGGAAGGTCTTTGACCCTTGACTACCCATGTCCATCACATCCCCCATGTAAGTTTTTAAATTATTTACACATTATGTAGGCTAACTTAAGATAGCCTTGTTCTTCAGATTGTATAAGTTATTTAGTTACTGTATCTTGCAAAAATAACAAGTAATACATTTTCAGTTTGTCCGTGTTTGGCACAGCTTCCATTCTCTTTTTTTCTGCAGTTTATAAACATATAGCAGAACTTTCTAAACTTGCCTTTATGGTTCGCGGTTTTCAAAATAAACCAGCAGAACGGCTCTGCTGCTGGCAGTAGAATTTTATGTGTATATTTAACGAAAAGAGTATTTTTTTTTCTGATGAGAAGAATGATTTGTGCAATGTTGAGAATTTTGCAAAATTCTCAAAAAATAAAAAATCATTTTTGTTTGTTTCAATCTGGTGATACCGGGTTCAAATCCAAGCAGTGGGATTTTTTTCTGGTACCATCACACCAAAAAAGCCTCTGGGTCCACTGGGCCTCTATAAGTGGGCACCAGAGAAATCTAGGAAGGTAAATGCGGGCCATGAAAAGAAAGAGATGCAGACTACTGGAGACATGGGCGCGAGACAGGAAGAACTAAAGAAAGCTTGAAAGACATGGTTTGAGGTCTGCCGACTTGCTCAAGACTGGAGAACCTTTTGTTGGTGCCTTATGCTCCATTAGGAGTATAGAGGAATGATGATGATGATGATGATGATGATGAAATGCAGGCCAGGCGTGATAGTGACTACATCACATTTTCATGTCTTGGAAATACGGGCCTAACACCGTATCCCCAATATGCCTTAGTGGGATAGAAACGGGGATTGTTAACTTTTCATCTTGTTTAAGGCGTTTAATTTATTTTTCATATATCAGCGTTCGTGTTACATATATTTCTAGTGTTAATACCCGTGTGTTGTAAACAGTAATTATAGGATATCTGTATCTGTGTCGCGTTTTAACGTCTAACTGCTGCCTCTATGTCTCATGTGCGTGTGTGCTTGTGTATTACACAATATACTGCAGCGTGACGGGTTTTTTTTTCCCCAGTACGTGTATGAGAGAGGGTGTCTGAGTGGCGAAGTGGTTAGTGCACTGGTCTCTCACGGCGATAGTCGGGAGTTCGAATCCGGCCGGAGGCACCCCAGTCACCCAGCTGTAGAAATGAGTACCCATCTTCTTCTGGATTTGTGGAAGGAAAGGCAGCCAAGCGTGATACTGACCATGTCACCCTCTAGTGTGCTGACAGGTCAAGGAAAATATGGGCACTAACACCATATCCCTATTGCCTCTAAGGCATGACAGGATTACCTTTACGTTACCGTATGAGAGAGGAAAATCATTTGTGATATATTCAGATCTTTCTGATATGCCGTCACCTGCGTAACACGTTCATCGTCACCATCTTGTGTCGTCTCTCCAGGGAAAGTCTGGCTTCAGTGGATCCCCAGCTTGTTCTGTATCTTCTTTTCATGTTGCACCCGGCCATACTGATCTCTGTCTATATTTTGTTATTGTCCGTCTGTCTATTTCATTATCGTCCGCTTTTTTTTCCAGCTTTTTTTCTCATGCTGTTTCATTATTACATTATGTCTTTTCATATGATCAATAGATATTTAACAGTCTGTTTTTTATGTATGCTATATTATATATTTATGTATGAATGTGATCAAGCTTCTTATCAGACTGATTGTGCTTATTTTTTTCTGTCACGTGACCGGCTAAGCCATATACAGTAGTTGGAGCTCAGCTTTACCTTTCTTCGCAAAATATTTCAGAGTATCTGAGCTACTGATGCTAGTTTGCGAATCTCTTATCGGTTTGACTGTAATGAAATTAATGTGTACGAATATAATAAAAATAACTCTTTCGTAACTCTGTGACTATTATCATGTAAACTGTTACGTGTATGGGTAAAAAAAAGGGGGGGGGGGGTGTAGGCGCTGTCCGATCTGGCATTCATGGAACCTTGACGTGCTAGCGTCAGTGCTGGGGACCATAGCTGACCAAGACACTGGCCTACTTCTGTGTTATTACCCTCAGTAATAGGCCTAAATGGACATACAGGAGTAGTTTTAATGTAAATGTATGCAGATTTACGTGGATTTTTTTTAAACTGTAGAGCAATGATTTTATGGCTTTTCTTTGTAGCTGATTGGTTAGTGTACTGTTCTTATGGTCTATCTTTCATCTTTCCGGCATTTAGAGTTCTGTTCTCAGAGATCTGTTCTCTGTTATTTCTTTAAGGATTTTCTTCCTCTTGTGTCTGCAGTTTTTCGAGGTCCGTTATACCCATTTTTCTTCTGACTTTTGTTGTCCACTGATGATAACTTGACACGGAACAGCATGGCCCCAGTGGCGATGTAGTCTTCTAAGGAAATATTGCACGTGCTGCTTTTAGCTTCTCTCAAAGGCTAATAAAGAAATAGCTGCCATGACCCAGTCCAGATCCGACGCGATGCTATGCTTAAACATCGTCGAACTGGTCGGAAAAAAGATTAGCTCGCAGTTCCAGGGAGACGCAAGAAGAAGAAGAAGAAGAAGAAGAAAGGATAAGTGGTTGCATGTAAAAAATAATTGTTCAGTGTTTATTTGCTATTTCTCTTTATGTTTGTAATACTATGAAAGATGAGTGATACATAGGAGAATGCCAGACGTGCCTGCTCAACCCAGTATTTTTATTCTTCTTCTCTGCCTGCATATGCCATTAGCGTCGCAGGGAATTTCAGGCATCGGTGCAGAGCAGAGTGAGAGGCCTGGGTAGCTGTCATGTTGCTTCCTCCTGTCTTTCACCCCCATCTATCCACTTTTTCCTTGGTCTTCCTCACGTCTTGTATCCAAACGTTTTCCTGTTGCATGCACACGCAACTGGTTGTTCAGAATTCATGCGTTCACATCCAGAACCACCGAGCTCCCTGATTTTAGATCTAATCCTTTACCCAGTTTTTCGTACTTGGAAAGCAAAGTTCGTTCATTTGTTCTTTCTTGTGCCTTACTTGTTGTAATCAGATCTTCAAAGTTCTGTTTTCTCAAGAATTGTTCAAAGAATTACAATTGCTCTCTTTACCCTACTGTTTTCTTTAATAAAGGTTTAAAATTTATTCAAAGTTATGATACCTATGTGTTACCTTCGTTATACTAAGAAAATTGGGAGATGCGTGCATGCTGAAACAATGATAATTATACGCTAGAGAGGAATCAATTCTTACGAAAATTTAAACTTTTTAAAACATCCGTAACTAAAGAAATTTAGCATTTAAGTTTTCATACACTTTGTTAAAGGTAAGGTAAAGATTCCATTTCTATGCCATTAGAATATATTGGGGACACGGTGCTAGGTCCGTTTTGTTTTTTTTTTCAAGACTTTCAACACAATGAAAGTGTGATGCGGTCAGTATTTTTTTTTTTTTACTAAAGAAGGAATTGGAACGGAGTTTTTTTTTCCGAATGAAAACCATGACGAATGATGTAAATCCCTCTTGGCTGGTGGTTATAGAAGAGGATTTGGAGGCAGCCAGGGTTGAAAAGGGAGGACTGGGGGGGGGGCCCTGTGAGTTTGAGAACCGTTGCCGTAAATTCACCATTACATTCCCGCCATAAACATCACATGTCGCATATTAACAGAAAAGAGCTAGAAATGCCAGAAAAGAGCACATATTCTCATACAGTCAGTTCTAATTCTATTTCCCATATTCCATTTTTTTTTCCAAATGTTTTCCCTTTCTTTTGTGACAGTGAACTATTTTTTAGGAGTCACTCTCCCCTTCCTGCAGTTTCCATGTTTCGTATTTTCTACGTTAAACCTCGACGGTTTTCAACCAGATATTCAGAAACGGTACCCTGTTCTCATCAGTAGCAAACCGAATCTTTCAAACTCCCTCGACATGCAGTCTCCTCTTCTCTGTCCTACCTTCCCCCCTCCCTCCTCTCCTCCCCTCATCCGTTCCTTTTAAGTGTGCCCTCAGCGCATGAGAGGCGATTACTCGATATACAAGACCGCTTCAAAGGGATGTAACTTGACAGAGACTATAATTGGAGCAAAGTTGATTAAGCACCGTTAAGTGTTCTTAGAGCAGACAAGAGGTCGTGACGGGCAGCTTGGCTGTCCGAGTTTATATGCTTCCCTCCCCTTCTCATCTGCGTCTTATTTCCTAATTGAATTGTCAGGCGATTATCTGTACTCCTTGATCTTTTCTCGGGGGGGGGGGGGTGGGGCTTTTACTTCGGGGATTCTCAAATAGCCTGAAGATCCAGGGCTTCTAAAACTATTACAGATGGTGTCACTATGAACCGATAAAAAAATATTAACAGCTCGGACTTGTGTTCGTGGTAAACAAAGTTACTTGCTGACGTTAAATTATTGCTGTAGGATTCTTCCGCTAGGCATTAGTTGAATAGGACGAGATTAGGAACGGTCTGAGGCCTTTAAGCTGGGGTTTTTTTTAGGTCCTCACGTTTATCTTGATAACAAGGGTTTACATAATTGATCGCGGTTTTGGAGGGAAACAGTCTGTTTATACATTAATTATGCTTACGCTGATAGGTCACGATGCCCCCACCCCGCTAAATGCGGGTTATGCGGGAACGTTAAAACTGCACTGTACGAAAGGTTTGTGAATCCCCCCCGCCCCCCTTTTCCAGTGTATATATCGTTCTTGTGTTCTGTGAACGTTTTTGGTCGAAATATTGCTTTTTTTTAACTTGTAATTATTAATCTCTTACAATTTTGTTTCCTGTAAAACTGAATCGTTTACTTGTATCCGTATTAACTTCACATGTTAGGGTTGGATGAAAAAGAAGCTGATAAATAATTTTTGTCCACGGATTATCAAAAAATAAAGAATGAAGAGATACGGAAGTTTCAGTGTTATGCCATTTGTCACCTCTGCATAAGATTATCAGATAATTATTAAAGATCTGACCAATCATTCGTAGGCGTTTCGGTGGACTGACGTCTAAGAGATTTTTTCCAGGTTTGCGGGCCGATGCCAGCAGTCCTAAATGTCTCCGTGGTCCACAAGGTGAAGACTTTACTGTGCGTTACAAACTATCAGGTTTAGCTGGCTGGTTGTGTGATATTTGGGTCCGTGCTGGCTGGTTGTGTGATATTTGGGTCCGTTCTGGCTGATTGTGTGATATTTGAATCCGTGCTGGTTGAGTGTGTGATATTTGAATCCGTGCTGGCTGATTGTGTGATATTTGGGTCCGTGCTGGCTGAGTGTGTGATATTTAGGTCCGTGTTCACGCAGACTTTTGTGTTATACTTTGATATTAATTGTTTTACTTGTCTGCTCATTTTCTTTCCTCCAATTTAACACGGTCAACAAAAGCTGTGCATAAGCGTAGTTCTACGAGAGACGTTCAGAAAGTAATGAACCCCATCGTTTGTTTTTTTTAGCTAATAATGAAGATAGAAGCATGACATTTTGCACACTTTAAATATGGCATGTGCTGATTGTGTGAACCAAATTGAACCGCAACTAACTGTTGAAATGGAGCGTGTTAGCAACTTGTGGTATAAGCAGCGAATTGTGATAGAATTTCTCGGTACAGAGAAGGAAACTGTTGCGAACATTCACAATCGTCTATGTGTTGTATATGGAAGTTTTGCAATAGACAGGAGTACAGTCAGTCGCTGGGTTCAGAGAATCAAAGAATCAATAAATGGAGATAAGGAGTTGCATGATCGACCGCGATGTGGACATCCTGCCATGGCCACCAATGCAGAAATGTTGAAATGCGCTGAGGGCATTATTCGTACAGATAGAAGTATCACTACTCAACAACTGGCCTTAAAGCTGTCAGTCAGCAGTGGTAGTGCAAATGCAGTTATAAAAGCTCTCGGACTTTCTAAGGTCTGCGCAAGATGGGTTCCTCGAAGTCTCACAAATGACCACCGATTACAAAGGAAAGCAATCTCTTCTGAACGGTTGGAGCGTTTCAATGCTGAGGGAGAGAACTTTTTGGCTAAGATCATAACAGGTGACGAAACCTGGGCACATCATTTTGAACCTGAGACAAAAAGACAGTCTGCGGAGTGGCATCATCCGCAATCACTACGAAGAAAAATATTCAAGACAACTCATTCAGCTGGAAAGTTCATGATCACTGTCTTTTGGGACACTGAATGTGTGAATCTTGTGGATGTTAAGCCACGAGGAGAGACAATCAATTCGCAAGCTTACATTAAGACAATGAAAAAACTCAATCAACGTTTTCGCAGATTTCGGCCGCACAAGAATCCAGCAGACCTCCTTCTCCTTCACGACAATGCCCGCCCTCGCACAAGTCTGGCAATACGGGAAGCAATCACCAGATTAGATTGGACTGTACTATCCCATCCACCCTATAGTCCCGATTTGGCACCCTCTGATTTCCATCTGTTTGGTCCACTTAAAGATGCACTCCGAGGGGTAAGATTTGAAGATGACGAAGGAGTGATTCATGCAGCGAAGGAATGGCCACATAATCAAGAGAAAATCTGGTACGGGTAAGGAATACATGCACTTGTTTCGCGCTGGCGTAAAGCCGTACAAGTTGATGGGGATTATGTTGAATAATACCGATGTTTACAGGACATAACCCTGTATATTGATTATAATTTTCATGCTTTTTGAATAAACAGCCTATGAGAAAAAAGATGTGGTTCATTACTTTCTGAACGCCCCTCTTATATTGCTGGTGAACTGAATGACATGTTTGTGTTGTTTAAAAGTGTTGAAAATGACAACGGTGGAGGAACAGAACAAATAATATTCTGTACTATAATAACATGTAACATAAGATGTAAACAATAATTAATAATATTTTTTTCAGAATTATTTTTACTTTTATGAAAAGTTACGTCCAGTAAAATTGAATCCTAGGGCACGTGTATGTCTGCAGATAACAAAAAGTATAATTTCTTTTCCAGTTAAAAAATACTTCAGAGAATATACCTGTCGACTTGATCTGAATCTAAATATACTAGCACGCATGTGATATTTTTTTAACTTTACAAGACCCCCGTGGTAGAAATGTTGAGAACTGCTGGTCTCTTTTCATGATTTTGTCTGATTTCGCTAGCGTACTCGATTATGAATGCGTCATTTGTCTGGTTGTATCTTCACTAATAATAGCCGTTCTCGTGTTAGTCTGAGAGTTACTACTTGCATTAGCACTTGAATAGATATAGAGCGTAGTATTATAACCAGAGAGTAAATGGCGTACATGAAGTCATATATTCCTGAAGCATATTATCAAGAGTTAACGGGAAACGCTTTAAAGAAAATAACGTTTCGCTAAGTCCAACAACAGTAAGCATCCGCCTGCTTCAAGATTATATTACAACATGAAAAGTTTCCATGTAACAAAGAAGTAACAAGGAGGCAGTCACTTTGAGAACCGTTCGATCACAGCGTGTTCTATAAATGAACAATTTCAACCAGTGGATGCCTGCATGTAAAGAGGAGATAAGCAAATATCATTACATGAGGATGTCGATTCGATAAGATAAAGTTAAATGTTAAAATATTTTCAGATTATCATCTCAGAACTCAGAGCAGGTCTGTATCTGCTCTGACCTCCGGAGAATCCCAAAATTGGTTCGCGTAATCCGTAGTAACTTTGGGAATCTCCATTAACTAACTGGATTGGGGGGGGGGGGAAAAGGAGGAGGAGGAGGATTAATAGAACCCACTGATTTCAATTCAAGATGCCGAATCGATGAAAGAGACATCGTTAGTATTCTCTGCACCAAATCATTGAGACAGAAAATATACTGAAATGAAATAAGCCTCAGACAGTCTGGAAAAGTTCAGATGGTATCAGAAACCAAATAAAAGACAATCACACTGCACGCTACCCCACCTGTCAGATATATTGCCTATGTTCTATGCAGTCAGCAGTGTTCTAGCTTGACCCTACAAGCAGATCATCATCATCATCATGTGCCGTGCCGACTGGCGTTGGCTATTATGCTTCTCCAGAGTACACGATCCTTCATGCAGGCCATCAGTTCAGTTGGTGATCTCCTCTCACACCAACCCGTCAGACTGTCCAGTATCATTTCTCTTGGTCTTCCTCTTGATCTTCTTCCTTCTATTTTTCCTGTTGTTATAATATTTTCAATGCCCCCTCTTCTCATTGCATGTCCTATGAAAGTACATTGTCTCTCTCTTATCTTTCTGACAAGGTTTTTTGTCTCTCCAGCTCTTCTCATACATTCTTCATTAGTTATTTTTCCTGTCCAGGGGATTCGCAACATTCTTCTAATAAACCACATTTCTGCTGCTTCCAATGATTTTTTGTGCAGACTTGCCTATTGTCCATGATTCACTTCCACAAGCAGATCAGGTTAAACATAAACGCTGTTAGATCTCATATCAGACAGACACACGTTCAAATGTTTCTTAACGTAAAATATAAACTGATTAAGACGTTTCTCTCTGGTTCTCTGCAGTGGCTGAATTTTCGTTGTAACTCTTTAGAAACCGATGTAAAAATCGTGTTGTTAAGTTGACTATGTATGTTGGTGAAGATGTAACTTTTAACCTCATCAAAACATCCATTTTTTAAAATTGCTCCTAGCTTTCTCTCTCTCTCAACCTTAAGTGCCCAGTGCTCCTAGCTCACCAGACCTAAAATCTCAAGACCACACAAATAAGTTTATAATAAACACACTGGTAATGTTTTGTTTTTTTTTTTAATCCGGTAATGATGAAATACCTATATTTGGCTCAATTTGTAGTTCAAAGTTTGAATTTCCTGAAATCACATAAAATAAACAGACTGTGAATTCAGTTGTTTGATTAGTTTTTTTCTTTTATTTATAGAACTGGGACAAAATGTTGACGGAAGGAAAACATCTAAGCCATTTTTTATTGTTCCCTGAGTTTACACGTGTTGTTTAGCAACCCTATTCCCGGCTGAAGACTTTTTCTACTTTCCCTGATTCTGTGATCACGCTGGTATTTTCTTCATACAATAGATCCTGGTTATGGCTTATACTCTGATATTTTCTTCATACAATAGATCCTGGTTATGGCTTAAACTCTGATACTTTCTTAATACAACAGATCCTGGCTATGGTTTACACTCTGTTTTCTTCATACAACAGATCCTAGCTGTGGCTTACATTCTGATTTTTCCTTCATACAACAGATCCTGGTTATGGCTTAAACTCTGATATTTCCTTCATACAACAGATCCTGGTTATGGCTTAAACTCTGGTATTTTCTTTATACAACAGATCCTAGCTGTGGCTTACATTCTGATTTTTTCTTCATACAACATATCCTGGTTATGGCTTAAACTCTGGTATTTTCTTCATTCAACAGATCCTGGTTATGGCTTACACTCGGATTTGCACGATGAGGCCTTTGCAAGGCGCAAGCAGAGGAGAAATAGAACAACATTCACCTTACAACAGGTACGTCACTCTCACCTGTCTTGTCCTCTATCCGTTGCTAACATAAAACAAAAATACGTCCTCCTCCGTTGTTTCCTCTCTTAACACTGGCTGCGATGGCACTTCAGTTTAATGTGTCCTTTGCTTTTACAGTGCGCACGGCCAAGCTGATTCTAACCCATTCCTGTATGTTGTCCATTTATCTATAGCGATGTCATGCGTTTGCACTTTCTTTTCCCTTCAAGTTTCCCTCACGTATGGTTTTCATTATTGTGTTTTGCAGCTTTATATATTCTTCTGTCTCCCTGGAACTACGAACTAATGTTTTTGTACTTTTTTTGCAGCCGATGCGGTGAAGATGTTGAAGCATAGCATCGTGTCGGATTGGGAGCAGGTTAAGGCGACTATTTTATTTTTTTAGTTCCTGAGTTGTGGTAAAAAGCAGAGTGTGCGTGCAGTACTTCTTTATCAGACTCCACCACCATGGGGACTTTGATGATCCCTATCCTGATAGCCAGGCTAGGCCTATTACTGGGGCGGGGGGGGGGGTACCAATCGAGAGGTGGTGCAGGGTCTTGGTCGTTATGGTTCGCCAACCTTGATGCTAGCATGTCAGCTATGGGTTTGCTGACTTTCAAAATCAGACAGCGTCTTCATGCCCGGTCTCTTGACATGATCGAAATATTTGAAATGTCTGGTCTTTCTTCTTATCATTACTTATCTTTTCTCTTTGCTTTGTTTTAGGACCTCTTTGTTTGTTTTCTTTTCTGTCCATAGAGTTCGCCCGGTTCTTCTGTATATCCACATTTACGGGACAAACTTTCATTTCCATGTACGTAAACGTACTTAATGTTCGTGCTTGTAGAAGTATAATCATTTTAAAGAGCCCACAAGAATATGGAAAAAAAAGCTATAAGGGGATTAAGCCAGCTAATGCGAATGTATAGGGTCCAGTATAAAGCATAGCTGGATTTTTTAAATGGAAAATAAATAAGCCCTATACATGTTTTTTTTGGTATAAAAAAAAAGTGAAATGAAACTCAGAAAAGTGGGTATTTTTATTATTACTGACAATCATATTAAGGTTTTGAAAATTAGCCGGTTAGATGAACGCCATTACATTTGATACATTCAGCCAAGTGTCTGGAAAATTCCTGCATAACACCATTTAACATGTTCAAAGGGATATTTTGAATGCAGTGTCGGATTCGATCTTTTAGGTCTGCAACTGATTGTGGTCGACTAGCATGTACCGTGTTCTTGAGATACCCCCACAAAAAGAATTCCGCGGCCGATAAATCCGGTGACCTTGCGGGCCAATGAATATCCCCAAATCTGGAAATGAGACGATTGGGAAATGCTTGTCACAGAATGGCCATGGACTGATGGGCTGTGTGGGCAGTTGCTCCATCTTGTTGAAACCATATTAGTCTCTTATTTCTATTGGCCAAGTCTGGAATGAAGTATTCAGTTAGCATCTGCACATAAAGATCACTATTAACAGTAAGAGTATGCCAGGTGCCATAGCGTTCCTAACAGCTGATCGCCGAGGGCTACTCAGCAATGCGTTGCGGACTTCTTGAATTCGTTCAGGTGTCTGTTGAGTTCTTGGACGACCAGTAGACTTGTTATTAAAGCAATTAGCGGTTTCCTTAAATTTTTGTACCCACCTTAAAATTGTTTTGTCCTCCGATCGAGAACATTATCACGGGGATGCAACTCAAAATGGAGACTAAACTTTCTTTTTACAGTAATAAACGATTCTCCACTTTTAAAATAAGTTTCAACCGTGAATGCGTGATGCTGCGTTTGCCAAGAAGCCATTGTTAAAAAATGACCGTTTGTCCGCTTCATTTCTGACGTCATGTTTTTTTTTTTCAATTGTATTCAGTTTCTGCGCACTGCGTCAGTTAAATCCAGCCGTGCTTTGTGCCGGACCCTGTAGATTTTCATTTCTCAACCATGTACTCCTGCATAATCTCACATAGATTGGACTGATTTTAACTTGAATGCTTGTTTCTCTTAAAATACTAACATTGCTCATACGTACTAAATGGTACAAGCCGCTTTCGTGGCTATTGCCTTGGAACCAGGCAACAGACAGATCTCGCTCTCCAAACCACAGGAAACCCACAGAAATCTCTGGGAGTCTGTTTTGATATGAACCTAGGGCTCTTTGTTAAAGAGGCTCGCGTTTTAACCACTGAACACGTGGAATCCAATCAGTGTTTATAGTCTGACGTCGCAAGTACAGTAGTCTTTTGTTGTGGCAGTATCAGTGGTGCTAGACGGAGGCTGTAAGTCAAATCGCGATGCTATCCAGAAGGGCATGATAACCACGGCGGCTCGCTGTGACGATAATCTCAGAGGATCTGTGGAGGGCTAGAGTATGAGGAGCAAGAATGACTAATTTGATTAATTATCAGGGCTGGTGACCCATAGTTGATCAAGACCCTTACTTACCTCTCTGCAGTGTATCCCCGGAGACAGGCTGCTGTTTCCTTCATTCTGACCAAAAAGTAAGGACCAGTTTAAGTTTGGAGAAGTCCATTGAGAAGCTACCTTATGACCTTATGATGGACGAGTACATAGAGAAGCCACTTTATGATTTACAGGCATACAGAGAAGTCATTTTATGATTTATGTGTAAGCAGAGAAACCACCAACTGATGGATGGGTATTCGGAGAAGCCACCTTATGATGGAGGGATCTATAGACAAACCACCTTGTGACTGACGATCTACAGAGAAGTGGCCTTGTGATGGGGTGTCTATAGTGAAACCACCTAATTTTGGAAGGAATACAGATATGGCATTTTGGGATGGTGGAATTTACAGACAATCCGTTTTGTGATAGAAGCTCTTTAAAGAAACCACCTTACGAAATTCGCATAAATAATTTGTTAAACTTACTGCAGTCCACACCGCTTTGATTCAACATGAATCTCAATCGCTCCACTACTAGACAACCCCCGTGTGGCGCAGTTACTTGGGAACTAGAAAATACAGAAGAAGACAGAAAACTCCTGCGGGAAAGATGGTCAACAGCATAGTTTCCTACATTTTTTTTCCTTTTTAAGTCGAGGCCCCCCATCTCCACCGTCCCAAGCGAACGCTTCGTTCTTTCAAACTTACAGACTTTAAAAGCTTTCTTGTAAACTCCAGGATTATAAGGGAAAGTTTCTGTAGATATTCTCATTCCGATCAGAAGGTCCCCGGTTCGATTTCGCACTCGGGCGAATTTTTTTTTTTTCCGGACCGACCTGTACCGAGGTTTAGCAACCTCAAAACTTCTCTAGGAAAACAAAGGCAGCTAGGACAGGTGCTATCACATGCTGCAGTCGCCTAGAAATGTGAAGGCACTAACACTCCACACCCTTATGGCATGCAAAAACTACAGGACAGATTTTTTTGGTTTTGTTTTTAATATGTAGAGAAGGACCTGACACAACTGTCCGTCTTCGAGAGAACAGAATATTTGCTACTAAACCAGCCCCACTCCGTCCCCTGCACACACACACACACACACACACACACATCAAACGCATACACCCACACAGTCACATTGAAACACCCCCCCCCCCCTCACACGCTCCCACACAATAATAGGAAAATGAGTTTTAATTCACTTCAGTTCATCCACAATTTTGGAAGCCGGAAAACGAAGATTACGATACTGCAATCTCATACCATAGTGTGGGTAAATCTAGAACAACCTCGCAGTTTCTTTCCTCTCTTTTTACACCGTAAAACTCTCTCAAATAGACAGAAATTGATTATATCCGTTTCTAATTTAATCTACCGTGTAAGACTTGATCAAGTGACATGATGTCCTTTCTTTCTTTCTTTCTTGTGACGGAACCTCTGCGCTATTGCGAACCGCCATCTGATATGTTAACGCGAAATTCCTATCTAGTTTTCAGATTTACTGGGTTGTTTTTTTCTATTTGAAAATATATCTGTTGTCTTTTTAGCTGGAACGACGCTTATGTAATCTGGTCATTTTATATCTGTCCTCTGTTTATGGGCGGATTTTCTCAAACGCTTAATTTCTCAGAATGTTGACTTTCCTTTAAGTATGTATGTGAAAGAAAAGCGAATATCTAATGCGTTTATATTCTGTTTATGTTTGGTGTGTTATACATATAACTTCTTAACATTTATTCTCAAATACAAGTGGATAAATGGGCAGGTAGAGTGGCAAATAGTTAGACTGGTGAATAGACACTCAGATGGATTTCGTTAATGTTCTATTTCTTTGAGCTTGGTGTGATTTGTTTATAACAGGTTTAGATTAATTTTAAGCGTATTACAGGTGTAACATTTTATAGCCATTCTTACAGATAAGATAATAAGTGTGAATCTGTCTGTCTGTCTGCCTGTCTTTCTGTCAATCTCTCTGTCTGTCTGTCTGCTTATCTATCTGTCTATGATGTTCGTTCGTTTGTTAGTTCTACTTGTTCATGATTGATGAGATCCAGATTGAATCCTTTCCCTTTTCTGCGAAAATATATCTCTTTAGTAAGTTCGCCGATATCAAACTCACTACAAATAGCATTGAAAGCACAACACTGGAGAATACCAGTCTCTTTTCTGATTATCTTTGACCATCTTCCTTCCTCCAATGGATCGAGCTGATATTGTTAACAGGCTCAGAGAAATAGGCAGAGTGGAGGATTCGAGAGCTAGTTCGACTGAGAGAGCTGGTAATACACATCGCCACGGCCAGAAACGAGAGGCATGCTGGACTTGCGAGACAACTGGTCAACCAGGCAGGTACTATCTGCTGCAGGATGCTGATGGATATGTTATGGGGGGGGGGGGTGGTGGTGTTGGGGAGGGGTCTTGGGGGGGGGGGGGTCTGAGCACCTATAGACGTGTCCGGAGTGCAATGATGATTACCAAGACCATAAACCATAAACCATCTTCCTTTCTTTCTCTCTTTCACTCACACACACACATCATCATCATCATGTGCCGTGCCGACTGGCGTTGGCTATTATGCTTCTCCAGAGTACCCGATCCTTCATGCAGGCCAACAGCTCAGTTGGTAATCTCCTCTCACACCATCCCGTCAGACTGTCCAGTATCATTTCTCTTGGTCTTCCTCTTGATCTTCTTCCTTCTATTTTTCCTGTTGTTATAATATTTTCAATGTCCCCTCTTCTCATTGCATGTCCTATGAAAGTACATTGTCTCTCTCTTATCTTTTTGACAAGGTTTTTTGTCTCTCCAACTCTTCTCCTACATTCTTCATTAGTTATTTTTGCTGTCCAGGGGATTCGCAACATTCTTCTAATAAACCACATTTCTGCTGCTTCCATTGATTTTTGTGCAGACTTGCCTATTGTCCATGATTCACTTCCAATACACACACATATTATATATATATATATATTATATTATATATATAACATTCTATATATATATAACATTCTAACACACACATATTATATATATATATATACATATACATATATCCGAAATTGTGTGTTATATAAAATTTCGGATATCGTAGCAGGATCTTCTCCAGTTCCCTCCCACATGGCAGTGATCGATAGCGCACACAAATCACTGGACTACGACTTTAGACTTCCCCCTAAAACTAGTGTGGGCACGCCCGAGTTGGTTCCAGTCCCTGCGGGGGTGTCGGCTTTCGCTGCCGGCAAATTAATGAACAGCATCAATTATTGATGGCATAATCTTTAACTTGTTCCTAGCGTTTGGCCGTGGACGCCTACAATTACACTCGGGATAACAAATCATGGAGAGAGTAAACAAAGGATCCACGAAGGGAGGTTTTCTAATGGAAATGGAGGTAATACATTGAGCCCTGAATATCGAGCAAGCTGTGCTTCATCGCATGGTCCTGCTCATACACAATAGCTATGCCCATCTAACACCTGGTCCTGTTCAAGCTGTCTCTGGTAGGTCAGATTAACTTTTCTACTTTTGTCTCCGTCTGAATGGTAATAAAAAGCTTTCCCCCCTCCCCCATAAGTAATTCTCAAGTTGTCTGCCAAGTTAAATCTGTCAAGTTAAGTCTGCCAAGTTAAGTCTGTCAAGTTAAGTCTGCCAAGTTAAGTCTGTCAATTTAAGTCTGTTAAGTCTGTCAAGTTAAGTCTGTCAAGTTAAGTCTGTCAAGTTGTCTGTCAAGTTAAGTCTGCCAAATTAAGTACTTGGTCTTCAACAGTGTTTCCAAAATCGGGCGAAAACGCCCCCCCCCCCCCAAACCCATTATTATTATTTTATTAATTTTTCAATTTTTTTCTTGTTCTGTTACCATTAAATTAATGTGAATCTGTACTTTATCTCTCTCTCTCTCTCTCTCTCTCTCTCTCTCTGATTCTTCGTCCTGTTTGTTTTTGTTTGACAAAGGCTCGCGCCGAAACGTCACAAGTGCGTTATCGTTAAATAAGAAAACTGCTCCTACTTTTTTCCTACTTTATACATTTTGGTATCACAGCTTTACTGCGGTGCTTTGTGTATGGTTGTATACCTGTACACTAATTGTTTGATGTTATCCAACCCCCTTGGGCTTTGAAAAGTAACGGGAAGGGGGGGGGATGAAAAAAAAACGGATCAGTTGGGGGGGGGTAGCTGAAGAAAACGGGGCAGTAGGGGGGGGGGGTTGGGGGAAAACGAAGCAGCGGATGGGGGTATTGATACCTTCTCTTTTTAGCACTTTTCAACGTGATATCGAGAAACGTGTGTCCTTACGTGAAAGTCATCCATCATACTAAATGTTGAGAAAATAATGCAGTAGGTGAGTTATAAATGTGCTCTTACATATTGTTAAATAAACTGGTTTTCTGGCTGAAGTTTTTTAGTTGTGTAATGCTTATCCTGGTTTAATAATTCGTTGTAAGAGTAGTACATAGGTGGGTGGGGGGGGGGTGAGGATGTGGCCCTGGATTAAAGGGGGCAGCAGCCCGAACAAGCCTGAGAAACACTGGTCTACATGTTGGACATATGGGTATTTTAGAAGGCTATTTGTTTATAGGCTGTAACCGGTCAAAAATTTGACCGGAAAAGAAATGAAAGTATAATTTTAGCTCTGTTAAATTTGACCATTCTTCGGTAAGTAAACATTAACCAAGTAAAAAGATAGAAGACGCTATGAAAGTGACAATCATGAACGACTGACACGTTTGTGAGCTCGGCTCACTACACCTGGCCGTTATCTTACGTCGGAGAATTCAGATTAAAAAACAAAACAAAAAAAAACTATCAGTCCCATGTCTCTCCTCTGGCACCCCCCCCCCCTTTTCTCTCATACCCCACCCACAACTACGGCAGCTGTAGAATCGATAGGCCAGATCTTTCATTCCTATCCTTCATTTTCTGCTATCCAACTTCCGACTTTTTCAGTAATAGTAAACTCTCGATTTTTGGCTCCTCCATTTCTCCACAGTCCTGCTCCGATTCAAGATCCGGCTCCTTCAGTAATTTCCACCGACTTTGGCTGCTCTATTTTCTCTACAGTCGCACCACGATCCCCTTCGTAGATGCTATTTTGTCATCGACTTAAATCCCATTCAAAAAGCCGTCGACTACAACCTAACAGCTTTGCCCATGTGAAGGAAGAAAAAAGTTATATACGAACAATGACGTCCGGACAAATCGACTTAAACATTTTGTGTAGTTAGACTAGGCGTAACTGCTTCAAAATGACGAGAAAGAAATGAAAGTATGATTTTCAAAAAAATGATAACCATTATTGGCTAATAAATTCCTCCTATCACAAACTCATCGTATAGGTTTGGTCGCCTCTTAATGATTTCCATGATGTACAAAACTTCGTCTTGAAAATGATAAAAACTAAACTTCATCTTAATCATAGTAAAAACTAAACTTCATCTTAATCATAGTAAAAACTAAACTTCATCTTAATCATAGTAAAACTACAGATATAGACTTTAGATGATGATGATGATGATGATCTTTTCTGATCTTCGTAACCTTTTTCTTGTTTTTTTTTTTTTAATCAGTTTTCTCTCATCTCTTCCAGACAATATTTCAAAATAAATCCACAGTTTCACAGATTGCCATGCTTCTTTCTTTGGGAGAAAATAACAGAACGAAGAATCTTCAACAGGAAAAGCTAACCTGTTTCTAAAGCTTATAATAATAAGGTTTTAATAAAGGAAATGCAGAAGGAAGAAATGAGTGACTACTTAAACACAGACAGTTAACCACTGAAAATTAGAGAGAGAGAGAGAGAGCGAGAGAGAGAGAGAGAGGAGTCATCTTATGGGACTAGGCAGAAATAGAAATTTAATAACACCCCCCCCCCCCTTCTGATATATTGGAAACGGCTCGTCAGTGCTTGAATTCAGATACAGGTTTTTCTCATTCTGACCGACCATTCGTCCGGGCAGTGACAATAGCTTTTAATGTCAAGCGTATTTCATTGCCCTCCTGGATGGTCCTATAAATGATTAAACAGAAATGAGCCCGACAATCGGCCGTAAGCGCGTTATCTCAGGGATATTCCCTTACTACAGCTGAATCAGTCATGAAATGGAAGGTGTTGTAAACTCGGTGAATTCATTATCCTGGGGGGTGAGGCGTCAAATCAAGTTATTGGTTCATTTGATTATCCGTCGCCGCTATGCAGTTTACCATATCTTCGCGTTTCATTTTTATCTCCTGCATAAAGCTTTGCCAACGGTCACCACCTGCAGTCAGCGGCTGTCAGACATCCGGTGTCCGCGCTGTTGTCGTGTGTTTTAATGCCTGACTGAATTAATATTCAATTTTTTTTTGGGTTTTGGGGGGGGGGGGTGGTGTTGTTACATGTTAGTATTTCACAAGAAACAACTACAATATAGATTGATATAACGGTTGAACTAGAAACAACTACAATATGGATTGATATAACGGTTGAACTAGAAACAACTACAATATGGATTGATATAACGGTTGAACAAGAAACAACTACACTATAACTGATATAACAGTTGAACAAGAAGCAATTGCAATATGATTGATATAACGGTTGAACAAGGAACAACTACACTATAACTAATATAACGGTTGAACAAGAACTCACACAGTGAGTACTCTTTTTGTTTAATTGTTTGTACAAACCTGTAAACGGTGGTCATGAGGTCAGTGGCTAACAGTTTAGTTATTCGTTCATGAAGATGGTCTCCCCTTGGTTCTGCCGTTACCCCCGCGACTGACCCTTGAACCCGTATCTTTCTTCTGGCTCATATAAAACACAAGAAAGCCGTCCCCTGCAGTTAAGCTAAATGATGTAGAATGTTAGAAACTCGGAAGATTTTAATTTAATACAAGTTGATGGAGACGTATAAACTGGGGGGGGGGGGGGGGAGGGAAGGGTGACGAACTGTCACTGGCTTCAGTCAAGAGTCTCCTACCTGAAGAAAGAGTGGGCAGCCATTTCTCTTGCCCCTTTTATCAATGAACAGTTTGCCTGTTGTTCTGCGCCGGTGAAGGAAGTGAGTTAAAGACTATGGGAGACTTACAGCTATAGGAAAACTCATTGGTGTATAATATTAGAACAGTTCACTGGCAGTCAAGATTACATAAGTATTAGTTTCTTGGTATCGTCGTGAACGAGACATTGCCATAATCGCTCCACCGCCTGTACAGAATGTTCTTCAACGGGCCCTAGCTTCAGTCCTTGGAATTATCCGTTGAGAGCGCCATTCTAGGAACTATAAAAGTCCAAATGTTGAACTAGTTAGCGTCGCTCTCGGCAAGAACTCCGTCTCCAAGACGCACCAAGACAAATAAAAGACCATCAGAGTTCATCTTTTGGCCAGGTAGACATAACCAAAGCTGTTTATTGCGAAGTTCACAGCTCACCGTGTCACCATATAGCGCCTAACTCTCGGCACACAGAACCTACCTCTGTCTTGAAAGCAGTGACGAGGCTGCAACTTATTTGACACATTCTGCATCACACTCAGTCAAGCAGCGAAGAGCTAGGACATGACACAAGCGTTACCAATGGCAACGCAGAAATCCAACTCCACATGAAATATCAGGAACGATGAAGTGCCGCTTGTGAGAGCATGAAACTGTCACATGCCAGCCACCGCCATTGTTGACCCGGAAGTAGATTATATCTTATATCTTATATCCTTCCCGTGCCGTTAAACGTCACATAGGGCTCGCAAAGTAGTTCGCCAATTTTTCCTGTCTTTGGCGAGTTTTTCAACCTCATCAAAGGATTTTACGCCTGTTAATTTGGCCTCTCTTAACAATGTCCTCTTCAGAGTTTCACGCGGTCTGCCTCTTTTTCTTTGGCCTGTTGTGTTCCACTTGATAGCTTGTTTTGTTATTCTATGATCATTTCTTCTCATCAAGTGACCAACATATGTCCATCTCCTTTTCCTGATCACCCATGAGACTGGTTGTTGTTCAGTCATCTGTCTTATCTCTGCATTGTTTTTGAATTCGTTCCACGTGATGCCGAGTATTTTCCTAAGGCATTTATTTTCAAAAGAGTCTAATTTGTTGTCTATTTCTTTAGTTGTTTTCCAGCTTTCGCAGAGATTATATAAGTATATATATATATAACCGGTAATCAAGTTTCCGTACCCATGCTTGGGGTGTCCAAATAGGGCCCGTAGGCAGCATACGCCTGGAGAGGACTTTTTTCTACCCTCGAGATTATTATGAAAATAAAATTTATTTGATTAAAATAACCGTTTTTCCCCTTCAAAACATGTAATTGAAACATTTTTTTTAAATACCTGAAAAGCTAACGAACTACAAACAATTCACCTTCATTTCACAGCTTTCCATTTTTATCAGTTTTCCATAACTTGACAGAAACTTTTTGATTAATATGCGGCTCCTTAATCATCTTCCGCGTACAGTCGTGGCCCCTAACGCCACTGAAGTTAGACACTCCAAGTACAGGCTATATAAAGTAACAGTAGATTATTGAGTTGGACACTCCAAGTACATGCTATATAAAGTAACAGTAGATTATTGAGTTGGACACTCCAAGTACAGGCTATATAAAGTAACAGTAGATTATTAAGTTGGACACTCCAAGTACAGGCTATATAAAGTAACAGTAGATTATTAAGTTGGACACTCCAAGTACAGGCTATATAAAGTAACAGTAGATTATTGAGTTGGACACTCCAAGTACAGGCTATATAAAGTAACAGTAGATTATAAATTAAGTACATATATTAAATTCACCAAAAAACCCCAACAAATAACTATCATCGTCTCGTGCCATCTCCACTGTGAAGGTTGTTTCAATGGATCGTGATACTGCCTTGACCCTTGCTCGTGCAGTGCACCCACCAAGACTGAATCTTGTCCATCTTTTCGATGTTGTTCACTCATCTGTATCGTTGTCTTCCTCTTTCTCTCCTTACATCCCTCCTCTTCCTCCTTCCCCCCCCCCCCTTTTTTCCCCTCAGATATGGGTTTTCATTATTGTATTATGGTTCTTAATATGTCAAAATATTTTATTTTTTCTTACTCCTGTGTCTTCCACGAACTCTTTCCCTCCTGAACTAATTTCCATGCTCTGCCAGAATACGTTTTGATAGAAAGAAACGCGAAGGAAGTTACTCTATAATTTAAAAACGTGGGTTGGATTAGAAATGTGTACTTTTCATTTTATTTAGACTTTGCCTAAATATTTCTCTGAGCATTAAAGTGTCAGAAACGTGCCTGTGTTGCACTGGATGGAAAGAGCTAATTCTCTCTCTTTTTTTTTCTCCAAGACTAATTTACTATGTAACAATTAAATATACATAACAGGCAGGATTGTGGCGATGACATCACGGAGAAGTCACCTCGAATAGAACACGGTTTCTCTCACCCCCCCTCCCCCTCTATTTCTCCTTCCCTCTTGCTTCGTCAGACAGAGTCGAAACAAAGGCATTCTTTAATTATTTAAATAAACTGTAAGGCGAGTTCATTATTACACAAAAAAGCGGGGTAAAAAGGCCTAGCTTGACTAATGCGGCAGGGGTCAGGGGTCAGTAAAGTTACCTTATTGAGAAGTCTGAAAAAAGAAGCTTTGCGCAGGCCCTTTTGTTAGTTTTATTCAGGGACTTAGCCGTCGAAACCTACTGCTGATCTGACATGATGCTGTCCCCCAACATCTTCACCGCATGGGCTACAAATAGCATCATGCTCATAATTCCAGGAGATAGAAAAACACAGCAAAGAAACTCTAGATATATCTTGTATTTAGATTGTGTTACTTAGACCCCATTTTTTTCTTTAATACATTAAAAAAAATATGTAACTGTGGTGCAGTGATCATAATTTGCAGGTCACAAATCAGTGATAAATAACCAAGTTAGACAAAAGTCGAAAGTAAACATTGCCACGAGCTGCTCAGTTTACCGGTGCGGAACTGAAAGTATTGATGACATTTTATTTCCCATTATCGCCCAAGACGTACGTCATAATAATTTTCCCGTAGCTACATCTGAGTACTCGTGTAGCAAGCGAATGGTCGAGGGTTCGAATCCCCAGCTGAGCGGGGGTTTTTTTTTTCGGACCAATACGGCCCCGAGGTCGACCCAGTCTCGTAAAATGGGTACCAAAGAAAATCTGGGAAGGAAAGGCAGCGAGGAAATGAACTGGGCACCAATACGGCCCCGAGGTCGACCCAGTCTCGTAAAATTGGTACCAAAGAAAATCTTGGAAGGAAAGGCAACGAGGAAAGGAACTGGCCACCCAGGAAAGGAACTGATGGCCCAGCATAATGAGGTCTCTAACGCTTCATCCCCTACGGCATTTGCTATGGGACTATCTTTACCTTTTTTTTGTTTACATCTGGCGTAGTGATGATGATGATGATGATGATGCATGTGGTTTCGATGATGGCACTCGTGCCTGGTGTGCTGCTAACAACAGTCTAGCGTCTTTAAGCGAAGTGAGTGGTGATGTTGGTGGTCTTGATGATAATATTCATGATTAGGATGATTTGTTGATGATGTTGCAGATGATGACATGGCGTTGATGATATTGACGTTTGCTTATGTTGCTCTCCACAGCTGGAAGAACTCGAGAAAGCTTTCTCACAGACTCACTACCCTGATGTCTTCATGCGGGAAGATTTAGCCATGAGAATCAACTTGACGGAAGCTAGAGTTCAGGTTTGTTTGTCAGTGGTTGCTCTTTACCTGGTTCTGGTTACTGTCCTTTTTATCTTATAAACTTAGTCTTTTTTCTTATTTGCTGGTGTCTTTACTCTTTGGTGATGTAGCTCTTCTTGACCGTTGTCTCCTTTTTTGTGTGTGTGTCTCTTGTGAATTAGTTGCAAATCAATACAGCAACCGAATAACTGCTTAATTGCTATATTTATTTGTTGTTTATATTTTTATTGTATTACTTTAAAAAAAACTGCTTGCTTTCTTTATCATTTTTCTTCTCGATTAGTTGTTAATTTCTTTCGTGTAACTGCTTGATTGCTGTTATTGTTGTACCTTATCTTTTCGTCTAGTTGTTATATGTTTTTTTATGTTTGTTTAAACTTATCTGCTATCGGTCTCTTCGTATTCTGTATTTTTTTTTAGTTTACTTGTTGTTTTTTTTTTTTAGTTTTAGTTCACTAGCATTTGCTGGCATGCAGGCCTGCGTTACCTGCGAGTGTTCGGTATGTTGACTGGACTCGTGATTAGTTAGTTAACTTTTTATTTACTTATTTATTTATTTAGTTTGTTAGTTAGTCAGTTAGTCAGTCAGTCAGTCAGTCAGTCAGTCAGTTAGTCAGTTAGTTAGTTAGTTAGTTAGTTAGTCAGTCAGTCAGTCAGTTAGTTAGTCAGTCAGTCAGTCAGTCAGTCAGTCAGTTAGTCAGTTAGTTAGTTAGTCAGTTAGTCAGTCAGTCAGTCAGTTAGTCAGTTAGTTAGTTAGTTAGTTAATCAGTCAGTCAGTCAGTTAGTTAGTTAGTCAGTTAGTCAGTCAGTCAGTCAGTCAGTTAGTTAGTTAGTTTGCCCTCGAGTCGTATTATACACATTAACGGCTACGTTTCTTGACTTGCAGTTACTTTTGTGACTTACCATTGTATCATCTTGTTTATGGTGCCTTTTTGCGTTACAACAAACTGCAGATCTCACACTGGCTTCAGCACGTCTGTCAGATTCAACCATTAGTTAGCATACCTGGCTCCAGCACTTGTATGTTGAGAAAAGCCATCCTTGGTTTGTGATATTAAGCGTCGAAATAGTTTTGTAAAACTGAGAGGAATTCGTTCGCAGCAACGAATCTCGCCTTGTTTCTTCTCCTTTTCTGCTCCTTATCCCTTCGGATAAGATTTTCTATCCTGTTTCATGTGTGTGACTTGTGACCATGATCTAACATAACAGATAAGAAACTATCCGAGCAGTCACAGCCCAATGAAAAAAAAAAAAAACAGAAGAAAGTATATAAGCATAATACTTATATCCAAACAGGTAATATAGAAGTTTATAAACGTAATACTTAGATCAAAACGGGTAAAATGAAAGTATATAAACATACCGATAGATTTTGGGTATGAGTACACAAGACCACAAGCGCGCGCGCACACGCGCATATATAAAGTAACCCAGGTAAACAGAAACACTAAAACAAATTTGATGTAATTAAAACAACTGCGCAAGTACTGAATGCTAAAAAGCAATGCATAACTTATGATTAGTCATAGGACAGTCATGTATAGAATACACGGAAAGACAACAGGCCACACACGTAGAAGATGGAGGGATTGAATACCAAAACGTATGAGATAGAGGGATTGACTAACAAAACATAGGAGATAGAGGGATTGAATACCAAAACGTATGAGATAGAGGGATTGACTAACAAAACTTAGGAGATAGAGGGATTGAATAACAAAACATAGGAGATAGAGGAATTAAATAACAAAACGTAGGAGACAGAGGGATTGTATAACAAAACGTAGGAGATAGAAGGATTGAATAACAAAACGTAGGAGACAGAGGGATTGTATAACAAAACGTAGGAGATAGAGGGATTTAATAACAAAACGTAGGAGACAGAAGGATTTAATAACAAAACGTAGGAGATAGAGGGATTGAATAACAAAAACTTTAAGTATCATTTCACGTCAGGCAAAGCGCAGAACTTTGTCAAGGAGCCTGTTCTGCCGGGCTTCTTTCTCCCTTCCCTATCGGCAAAGCGAGGTGCCTGAGAAAGGAGACCAGGCAGTGAATGACTACAAAATTAGTGTCATTAATACATTTTTCAAGGGCGTAGAACTTTGTTAGAAAATAATCATAAAACATAATTGATTATGATGAAATCACTTCATTTTAAGGTCTTAAGGTGCAGAAATACGATTTTAAAGTACAGAAATTCAGTATATAAATACTTCAACGGGGGAAAGAACGACATAAAACCTTTTTTTTAAAAATCAGTACATGAAATACGTAACAAGAAAAGAAAACGACACCCCCCCCCCCCCCCAAATGAAACTAGCAGTGGCAAACAACGAGACAGAAACGAAGATAAATCAGTACAACCAAAATTTCGACTTTGCAAGAAACGACCCAAAACAACTGAAAAGGAGTCGAGTGACAAATGCAAGAAATACCATTCAACCATTTAGGAAACTCTTCTATCATAACTAACCACAAACAAATGTGGCACATCCCAGCGGCAGATACTGCGCGTGTATTTACAAGACCGGAAAAGGGAAGGGGGAAAAAAAAGAAAAACAAAACAAAACAAAACCAAAAAAAAAAAAAAGAGAAGCAACACGCCTGGGCAAACTTCAGTCCTCTTATTTAAGAGGGAACGTTGTGGAAGCTGCCTTGTGTTAATTTTATTTGCAAATTATCTTAAACCATCCGGTAATTTTATTTGCCAATGATATTAAGCACAGCCGTGCAACTAGAGGCGCCTCGCACGTCGATATTTCAATAAGGCTTTTCTCAGATACGCAAACACATCTGAAGACAAACAAGCGTCCAGTGCACAAAGAGTCTCGTCTCATTAAGATCGAGCATAATTTGCTGATCCCACCTTAATTTATTTGTATCTTTCCGTTTATCTGATTATCCAAGATTTTGCACTCTGATAAAACCATCTCTACTTTAATAATGGTTTCATCGATCTCGTTTATTGAAAGGAATCTGGTTTTTTTTCTAAACTCGTCCATTTTTTACCTTCTTTTAACGGAATTTCCAATTAAACGTCAAACATAACTTTTTAAAATGCAAATTATTTTCCTTTTAGTTATTATTTCCCTCTCATATTTCAAAATTTCATCCACAAAAAAATGTAGAGAAAAACATGAAATTCTGAGTTTAAAAAGTCTAATTTTGGTAAAATATCTAAGGAATTTCTAGAGATTCAGACTTTAAATCGATTATTTCGATTCTAAAATCAACACAGATTTTATCAAACATTTTTTGTTCCAGTTTCACTAATTTCAATTGTTTAATGATTCTTTCAGAACGTTAACTCTTGTTAACTGCTATTAGAATGTAATGTTTCTTCAATGATAATTATAACAGTGCCGTCGTTATTTTGATGGTGCTGTAGTTAAGGTTCTTTATGGCAGAGCTACTCAAGATGATGATGAGAATGCGGTGACTACAACTGAAAAATTTAAAACACTGAATTAAGTTTTCAGTCTAAACAAACCGACAACAGCTGCTGTATTTGACCAAGCTGTATGTCGCCAAGCTGTATGCCACCAAGCTATAAGTGTATGTCTCTAAGCTGTATGTGTCCAAGAGGTATGTCGCTAAGCCGTATGTGACCAAGATGTATGTGTCTAAGCTGTATGTGTCCAAGAGGTATGTCGCTAAGCTGTATGTGACCAAGATGTATGTGTCTAAGCTGTATGTCTCTAAGCTATATCTGACCAAGTTGTATGTGTCCAAGCTGTATGTCTCTAAGCTGTATGTGACCAAGTTGTATGTGACCAGGCTGTATGTGACAAAGTTGTATGTGACCAATTGTATGTGACCAAGCTGTATGTGTCCAAGCTGAATGTTTCCAAGTTGTATGTGTCCAAGCTGTATATATCCAAACTGTATTTGTCCATGTTGTTTATGTCTGAGCTGTATGTGAGTAATAATAAAAAAACGTAAGAACAAGAAAGTTAAAATATTTATCTCACATAAAGCGGCATCATAAAACAATAAAGGAAACATTAAAGGTAGATTTGTGAGACAGAAGTTAAACAGGGAAAAAAAAACAGAGCCACAGAGACCCGCCCCCATTCACATGTCACACGGGATCAGCTCATCTCAGATTACTCCCATCACCTGCTCTTCTCTTTTCCACGGTTCAAAACAGACTTCTCTGAGGGTTTTCCTCCTTGCTACCAATCAATTAGAGGACTCTGACAGTACCTAGAGAAGGCAGCTCCTCTTTTGTCATAAGATCTTAGTGCATGTTGGCGAAATTTCTGTAATTCTTTCATCTTTCATTGTCACTTTTGATTATTTTAGTATTCTAGATAATCTGCTGTCCTGTACGTCGTTGAATTCTGAAGACTTGCCACTTTGATGGAATGTTAATTTTTGGCATTCGTTTTTCTTACGAATATTTTTCATTTTATAAGAAATTAGCTATTTGATTTTTATTAACTTTGAGCTTCTTTTCATATTATTATGGAATGATTTTTTAAAGCGTCCATAACTCTCTTGTACCTATTGCCAAACTTAATACGCGTAGTGATATGGTCTGTGAGTATAAACTATCTCGCATACCTCTACTAGTTACTGTACCTCAACTTTCGAATGCTTTTTTTAAAAAATATTTTCTCGTCAGTTTCTTTTGTCTGCAGATAGTAATTTTTAGATGAATAGTTTAAACTGTAACTTGACTGTAATCAGAGACTGGCGTCCTCACACTCCGGGCATTCCTATATATGTTCCGCCTTCCGTTCCAACACCCACTGAAGTGTGCGCCCGCTGATGGAGCCAGTCACACACTGGTTGTAGGTAACGCTCTAAACTACTCCTTTCGGGAAAGCGTTCACTTCCCCTCTTCTCCCCCAGTTCGATCAGCCTCCTACTGTGATTGTCGTCAATCAGCTTCATGTCGTCCTCCATACGCAGCCTATCCAATGCAGTCTCCACTTTGTCCGTTCTTATGGCGCCCTGAAATGATGCCATGCCTGTCAGCTTGTCTGCTTTCTCATTGAAATAGTTTAAAAGTAAAGTAAAAGTAAATGTCTTCGTATCATGCGCATAGAATGGCCCGCTAGGTGTGCTGTTAGGAGGTGAGCCTGATATGTCAGTGCCCTCTATGGCGATGTTGCCAGCATCACGTTTGGCCACCTTTCTTCTCTAGCTCATGAAGAAGCTAGGTGGCCATTTCTACACCATGAAGAAGCTAGGTGGCCATTTCTACACCATGAAGAAGCTAGGTGGCCATTTCTACACCATGAAGAAGCTAGGTGGCCATTTCTACACCATGAAGAAGCTAGGTGGCCATTTCTACACCTGAGTGACTACGGTGCCCCCGGTCGGATTCGAACCACCGCCACTAATCGCTCTGCTGCGCGAGCACCCATATTAATTTTAGTTTAGTTCAATCTTCTGTTGCTTTTCCGATGTTTTCCTCGACGACAATCTTACCGTTTCATTAGACATCATTGTCTATGCTCTCTGAGTCGTCGCTCGCGTAACTCTTTCTCTCTGAGTTGTCGCATGCGTAACTCTTTCTCTCTGAGTTGTCGCATGCGTAACTCTTTCTCTCTGAGTTATAGCATGCGTAACTCTTTCTCTCTGAGTTGTCGCATGCGTAACTCTTTCTCTCTGAGTTGTTGCAAACGTACCTCTTTTATCTGCATTGTAGCGCGCGTAACTCTTTCTCTCTGAGTCGTCGCGCGATTAACTATTTCTCTCTCAGTTGTCACATGCGTAACTCTTTCTCTCTGTGGTGTCACTCACGTAATTCTTCCTCTCTGCGTTGTCGCACACGTAACTCTTTCTCTCTGAGTTGTCGCACGCGTACCTCTTTCTATCTGCTTTGTCGTGCGCGTTAACTCTTTCTCTCTGAGTTGTCGCACACATAACTCTTTCTGGGTTGCCATTCTCATTAGCTCTTTCCGTCTAAGTTTCCCTCACATAATGTTTTTTTTAAATCTCAGTTGTCGCTCTTGTAAGTCTTTCCTTGTTATTTGTAATCATTTTATATTTAATAGAACATAAGGTACTGGAGTTTGTGGGTACTGATTGGTATATGTCGGTTTTCAGCTTAGGGGAAGAAGGGAAGAGAAGGGAAGGGAATGGAAGAGAAGGAAAGGTAAGGTAAGAGAAGGGAAAGGAATGGAAGAGAAGGGAAGGGAAGAGAATGGAAGAGAAAGGAAGAGAAGAAAACAAGAGGATAAATAAAACACAACATAAACTGGAAAATGATGATTTTGTTTTTGTTTTATAAAATAATAGAAGAACATTTTTTTATATAAACAGCAAAGAATATATATTTAAAAAATAGTTTAAGAAGCAATTTCATGTCTTGAATGTCGAAAGTTAAAATAGTTTTGTTTAAAAAAAATCATTGCTTCGCTTGTTTTATATATTAATGAAGGAAATTAATTTGTTTTTACGGGCAGAGTTTTGTTAAATTAATTGAAACTGCAAGTTTATCGAGTCTTGGCGTCATCTGTTGCCAGCTAAGCTGTACGTCACGTGTGATGTAGGGCGACTGAAACCAAACATCTGGCCACCAAACAGTCGTAACTAGAGATATTTTAGGAAAATATTTGCTCAGCTACAAATGGAGATCCCTCGGGCAGGGAGAATCCAAGATTTAAGAGTGACATTTTGTTGATGTATCCGTCTTCCTTCAGCTCGCTCGGTAACGTGCAGCAAAATCTATAAATCTCATCTCATTGCTTACTTGCGTGCTGAATTTTGGTGTAATGTCTCGGGGAAATTCCACTTTCAATGTGGAACGTTTGCTATGTTAGGTACCTGTTTCTCTTCTGACTTGAAATTGATGTCGGCCTTTAATAGTTCATGCCGGAAGACATGTTCAAATGTTTCGTTTTGGCTTTTGTTATCGTTTTGGTTCTTTTTTGTGTTGAGAAAAGGGGGAAGAGCAGAAGATTTAGCCTCTGCATGCATGTACTATTGCGTCCATTATCCTCATCATCTGTCTCATCATATTCAACCACTTCAGCACATTCACCCACACTATCACATTCACCCATTTCATCACGTTCACTCACATCATTACCTTTCACCCACTTCGTCACATTCACCCACTTCATCACATTCATCCACCTCATCACATTCACCCACTTTATCATATTTATCGACCTTATCATATTTATCCACCTTATCATATTTATCCACCTCATCTTATTATCATCACATTCACTACACATTCGCCTATATCACACTCACCATCCTGATATCAACCTCCCCATACTCCTCTGCTTAAACGTCTGCCTCATCATATTCCTCAACCTCATCACGTGCCTTATCACCAACTTCATCGCCAACTTCATCACCTACAAAATGATACTCGCCAAGATTATAAAATACTGCACTGACTCTCAATTTTTTTGTCAAGTAGGTAGTATATTAAACCACTGACCTTTTCCCATGGCCTTGCCCTTATAATACACCGCCTTATATTAAACTGAAAACTTTTGCATCTAGCTAACTAACTAACTACTATCTAGCTAACTACCTAACTAACTAACTAACTAACTAACTAACTAACTAACTAACTAACTAACTAACTAACTAGCTAACTAACTAACTACTAGCTAGCTAACTAACTAACTAACTAACTGACTAACTAACTAACTAGCTAACCAACTAGCTAACTAACTAACTAGCTAGCTAACTAACTAACTAACTAACTAACTAGCTAGCTAACTAACTAGCTAGCTAACTAACTAACTAACTAACTAACTAACTAACTACTAGCTAGCTAACTAACTAACTAACTAACTACTAGCTAGCTAACTAACTAACTAACTAACTAGTTACCTAACTAACTAACTAACTAACTAACTAACTAACTAACTAACTAACTAACTACCTAACTAACTAACTAGCTAACTACCTGGCTAACTAACGAACGAACTAACAAACTAGCTAACTAACTAATAAAATACTTATCAGAAAAGCCCTAAAAAACGAAAGCTAGAATAGAAATGTAGAGTATACAACATTTTAAAATAGGATATAGAACAGCAGGGAAAGATCACATGGGAAAATGTAGTGTAAACCACAACATAAAATCTAACCCCAGCACTTCTGAACAACAACGATTTGAGGGGACACACGCCAGACACGGATACCACTTTTGTGTTGATGATATACATCTAGTGTCGGTCAATAAAAACGTAAATGTTCCGCATATCTTGTTAAACTGTAAGAGGTTATTATAGGATTAAGACACGTAACTGGTTATTAATCAGGCATCCCAGAAACGCGGTTAATGTAAAGAAAAAAATAAGAATACCTAGAAATACGTCATTCGACCTTCATATTTCATCCTAATTCCTTCCTTATCTCGCTCAAAAAAAAAAAAAAACAGAACCAAAAAGCGTCCCTACTCTTTCCACATTTCACTTCATTTCTCAGCTAATCCCTAATCGTCCTGTCCTCCCCTTCCTCCCTCCTGCATTCTCTCATCGTCTCTTCCTCCCCGCTGCCATCCACACTCTCTCCAACCTATCTTCATTATCCTCCAGAATAGCGCAGTAGCCGGCTAAGCTTAAGAGGAGGAGAGAAGAAAAGGCGGAATCAAAACCAAACAAGGAGACGTGTGGAGGAAAGCCAGCGCCCTCGACGGGGCTTCGAAATCCCCTAATTGTATGCCAAACATCGGCTTATTAAATTAGCCTGTAATGGCTAATTAATGAGAAAGTGCGGCATTTGTAAAGAAGGGACACAATCCTCTACGCCGGAGAGGTTATTATCAGTTATTGCTATTATCGAAGCTCCAGCAACGCGATGACTGACATCCGGGATCTTTGACTGCTGGACTGGGGAAAATAGTGAGGATATGGAATTTTGGTCAAGAAAGCACTATTTTCCCTATGGAACAGTTTGTGAACTTCATTTTGTTCTTGTTTCCTTCCTAGGTACAATTTTAAGTGGTGGAAAAAAAGCTACTTTTTCTGTATATATTTTAAATTGGAAACAAGTATGTGATTATGCGTACTCATAAAATAGCCATATGTTAATGTTAGCTTGTTTACTAGTTCTGCGGTCTGGTAGGCTAAGTGGTCAGGCGCTCGGTCTAATAATCCGGTGGTACCGGGTTCAAGTCCCAGCTGTGGCGATTTTTACTGTTACCATCACACCAAAAACGGCCCCCGGAGTCCACCCAGCCTCTAATAATGGGTACCAGATAAACCCGGGAAGATAAATGTAGCCAGGCATCATATTGAGCACATCATACTTTCGTGTACCAAATGTCTTGGAAAAACGGGCCTAACACAGTATCCCCAAAATGCCTTAATGGCATGGAAACGGAAATTGTACCATTTTTTTATCTTTATGTTTACTAGTTTAGTTAAAGAAAGGCCTAGATCTACTTGGAGAAGGGTAAAATTGTGAAAGTGCTCAGAGACAAGGGACACACATGGAGGGATGTAAAGAACAAATCCAAGAACAAGGGATGACTGGAGAAACTTTATCCGCGGCCTGTACTGACAAGGGAGCGACGGGCAATGATGATGATGTTTACTTGTGGATTAAGCAGAAATGAACTGATAACGAAATAAATGTTTGTTGAATTTTTGTCGCTGGGAAAGGGTAAAAACCTCTTCAGTGTCGAATTGGGTCAGCGAAAATGTTGATAGCAGACTTCCTAAAGCAGAAATATGTTTATGAATTTATGCTTTATTGTTTCTTAGCTTAATTATTTATCTCAGAAATCTTCGATTGTGCAGAATTACACATAGTCTTCGCTTTCTGGTGGGATGGTCGGAACGGAATCACGTCGTAAAAGCGGAATGGTCGTAAAACGAATTTCATAGCGGTAAATACAGAATAAATTAGACTGTTTTATAAATTAGACTGTTTTGAAAACAAATACCTCAGGAAAATACTCAGTATAAAGTGGAGCTAATTCAAGAACAACGCAGAGATAAGACAGATAAGCAAACAACAACCTGTCTCATGGGTGATCAGAAAAAGAAGATGGACATATGTCGGTCATGTTCTGAGAAGAAACAATCAGAGAATCCCAAAACAAGCTATAAAGTGGAACACACAAGGCCGAAGAAAAAGAGGTCGACCACGTGAAACTCTAAAATGACATTGTTAAGAGAGGCCGGTTTAGTAGGAATAACATCCTTTGATGAGGTTGAAAAGCGCGCCGAAAACAGGAAATCTTGGCCAATACCACGCGAGCCCTATGTGACGTTTAGCGGCACGGGAAGGATGTAAGACGTAAGAAATACAGAAAACATTACTATTAATAGACAGGCATGTTTTAGAGCATGAAAATAAATTAGAGTCGTCTTATAATTGTATACAGACATTAGGATAAGTAGTTTTATTTTAAACAAGCGCTGTATGTTCTATAAAAGAAATATTTGTAAATTTACAGTAAGAAGTTACTGGACCGATGGTCGGAAAAACGAGTCGTCGTAAAGCAGGACATCCAAAGCAGGGACTATCTGTAATTCAAAATTTTAATTGCGGATTGGCTCGATGTTGTGGAACTAATTTTCCTTGCAAATCTCTATATAGTGCAGCCAGCGAAAACAAAGCAGACTCTTAGTTTGAGCAGAAGACATTGTTCAGAGGTATTTTACATTTTTCCGGGTTTAGACATCAGGGCTCGTTTTCGAAAACTGGTTTGTTGATTGCCTGGCTGAGTGACTGACTGACTGACTGATTGAGTGTTTGATTAGTTGATTGGTTGGTTCATTCATTCATTGAATTATTCTATAGCTACCATTCGAGTTCTCTGCAGACATCGCCATGATGATCGTGTTCGAACACGACTATAAAGGGTTTCGTTCATTTCCCTACCAGGCATATACAGAGTCTTCTGTGTAAGCTCCTCTATCTTGAGAAACATACTGATCTCTTCTAGTTTGGAAGGATGGTTTGCTAGGAGAAAGAGCAGGGTATAACCTTAACCACTTCTTGTTTGCTGGACGTGATAATGGAGCAGTCATTCCCTTCTTTAAGATATACAATGACGCTTAATTAATTATCTCTTTCACCTCCAAATAAGTTTCTATGCTCTGTGGCAATACATTCTGACGAGAAATTTTTGATAGAAAGAAAATGGAAGCAAGTTAATCTTTAATTTGAAAATATAGGGCTCTCTTACAAATGTACGACTTTTCACTTTATTTAGACTGCCTAAATCAGCGGTTCTCAGACCCTTTTGCTGCACAGCCCACATTTAAAAGTGAAACATTTTTGCGACCCACTAATAAAGTGCTTTATATTTGCAAGTTATAAATCTAATTTTATAAAGTATTGCGTAATATTTTCTCTACATGTTTAAGTGCATATTCATTGCTACACAAAACTTCTTTTCATTTACTTTAAAGATGGCATTGTTTCCGATTGGATAGCATGCCTATTCTGGCTGGAATTTGTGACAAACACACTCGAAGATCATCCTCCATATTCATTCTTGAACGATATTCCGTTTTCATGGTAGTCAATGCAGAAAATGAAACTTCGCATAAATAAGTTGTTGAAAAAGGTAGAAGAACTTTCATCGCCAGGGCTGACAACAGCGGATATTCCAGCGAAACAGTGCACCAAAAGGAAGAGATATCCACAGTGGGTCGTTAAATTTGATTTGTAATGTGTGATCGCTAGACAGTTCCGCTAATTCTTCTTGTGTACGACCGGTTAATTCAGAGACTGCTCACTGAAAAGAATTACGAATCCAGTCGTACGTTGTAATATCTTCGGGAGTGAAGTATGCATTGCGTGAAAAATGCGGAACAATTTTTTATTGTATCTATTTTTTCCGTATGTTTTTTTTTCTGCTTTGAGACTTCAGCGCGGCCCACAATGCTCCCTGTCACTGCCCACCTTTTGGCCGCGGCCCATGGGTTGAGAACCACTGGCCTAAATAATGCTCTGGTATTGATTCACATAAATGTACAAGATATACCAACACTGCCAGAGTTGTTTTGTGGTGAAAGAGTTGAGTAAAAAAAAAAAAAAGATTTGGGCATTGTTATTCTGGCTGTTCCTATAGCTAAAATTCCAATTTCCACGCCGTTAACGCATACTGGGGAATACGGTGTTAGGCATGTATTTTCCATGATGTTCGGCACATGAAAGTCTGATGTGGTCAGTATCACGCCTGGCCGCTTTACCTTCCCAGGTTTCTCGGGTACCCATTTTTATAAACTGAGTGAACCCCGAGGCCTTTTTGGTGTGTATCATAAAAAAGAAAAAAATCCCTCTGCTGGGACTGAACCCGGTACCACCTGATCAGTAAACCGAGCGCCTAACCACTCAACTAACCAGGCTGATATATATATATAGAGGGGCTCTAGCATAAAGCACAGCTGGATTTAACCGACGTAGTACACAGAAACTCTCTCTGAACCTTAAGTGCCCAGGGCACATGGGGCTTCCGCAAGGGTTTTCCACAAAGGCCTGTCCTTTGTCTTTTTTTCTGCTCTTGCCCAGGTGAGCCCTCTATTGCTCAGCATCCTTTCTGTTGTTCTTCTCCATGTCTCTTTTGGTCTACCCTTACTTCTGTTCCCCTGTGGTGTCCATCTTAGTGCTATTTTTGGTAGTGAGTTCAGAAACTGAATACAGGTGAAAAAGACATTTTGTGAGAGTTGAAGCAGACAAACGGTAATTTTTAACAATGGCTTCTTGGCAAACACAACATCGCGCATTCACCGTTGAAACTTATTTTAAAAGTAGAGAATCATCTATTACTGTACAACGAAAGTTTCGTCGCCATTTTGAGTTGCATCCCCGTGATAATGTTCCCGATCGGAGAGCAGTTTTGAAGTGGGTAAAAAAAAAAAATTAAGAAACCGCTAATTGCTTTAATAACAAGTCTACTGGTCGTCCAAGAACTCAGCAGACACCTGAACGAATTCAAGAAGTCCGCAACGCATTGCTGAGTAGCCCTCGGAACGCTTTGGCACCTGGTATCCTCTTACTGTTAATAGTGATCTTTATGTGCAGATGATAACTGAATACTTCATTCCAGAATTGGGCAATAGAAATTAAAGACTAATATGGTTTCAACAAGATGGAGCAACTGCCCACGCAGCCCGTCAGTCCATGGCCATGCTGCGACAAGCATTTCCCAATCGTCTTATTTCCAGATTTGGGGATATTCATTGGCCCGCAAGGTCACCGGATTTATCGGCTGCAGACTTCTTTTTGTGGGGGTATCTCAAGAACACGGTGTATGCTAGTCGACCACAATCAATTGCAGACCTAAAAGATCGAATCCGACACTGCATTCAAAATATCCCTTTGAACATGTTAAATTGTGCTATGCAGGAATTTTCCAGACGCCTGGCTAAATGTATCAAATGTAATGGCGGTCATCTAACCGGCTAATTTTCAAATCCTTAATATGATTGTCAGTAATAATAAAAATACCCACTTTTCTGAGTTTCATTTCACTTTTTTTTTTATAACCAAAAACGTGTATAGCGCTTATTTATTTCCTATTTTAAAAATCCAGCTATGCTTTATGCCGGACCCTGTAATATATATATATATATATATATATATATATATATATATATATATATATATATATATATATATATATATATATATATATATATTGCCAAGATCTACATCTATATCATGTGCAAACTGTTAAACATAAGACCATGAATCTTCCTTCGTTATAACTAACAAAATCATTGAACAAGACCTGAAAACATTTGTACGAAAAAAAAAAAAACCTGCATGAGTCTCAGATTCTAGAAAGATCACTATTTCTGACGCTGATACCAACAGCCAAGACGTTTCTAAACCTATTATTGTTTGCTAATTTTGATGGAAATTATTGATGTTTCAATTGCTGAATTATGTCGCAAGAGTTCATATTAGCGACACTTCGCACGCGTCCTCTCCCAGCCGGTGCTGAGTGCTGTCAATAAAGAAATTTGCTGTGACAGGCCCGAATATCCCACCATCTCTGCTGTGTCCCTCTCCTGTTTGCCGATTAGAGCCCTAAAGCTAATTAGATCGATTACCAGAGAGGATGTTTTAGCGCTCACTTCCAGCGAGCGGACCTCTTATCAGCCTTCATGAGGAAGTGGGAGAGATAAACAGGGAGGGAGTGGGAGAGATAAACAGGGAGGGAGTAGGGGGAGTAGTGAGAAATATTTGTGTTCAAGGAATGTACAGTGGGCAGACACGTGATTTATGCCTCAAGGATATAAAGAGGAGAAGAAGACACGCACGATTTTAGGAAAATAGGGATTTTAAAGTTGGATAAGAAATATATGTGGAAGACAGACAGACAGATTGATAGACAGACAGACAGAGAGAAAGAGAGACAGACAGACATACAGACAGACAGACAGACAGATAGATAGATAGATAGATAGATAGATAGATAGATAGATAGATAGATAGATAGATAGATAGATAGATAGTACTTTATTTTGAAAGGGTTAAGAATTGTGCACGCAGGCCCGTCTGACATTCTGCCCGTCATCATACAGCTTTACACAGTCACAGTCAGTCAGCATTTGTTAATTAGCATAATAATCATGAAGACACAATTAAATGATTACATAAATAAAAAATAAACTTATCTCATGTCCATACACTCTACACTCTGATTTATGCAACAACATGAAATAAACTTGCATTCTTACATTCATTCAAAACTAATAAATTTATAGAAAATCAGTATTAAAAAAAATTATAACACTCAAGCCATACTTTAAACTACATTAAACTATGATAGATAGATAGATAGATAGATAGATAGATAGATAGATAGATAGATAGATAGATAGATAGATAGATAGATAGATAGATAGATATGCAGACAGGCAGAATTATAATAGAGTATTTCCAAAAGTTACCGCCAAAACTGGGAAAATATGAAGACAAAAAAAAAAGACACCAAGAAAGAAATCTGTGAGGAATTAAAACCAAGATCCTGTGAACAATAACACGCAGAATTCCAATACAAACATGCCAACTTTTAGAACTGCACAAAATCCAAGCGGATACCAACTCTGTAATTTGTGAGGCGGAATACTTTTTGTAAACACTTCAAGTTTTGAGCGGGAAATAAAAGGCAAACTCGATTAATTAGCAAGTATTAGCCGTACCAGACTGTCAAGCTGATATTGGCATGCTCACTGCAAGAATAATGTGCTAGTATTATGGAAGAGAGAATATTTATTAAGAATGTAAACACCGTTGTAGTCTTTTCTTGAGCAAATAATTATGGCGTATTATGACGTTTCGTAAGAAATTGTTAATAATAACAACTAAAACGCAATGTTTAAACAAGAGCCTATTGCGCCTTACGAGACATTCTGATATTCAGTGTTGTATTAGATTTAATATAAGCAAATATTCCTTAAGCATAATCCACGCACATAATCCAAAACGGTGTGCAGATATCTAAAACCATTTTTTTAAAGCAGTAACAGCTCCATTTGCGAAAAAGCACACATTTTAAAGTTTCAGTTTTTCCTCTTCTTCTTCTTCTTCTTCTTCAATCTCCCTGGAGTTCTTTGCAGCCGACGCGGAGAAAATGTTGAGGCATAACGTCGTGTCGGTTAGGGAGCGGGTCATGGCAACTATATTTTTTTTCAGACCTTGAGTGGAGCTGACAAGCAAGTGTTGTGTGCAGTGTTTCTTTAGCAGACTCCACCACCATGGGGGCTATGGTAGTACCTGCCTCTTTGGCCGGGCTGGGCCTGTTACTGGGGTAAGACAACGAAGAGGTGGGACAAGGTCTTGATCAGCTATGGTTCGCCATCACTGACGCCAGCGTGTCAGCGTCAGCTATGCGTCGATGACTGGCAAGACACGCAAGGTATTCTCCCCCCAAAATGGGGTGATAAAAATGGGCTGGACAGAAAGCCATGCGATCGCCGTCAAGTCGCGATAAACATAACAGAATAAACGAATGTAATAAAGGTGAAGGACCCAGAGTGTAACAAAGGGAGTGAGTTATTAGCGGAGAGTGTGTGTGTCTTTTCGAGATTATGACTATAGGAAAAGGGAGGGATTAGGCAAAGAAGTTATACATCATATAGCATTTTGCTAGCTTTCTTCTGTTTTCGTCATGCGTGTATTTATGTTAATAAGACGAAAGATGAAATTACATCAGTGTATCTCGTTAACAAATAAAACAGTTCTTTCCTTTCTAAAATAAATCTATTTATAATCACAGCTTTACTATAGCGACTTTGTGTGTGTTTATATATTTTATACTAAAAATACGTTTAGAGACATATAATTTGTGCCCACGTATGATATTAGCAAAATTATATTCTTATCTTATATCTTATATCCTTCCCGTGCCGTTAAACGACACATAGGGCTCACAAAGTAGTTCGCCAATTTTTCGTGTCTTCGGCGAGTCTTTCAACCTCATCAAAGGATTTTATGCCTGCCAATTTGGCATCTCTTAACAATGTCCTCTTCAGAGTTTCACGCGGTCTGCCTCTTTTTCTTTGGGCTGTTGTGTTCCATCTGATAACTTGTTTTGGGATTCACTGATCGTTTCTTCTCATCAAGTGACCAACATATGTCCATCTCCTTTTCCTGATCACCCATGAGACTGGTTGTTGTTCAGTCATCTATTATAGTGGTCGCTCTTAATTTTACTTGTCAGTGGTCTATACCAAAATGATGCTTTTCATTACTTAGTACGTTCCGTGTCTTTTAGGTTGTGCCGAAATCAACCGAGCTGAGGTCGTGGAATTTGTTCCAATCCGATTTGCGATTATACTCTGCGTAAAGACGTAGCTATGAGTCTCCAAGTTGCTTCAACGTAGCACACGACAAATTTTCTTACACACAATGTTCCTGGACTTAAGTTAGTGTTAGGTTCAGTGTTCCTCGATTTAAGATAAAGTTAAGTTCAGATGAGTGCGTCGTAAGTTGAAATCTCGTATGCCGAGTATCAGTATGACATGACAAAAAAGGTAAATTAAAAAAAATAACTATTGTTATTGGATAAGTATATAAACACATGATTGTTATAACTAAATAAATACCAGCAATTAAACACTGAACAAATGTATACAGATTTTTCTTATAATGTTCAGTACTGATTATGCAGCGCTATCCCACCATCGTAAAGTCGAAATATCGTAAATTGAAGAGTACTTGTATTCCACTCTATCTACATGACAAAGATTAAAGGAGTTAATTCAATTCTTCCTCCCCTAAATAGGCACTATACAGAGGAACTAAAGTAAAGAGAAATATACTAAGAGACCCACACAAAGAGCTATAAACTGGGAAGCATTGTGGGGGTTGCCAACTCAAACAGTCGAAGCACATTAAAAAAAAAAGGCAAATGTTAGCAATGAATAAAACATATGTCAAAATAATCGCTGATTGAACTGGGCGGATATACCAGCTATAATCTAATGGAAACAGGCTTTCGTCTAGACAACTTCGTTTATATGTAATAAGATTAACATTGATACATGTGCCGAAGGACACATTATTTGCATGTTTATTTTGCGGCTGAAGTTAGTATCATTATACATGTCAATATAACTTCTCTCTGCGAGCAAAGTTTGACAAATTCAATTAATTTGACTAATCGGTGCACTAATTTAATGAACTCTGTTTTCTTTCTGTGTCTGCATGGCTTTTCCGTGATGATCTGTTGAGTAATTCAACTAATTGTATGTCCTGTGCAGTCTAATGGCTTCTCACATGCTTCTTTTTCTTCACTGTTTATCTGCAGGTTTGGTTTCAGAACCGCCGAGCCAAATGGCGCAAAAGCGAACGCTTTTCTCAGCAGCCGGGGCAGATGCCGGGAAGCAGTGCAGCTTCCGTGTGCGCGGAAAACAGCGCTGATGGATCGAAACCAGACGAGGACAAGTCGCAGGAGATAATCTATCGAGATATTCTGCCTTCTCCTTCTCATCTTTCGGAAGAAACATTGACCCAGGTGAATAGAAACCAAAGTACTGTTACGTTTGGAGGGGATTCAGTGGAGCTTCTAGAAGAAGACGAACTGAAGGGAGAGAATAAAGGTCTGTTTGCACCATCTTCTGATAAACTCACAGTGGATTCAATGTCTGCACAAAAACAAGAAAGTGAGGTAATGATATCACACGATAAAGACTGTAATAACGAGGTGAAAGAGAAAGATGGCTTGTCTGAGAGCGAAGAGGACATTTGCGTGGACAGAGCTGAGGCTGAAGATGACTGCTCCGTGAAGGAAAGAATTCATCTCACACTTCTAAGGAACTTGGCACAATCTAAAGCGTCTGATTCATCAACCTCGAAAAGAGATGACCGTAATGACGATGACCTTCAAGACAGGTCAAGCGAAGAAGATGATAATAATAACGTGAGGTACAGAAAAATGCCCCTCCGCCTCCGTCACGACTCGCTGTCTTCTGGGCTGTACGCGAGGAAAACTGAGCCCGGTAATTTGTTCTCTTTGCCAAGAGCAACATCATTCAGGCATGACTTCTTAACACACTCCGCTCAAGAATCTCCCAAACTAATCCTCAACACACCAGCAACCAGCACACTTCCTCACGAGAGCAGCAAGCCATCGAGCCCATCGTCATCTTCATCGCCGATATCATTAACAGCTGGCACCTCCTCGACAGGCCTGGAAACAAGAAGCACCTTGACAGCAGACATTTCATTCCCCGCATCCTCGGCCTTGACCTTTGGAGCAGGTATGAGTTACGGGAGGGATCACAGCCTCATGAAGAGTATGCTAGGGCTCATTCCTCCTTTGATGTTCCCACCAGATTTTGGACTGATGGCCAAAATGGGACGGAATGCTCTACCTTTCACTCACAGTCTTCTAGCGGCGTCTATGAGTCGGCCCAGTCTCTTCTCCGGCATGGAAGGGTAAGCGTTTGTTTCATATCAGCTCATACTCTCCATTTCTCCCCGCCTGTCATCTTTCATTTGTTTATAGTAAATATTTTCATATATTCATTCGTCGTCAATATTTCGTTTAAACTTCCAGAATCTTCTTCTATGTGCACCATTTTATTTTTCCAACATAAAAAAGCTCACTACCTTCACTTTCTGTGCACATTTTTATTACCCGCTGCTTCTGTCTTTTTTTTTTAATAGTAAAAAAAAAAATGTTAAAATGCTAAAAAGCTATCATAACTGTATTCTAGAGAAGTCCTTGTGTTATTCCAGTACCTTACCTCGTAGCGCAGTGTTTCCCAACTTTTTTTGGGATTATGCCCCACCTGAACGCATTAAAGATTTTGATGTTCCTTAACCCCCCCCCCCCCAAAGTTGGGCGTACGCTCCACGTTGAGAAACACTGTCGTAGGATGACAGCTGCGTAGGAGAAAAGAAGGGTAACCTGGTAATAATAATGACAAAATGTAACCTAGTAAACTAGTGCATTTGGTCCGTAAAGAGACAGATTGATGGGATTACCTTGCGTGTATCAGCAACCTGGCGGGAAGTAGGGACCGAACTGACAAAGCAGAACGTCTTGTAGCTCTTCTGTTTGTGAAGTTTTGCTCAGTACGTTCCTTCTTAGGTTGCGTCTTATCTAAGTGAAGTGGCCATCCCACACTATCCAGTTGTATGATGCCAGATCTATAATCACATCATGGCTTGGCAAGAAAGTCTAGTTTGTTGCGTGTGTGGGGAGGGGGGATCTCTAAGCAGCAGCGACAACCTGCTGATGTGACATGACGAAAAAAAAATAATAGAAAGGAAATTTTTCGAAACGATAACGATGCGGTTTTTGTGTCTGAAGACCGGAAGTTCTATCACGGCCTGTCGTCCCTGCTTTCTCTTGCCAGAGTTCTCCTTCAAGAAAGGAACTTACAATCTTGTCCCAAGCGCGAGAATATTCTTCAGTCTTTTAGCATTTTTTTTTTATGCGATGCCCTAATTGAAGTATCCTTCTAACAGGTCCACGTGGCTGCGGTCTGTTGAACGAGCCCCGGATACAAAGATCAGCTGTGATTATTTGAATAAACAGCTGCTGCTTGGGGGGGGGGGGTAGCCTCTTCAGATAAAGGCTTGTGGAGAAAACAATATCCAGACTGAACAGAAGACAAAGGAAAGCCGCTGCTAAACGTGTATTTTTTTGTCAAAGTATGCTTCACCAGTTTGGCTGGAAACGTTAGGGAAATAGGGATCGTTCAGGGTGAAAAAGAACTATCTGGCAGGGCACATTATATATTTCAGCAATGTTCAGAAAGACTATACACTTCAGGGACTTCATATCCTGAAGCCAGCTTCGTTACGTGGTCATCAGTTGAAGCTCTTCAGCTCTTCAGAAGATTGTTAGCTGGAAGTCCACTGACCCTAGCAATAACATAAAATGTAGTATCGCATTTAGTAATCAAAAAATTACATTTAAATACTTTCATAAACGTTGATTTTTAAATCGACTACAACGGATGTACGCGATTCCCAAAATTGCTCACCCTTTTTTTTTTTTTTGAACAGATCTAGATTCAAGCCAAGCTTTGATTCGTTTATGAGTTCCCGATCTTTCCTGCCACCTCAACATGTGCCTCATCCAGCTTTCAAAGGTAAGTCTTGTTTTAGGCTCTTATTTTGTAAGTATGACCGGTGTATACTGGACAGGTCCTACCATTAGGTCAAGTAGGTCCAGTCACCGGAAGAGCAGATATAAGAAGGGTGCAGTACGGACCTTTGAAAGATACAGATTTCATACAGAGTAGTTAACCTTTTATTTAGAGTCCATTGTTGTCTTTAGGTAGTACGTGATAAATCCTCCATGATTTTCGCCCTGGCCAATCATGTCTTTCTATTCCTTTCCGATACTCCTCCTGACAGATAAAATATTAAAGTCATATAAAGAGATAATATAATGATGAAAAGCATATTAGAAAGCTAAATACAAGAGAGGGAAAACGAAAAGGTGCATAACAATATAGACTGGTAGACGGTATAAAAAGTGAACTGGATGTAGTTTGACAGGAGTGTATTGTAAGAGCGAAGAGGTGGATGACCATTTCAGCCAACATTCTGTTGTGACAAGCACAAGATGATAATTATGACTTGGCATTGCCTAGGTCACCAAATAACTTATATCAGGCCATTATATATATATATATATATATATATAATCTTAGTGTATCTGTTCTCTGTTTTCTATTTCTCTGTATCCTTTTTCTCATCATATAAAAAAAATTCGCTTTTATTTCGTTAAATCTCCCCAATCCGCAGTTTTGAAAAACCCCCGTTGCTTTACATAATGGCCTATTCCACACCGTTTAATTTCAGGAAAATAGACAAGTACATGTGAGAGTGAACTGTTTCAGATACCCCGAAGCCATAATAATTAAAGAAATATTAACTAGATTACACTTTGCGACCTTAATGAAGGACAGAAGTGTGTCTTTGAAATTACCAGTATCTGTTCCAGCCAGTAATGTTCTCTGTAGTTTTATGTTCATGTCTATACTGGGAACTTATTGATTTCGCTACGGCAGGGATTCTTAACTTTTTAACCATGCAGACCCCCAAAGGAATTGGCCACTCTGTTCCCAAACCCCTTTTGCTGGACAGTCGAAAACGTCGTCATCACCCACCGGTCCTGTTAGATAACAGTGTTTCTTAGAAAGAGTTCAGCAGTTTGACTTTATATATGGACAGGCTCAAAGAGGGGGTGGGGTGGGGGTAGGGGACCACTTTTCAGACAACAACCACTCCAACCTTTTTTAAACCTTTGACATTCAGAAGACTACACCACACTGTCTCCAAATCCCCGCCCTGGATCATAACCATCATTTAGGTTCCTGGTATTTCCATCACTTTGCCCTCGCTGCGTACAATCCTCAGAGCGGACTTTCTGCTTCCTGCTGCCGGGGCAGACTTTTACGGTACTGTCGGATCTTCGAGGCGTGCATAAAACAAACCCTAGTTCTCGACCCCAGCATAGTTTTCCTGCGCATGTTTAGTGTATGAAACCATTACACTGATACCGATCTGCTTGTTTGCGCGCACGCATGTAACCCGAACACCGCACATTTATGACCACATAAACTGTTGTAGGGCGCGGAACAACATGTTCCTCGTATCGTCAGAGAACTAACCCATCCCTCGCCCTCGGGGAAGTGTTTCGGACCTTTAAACGTTTCAGGCTCAAGGGGTGGGTGGGGGGTGCCCCCCCCCGATCAGGGTCATGACTCTCGGAGGTCCGTGCAGCAGTTGGTTTATAACGATTGACATTGCTCTTCAGTCTTACCTTACTCCACATGTCGTAGCATGTTATTCTTCCCTGGCAGCGCCGCCCTCACCTTGGTCGATTTTCTAGAACGCGCCCGGAGGGAGTCAAAAACACGCGTGTACTAGCACATACATTAATGTGTACAGATGTGTTATTTAAGGAATGGCGTACAGACTTAAACTATGTATGTACTTTCACTCTCATCAAAGTCCAAAATTAAGTAAAGAAAAGCCTTCATTAAAGAACTAATGCCTCAACTAAACTTGATACTGCCTCAACTAAACTTGATGAATAAAAACATCAGATTTTGATATTCATTTCCTTCATCTTCCCGCCCAGGTTGTCATCCCTTCTGCTTGTGCTGCCCGCCACGGACTACCGGAAGTAGCAGCAGCAGTAGCAGCAGCAGTCACGGCAGTACCACACCGTACCCAGTCTTTAACGAGCACCGGACCAGCAGCGTTGCTGAGCTGAGGCGTCGAGCAAGGGAGCACACTGAAGCTATAGTGGCTGCTGGGACGGAACGCCCTGGATCACAAGGCGAATGATTGCCCGAGAGCACAGAAATGATAAGAATGTTATCTTTATTATAGCATGGCTATTGAGATGGATCACGTCAGATACGATAATTCTCAAAGACCTGCGTGCTTAACAGAGCTAACCATCTGTTAAAGAACGCTGCCCCAGTTTTGAAACATGATACATAGCTACTTTATGTTCCTGGTCCTCATTCTCAGTAAACCACTTGAAAAATAAACTGAATCTTGAGAATGAGCTAGAAAATGCGTCTTTAAAATACAGTGTGTCTGTAAAATCATGCTTGGGTTTGAAAAATATTTTGTTTTTGTTTTTTGTTTGTTTTAAATAGACATACATAATATACGTTGACTATATACACTAAATGAAGGAGTAAATTATAAAGTTTTGTTAGACATGTTTAGCTTAATTCTTTGTGGCTCCCGTTTGTTGCCCTGTAGACTTAAAAGATGCTAAAGTTCTTGGTAGACACGACTAAGCTTTATGGCCATGATGAACTGATGCGTCACGTGTTGGAGGAAGGACGTTTTCTATTGCGTCACGTGTTGGAGGAAGGACGTTTTCTATTGCGTCACGTGTTGGAGGAAGGACGTTTTCTATTGCGTCACGTGTTGGAGGAAGGAGGTTTCTGTTGCGTCACGTGTTGGTGGAATGATGTTTTCTATTGCGTCACGTGTCGGAGGAAGGACATTTTCTATTGCGTCACATGTTGGAGGAAGGATGTTTTCTATTGCGTCACGTGTCGGCGGAATGACGTTTTCTATTGCATCATGTGTTGGAGGAATGACGTTTTCTATTGCATCGCTGTCACGTGACTAGCTACGAACCCCACACCAAATACACACATCCAAACAATGTTACAGTTGCTCTTGAATGTAGTGTCGGTACCATGGCTTTGCTATATTTAGTTCTGATACTTTCTGAGTTTCAAACCTCGCCATGATTTTACGAACACGCTGTAAATGACTAAATCCACGAAGCTGATGATTCTGGGTGAAAATAAGCCAGGCTGTGCTGAATAAATTTGTCTCTGCTGTTAACTCAGTACAGGATTCGATGCCAAACAGCCTTCCTTTTTGCCAAACCGTTTATCTATATAAGTCCAGTGTGAGGAAATGTAACGAAGAAAGCATTGCACACTACAGTACGTACAGCTTTAATCTTCGCACTGTCTGGCGTGAATAAAACCAAAGCAGACAGTAGAAAGCACACCTGAGTAGTGAAGTGGCTAGAATGCTCGTCTCTCGCTGCGATGACAGAGGTTCAAGTCCTGCCAGAAGCGTCACTGTCATCAGCTGTAGAGATTGATGTCTGCCTCTTTTATCAGCTGAAGAAATAAAGACGGCGAGGCGAGATGCTGGCCCCATCACCCGCTAATACAGTGGTTCTTAATATGGGGCCCGTGGACCCCCTGGAGGTTCACGGAAGGATTTTTCAGTGTCCGCCGACGAGGAAATGGACTGACTCTATTAAAAAAAAAGAAAATCTTAGCATTAAATACATTGTATTTGTTGCTTTATTTTTAATAAGGGGCCCACAGTTGACCTCAGGCCGTAAAAGGAGCCTATAACTGTCTTCAGGCCGTAAAAGGGGGTCCACAGTTGACTTCAGGATGTAAAAGGAGCCCATAACTGTCTTCAGGCCGTAAAAAAGGGGGTCCACAGTTGACTTCAGGATGTAAAAGGAGCCCATAACTGTCTTCAGGCCGTAAAAGGAATCCATAACTGTCCTCAGGCTGTAAAAGGCGGCCCACAGTTCACCTCATGCCGTAAAGGGAGGTCCACGACCAGAAAAATGTTAGTACCACCGCTCTAATGTGCGACTGGTCAAGGAAAAGAAGAACATAAAAATAATAATCCTTGTGCCACTTTATGGCACGACTGGACTATATCTATCTTTTTTTTAGATAGTAGAAAGATAAATGTTTCCATGATACAAAACTTCACGTTTACTAACTGGAGCACTATTACAATGAACTTTACTACGTTCCATCCGTAAAATTATGATGTGAACTGAAAAGCAAAAGATCTATTTCATTCGTAAATAATGAACTTTGCATCTAGTTTATCGTAAACTTGACCATGGTAGAGTTATAGCATTCTACTCAGTCTTTGATAGCGTTATAGTATTCTACCAAATCTTTGGTAAAGTTATAGTATTATACCCAATATGTGATACAGTTATAGTTTTCTACCCAGTCAATGGTAGAGTTACAGTTGTCTACCCAATCTTTGGTAGAGTTATGGTTTTATACAAAATGTTTGATAGAGTTGTCGTTGTCTACCCAATCTTTGTAAGAGTTATAGTTATCCACGTAATCTTCGATGGAGTTATAGTTTTCTACCCAATCTTTGATAGAGTTATAGTTTTTTACCCAGTCTTTAATAGAGTTATAGTTTTATAACGTGCTACACAGAAATACTTCATAATGCCATAAGGGTAAAAAATATATATTACAATTACACACACGCGCGCACACACATGCACACACACAAATTTCTGTAGTTTCAACTTTATATGTGAAATGACAAGAGTTTTTGAACACTTAGGTCACTCCCCTTAGTACGTGTTCATTCATTCATTTTATGCCCTGGAGGTAGGCGTTGGTGATCATGTTTTCACCATTTTGTGCACTTCTTAGTTGTCTCTAGTCAGATAGATAAGATTTTTTTGTCTTGCTTCATTTGTCCGCTTCTCTCTCTCTCTCTCTCTCTCTCTGAACATTAAATGCCCAAGACACATGGGGCTTCTGCAAGGGTTTTCCACAAATGCCTGTCCTTTGTCTTTTTTTCTGCCCTTGCCCAGGTGAGCCCTCTATTACTCAACATCCTTTCTGTTGTTCTTCTCCACGTCTCCTTTGGTCTACCTTTACTTCTGTTCTCCTGTGGTGTCCATCTTAGTGCTGTTTTTGGTAGTGAGTCGTCAGCCATCGGAGCACATGTCCCAACCATCGCCAGCGTCTTTCCAAATATTCTCCTAACTCTTCGTAAACATTTAGTCTGGAAAGAATTCAGCTTGTTTTCTATGGTTTTGGTGATTTTCCAGCATTCACATTCATAGAGTAATACACTTAGAACATTACTCTTAAATGTCCTGATTTTCGTCTTCTGCTTAGTTTTTTTTAGATTTCCATATAGTCTGCAGCACTGCAAAAGCCTGGTTGCTCTAGTAAGTCTGCTGTTGATGTTTTCTGTGCTGTCTCCATGTTCTACTACTCTACTACCAAGATATACAAATTTGTTGATCTCCTCCACCAGCTTGTTATCCACTCTCAGTACATTTCTGTCGTTCGCATTTTGCTTGATTTGTCCACCTGCTCAGATATTTTTCTCTCCATCTCTCCCTCTCCTTCTTTTCCCTCGTGAGTTTTTCTGTGATTGTCAGGCTTTCTAATTTTGTTTACTTTGGATTTAGACTGAGATATGGGGCAGGTACTGGGCAGGAAGCAACGAATGAAATAGCAGTCATAACATAGAAGTAACATACTGGCTTTCGGCAAGACAACATATGTTTAAGAAAACATATTGAAAGTAAATCTGAATACACACATGTATATTTATACACATATACATTGATACACACATATTGTGTATTTGTATTGAAATACTTCTAGCAAAGGCTCACTGGCAGATTTAGTAAAGGGAAAAACTAGTCTTTATAATTTTATTTCCTGGTAGTTTTTAGCGCCCAGCCGTAACGTATGTTATTTTAACACTGAAAGATAATAAAACATTTAGCGCCTGTCATTTGTATGTCAACTTGTTTTCTATGGTTTTGGTGATTTTCCAGCATTCACTTCCATGGAGTAGTACACTTAGAACACTACTCTTAAATATTCTGATTTTCGTATTCATGCTTAGTTTTTAGATTTCCATATAGTCTGCAGCACTGCAGAAGCCTGGTTTGCTCTAATAAGTCTGCTGTTGATGTCCTCTGTGTTGTCTCCATTTTCTACTACTCTACTGCCAAGGTATACAAAATCGTTGACCTCCTCCACTAACTTGCTATCTACTCTGAGTACATTTCTGTTGTTCACATTTTGCTTCATTATCTTTGTCTTTCCCACGTTGATCTTTAGTCCTATGTTGTTTACATTCTGAGTTAGCTTGTTTATTTCTCTTGCATATCTTTGTGGCTGCTTGATAGTAGACAAATGTCGTCCGCAAAGTCAAGGTCCTCCAGCACTGTGTCAAGGGTCCATTGTAATCCTCTGCGTTTGTCTGATGTTGTCTCCTTCATTAACCAGTCTACTTCCAAGATAAATAATGTTGGTGACAGTACACATCCCTACTTCACTCCTGTTTGTACCCTAAAGCTGCTGGAGGTATGTTCTCCACAGATCACTTTGCACTGAAAACCCTCGTATAGGGCTTTGATTACATTCACTATCTTATGGGGGAGGCCATGCCATCTTAGGATTTTCCACAGTGCATCTTTGTTGACACTGTCAAAGGCTTTCTCAAAATCTATAAACAATGAATATATTGTGCTATGCCTCTCATTTGCGTGCTCTAATATTTGTCTAAGTACAAATATATGATCTATGCATGAGCTTCCTTTCCTAAATCCTGCCTGCTCTTTCCAAAGTTTTCCCTCAAGTGATGGTACAATTCTGTTGATGATTATTCTGCAAAATACCTTACTGGTAAGTGGCAGTATTTCTCTCCAGTTCCCGCAATCTCTGAGGTCACCCTTCTTTGGTAGTTTTACTGTAAAGCCAGTTTTCCACTTCTCTGGAGCTTTTTCTTAGATCCCAAATTTGTTGTAGTATCCGGCAAAGTTGTTTTAGTGTTTCTATTTCTTCTGCTTTCAGTGTCTCAGCAGTCACTTCATCTTCATCTCGTGCCCTGTCTGATTTTAGCTTCTTTATTGGCTCCTTTACTTCATTTATTGTTGTTGGTCCTGTAGCGCCTAGAGAGAATGAATGCTGTTTAAGACTAAAGACGACGTATGCCATTTTAGCACTTGAATATAATTTACAGACAGACCTGAGAGATATTCAGTTCTAGACCACTACAATAAAACGAATATCCCAATAAAGTGAGTCGCGTCCGTTTTTTTTTTTTTTGTTTTTTTTTTTGGCTTCCGAGTACATATAAAAGTATAAAATTATTTTTACACTATAGCCTATTAATAGGCTAGATCTAAGGGCGAAAAAATAACAATATGCTGAAAAGAAAACATTATTTTATTGCTAAAAATGCTGATCATCTGAGCCTGCTGCCAACTGTAAACTTTTTGCTGGTGAAGAGTTCTGCCTGGATGTTGATAATAAACATGAATAATTTTTAAAAAATAGAAACCAAATATTTCCAAAATGCAGTAAACTGAAGCGCAATAAAACGAAACATACTTGTAAGTTGTGTTTGCTTTAGAAATTAAATCTAGACACATAATAACAAATAGAAAGCGTTGTCTCTTTGTTTCGTCCTTTGATCTTGCTAAAAGATAAGAGGAAAACAAGCTTCCAATGGAAAGCCAAAAGACTTTTGTAAGAAATTCATGCAGCTGGGCAGCATAGTGTCATACTATTGGTTGTTTTAAGAGTCCATCCCACAATGCTTTTGCAGTCAGTTTTTTAATCTGAGTTTTGTGAGTAGCTGACACAGCACATACACTTTGTGAAATTACTAGCATCAGACTATAGCTAGAATCATCAGAAAGTCAACTATTGACATTAATGATGTTATTCGATTAATATTTGATGATGTTGGCTAACGGTTCTAAATACCACCATAAATATATATTATAAATAATCAAGAACTATTCTGTGGAGGGTTGTAACTCGTGTCTGTAGCTTCTATGTGTGTCTATCACATAGGCTTACGTTTTTAAATGCTAGATATACTATTAAAAAGCATTAACTTTTCATTGAAGTTGTTTAAGCGGCGTGTATACTTTTGACATGCCTAGTTTTGCGTTGTCAGCAGTTCATGCATAATTCTGACCTCCCCCGGGGTAGTTCTAACCCAATGAGATCAAGAGCTGTAAGTTTAGAACGGATCAGTAGACATCATAAACTGGCTAGTGAAGTTAACAAGAGATTTCCGTACACAGAAATAGAAAGCAATGAGTTGTTTGCCAAATACTCCACTACATAACCCTTTTTTTTTTCTGTGTTCTCTACGGATCAGTTCCGATAGACATTTGCATTGACGTTTGAAACCCCCAAATGTCCAAATGTGAGAAAATTGTTTCGTGTATGTTTTGATTAATATATTTTGAGATAAATCCAATGTAATATGTCTCCCCGTGAATACTGGTCTCTCTTATACATCACATCATACATCCCATTGCGCATGCGCACACTGAGCATTCATGTTTTCATGTAGAAGCTTTCATGTACAATACATATATATAATTTCCAACAAATGCATTTCGGCATCTGATTTGCATAATTAACGGATTTTTTAAAACGTCAGACTGCCGGAAGGAAAAAAAAATAAACGAAACAATTTGAAGATTTCTTTTTAAGAAAATGTTATTTAATAATACAAAAAATTATTCGTTATATGTTATTTTTGTAAAGAATATTACAGTTCGTTTTTCTTTTTAAATGACAATGAACAATATAATGTTCTCAAAGTAATTTTTACATGAAAATAGTTATTTTGTTCTAGGACTGAAAACTGTCTGTCTGAAAATAAAAAGAAAGAAATTAGTTTATACGCGCTAATGTTTATAAATTCAGTGTTTCCTGTGTATAACAGTGAATTTGTTCCGTGAAATTATCGTCTCGTTTTTTGTTTTGTTTTTTTTTTGCGTTCGGAGCTATTTTGATTTTGTTTTATACACAATGTTCTTGTATTTGTCCCCCTCCCGTGATCATAATGTCATTAAAAAAGAGAACTATGATATTTCCCTGAATAGAATCGTTGGTTTTTGAAGGTTGTGACGTGTAGGCATCCTTCCTCTGTCTTTATGTTGCCTTTGCTTGGCTGTTATGTCATGAGGAAAGGTGGCTTGTTCTTTTGTACACAGTGAATGATGGGAATAAAATGGCAATGAAAACTGACCGCCCCAGCGAGTTTATGTACGTTTCTAGGGCTTACACAAGAAAATGAGAGCATGGCTGTGTGAACGGGAATCAGAGCTAGGTTTCTCAACAAATTCCACAGCCGTCGACTCTACGTGGATGCTTTTTCCACGTTGGGCAGATTCTTGGGTCATGGACCCTGTAAACTCCCACTTTTCTTTTAATCATCATCATTTCAGTGCAGTTTTTTTTCATGTATTCGTCCATTATGAACCCAGTCTTTTATGACTCTGGTACACTCATTTTACGTGAATGGCTGTTGAAACCTAAATGCACTGACAGCTGTGTCATCGTGGTGTGCTTTGCCTTGCCGGTAGATATTGTTCTACTGACTATATTTCGAGAGCAGCGGAGTAGCCAGGCCACTGCTTCACATTGATAAGCAAATTCGCTAAGACGTGTGCAAGATTACCCATGCAAAATAAGACCAGTAGAAAAATGTTATCACCATCATTATTCGCCACCACGTATAGCACTGACCACAAGAACTTTCACAAGGATTAGTTAATATGGCCAACTTTTATATACATCTTCTATTACTCCCACTGATAAGGGTCTTTCGTAATAAATTAACTAGAAAATATTGTCCAACATTTTTTAACATTACCTCCACGGACAGTCACTTTCATAAAATAACGCTTACTTTAAATTTTGTACAATGCTTTACAGCTGACTATAAGTTGTGTACAATGTTTCTTGGCTGACCATAAGTTGTATATAACGTTTCTTGGCTGACAATAAGGTGTATGCAGTAATTCAAAGCGGGTTATAAACTTTGTACTTTTCATAGTTGACAATACATTTTATAGTGGAAGTTAAAAAAATAAAAGAGCAGGAGGTCGACAAGTAGAATGAGAAACAGAAGTGAAGGAAAAAGAGCAGGAGATCTACTGGTAGAAGGAAATAGAGCGGAGGTCGACAAGTAGAAGGAAAAAAAGAGCATGAGGTCGACAGGTAGAAGAAAATAAAAGAGCACGAGGTCGACAATTAGAAGTAGGAAAAAAATATCACATTGTCGACAAAGAATATTATTCTTTTTTTTCTTTGAGCGTTTCTCAGACAAGTTGGTTAAGTCTTTGAAGAAGGCACCAATCCGCCTCAGTTTGTTCACATCGTCACACAGCTTATTCTGGGTTGCTACTGGTGATGACCATGTCAGTCCTCTGACAACGATGTGGACTAGAAGACAACATTTAAGAAGTAAGACTGGATTTAGTCTGACCAGGTGCGATATGAAAAGGATGGATGGAGCAGATTTGAGGACCACTGCAGCAAACCTTCCCTGGGGGGGGGGGGGGGAAAGAGCAGATTGATGATGATGATGATAATGATGATGATGATGATGATGATGGATGAATGAATGAATGAACACCTAGGTTACGCTGCTGAATTTAAAGAAGTAGTGTTAGTAATAAGCAGTAAGAAACGTTGTTTGGGTTTAAAGAAACAGCATTAATAATAAACAAGACTTTTAACCCATTTGCTCTAGAAAAGCACTGGTGCGGTTAATAGATCTTGCACGGCTATGCAAAACAATGCTCAAAGAAATATTTAGACAAAGTCTAAATAAAATGAAAAGTAGGACGTTGCTGACCCAATCCATGGTTTTAAATTATGAAGTAACTGCCTTTTACTTTATTTCTACCAAGATTTCTTTACAACATTTATTCCGGCGCAGGATGGAAAGTAATTCAGGAGCGAAAGTGTTAATATTAATGAGGTATCATAATAACCTAAGAGTTAATGTTAATTAGGGATCATAACAACCTAAGAGTTAATATTAATGAGGGATCATAATAACCTAACAGACCAAGGGCCCAGAATATACTAATGAAACTAGAACTTAACGAAACGTTTCACACGCGTGCGCCAATCTAGATAGGTATACGTTTATGTTCTGTTACTGCTGGCAGTTGAATGTGTGTGTGGTGTGTGTGTGTGTAGTGTGTGTGTGTGGTGTGTGTGGTTGGGGGGGGGGGGAAGCAGGAGGGGAAGGGATATATCTCTCTCTCTGAACCTTAAGTGCCCAAGGCACATGGGGCTTCCGCAAGGGTTTTCCACAAATGCCTGTCCTTCGCCTTTTTTTCTGCTCTTGCCCAGCTGACCCCTCTATTGCTCAACATCCTCTCTGTTGTTCTTCTCCATGTCTCTTTTGGTCTACCCTTACTTCTGTTCCCCTGTGGTGTCCATCTTAGTGCTATTTTTGGTAGTGAGAGAAGGGATATAAAACCAGTTATTGAAGATGGATGTATTATCTCAAATATTTTATTTCTACAAGCACAACTTTCACATTCTACAACTCTGACCTTTCTGTTCTCATTAAAAAGAAAACCTTCTCTCTGTGTCTTCTCCCATGTTTATACAGTTCTAGTCTTCCAGCCCTCACCGATGATACATCTTCCAGCATAATCTTGACTTTTTTTTCTGCTAACTAAGAAGTAAAACAAACCGTAATATTAGCAGAAGTTGAAGTACAATTTCTGATAGTAGTAGTAGTAGTAGTAGTAGTAGTAGTAGTAGTAGTGCCATTTCTGTATTTGACACTTATCTCTTTTCATGAAATTTCTTAGTCACCGTTGGCGAAAGAGACTTAATATCAGCCAATAAAGTACTAACTTCATATTCACTCCGTAAAACTAAACCAGAAACGTTATATGCTCCAAACAAAAAGATTATAAAAAAAAATCTTCCTTTATCATCACATGACTGTTGTTGTACAATAAATAATGATACTTTGACTTAACAAAATACTCGGGCATAATTTACGTTGTTTTTAACTTTTTAAAAATATATAAAACTAGAACTTTTAACTAAACGAATAAATAATATTCAAAGAAATATAAGTGGTTATATTCATGATGCAGTTTCATGATGTGTCCAGTTTCTTGCCTCTAATGCGAGTCCTGTATGGAAGAATGGCTAGAACTCGCTCCAAAACTCTATGTCACGTGGGAGAGAACGGTTCAAATCTGGGAAAGGAAAACGAAAAATCCAAAGAAAAACAACATCCTAAGTATAAACTAGGAACAAAATAGGAACAGCTTTATTACTTAACGAGTACAAAACTGTGTACTCGTTAAGTAATAAAGCTGTTCCTATTTTTTTCCTAGTTTATATATTTTGATATTATAGCTTTACTACAGTGGCTCCGTGTATAGTTATATACTTAGACACTAATTATTGTGTGTTACAACAACCTATGGGAGCCACGCCCCTTTACAACAAGGTAGATAGAGGTGTATGGTGCAGTTTTACAAAGTGAGGGAGGAAGTGAGCAGGTGAGAAAAAAACGAATATAAAGTATGAGAATGTATAAATGAAAAACATACAACATCCGATATTTCGGCGTGAGCCTTATTCGAGGATACATGCAAAAACAAAAAAGAAACATATATAACTTATCTGAAGCGTCTTGCTCTCAGTAAAGCGTAAATGTGTGTGGAAGAAGGAGGAGGAGGAAAAAAAAACCCGTTGCCTACAGACAAAAGATTCCCGATATACCTATGGGAGCAGCGCCCCTTCCCATTCCCTCCAATCCCTTTGAATGTCAGGAATTTAATGGGCCCTTAACACATGTCTGAGGACGGTTACTTTCTCTGATGGTCTTGGAAGTTGTGAAGCTGATTCGCTCTCCATAGTAGAGTTTCCTGCATGCCCAGCAAGGAGCACGTTTCATTCAAGAGACGGTAAATTATGTTTCACAACCAACCAAGAGCAAAAATGTTTTCAGTACATTTGAAAGAAAAGAACTCATATTGTGGTTCAATTAACGTGGGATAGTCTATACTTGACAACTCACTACCAAAAATAGCACTAAGATGGACACCACAGGGGAGCAGAAGTAAGGGTAGACCAAAAGAGACATGGAGAAGAACAACAGAAAGGATGTTGAGCAATAAAGGGGTCAGCTGGGCAAGAGCAGAAAAAAAGGCGAAGGACAGGCATTTGTAGAAAACCCTTGCGGAAGCCCCATGTGCCCTGGGCACTTAAGGTTCAGAGAGAGAGAGAGAGAGAGAGAGAGAGAGAGAGAGAGATTCTATACTTATTTAGAAAGTAAAACCGCCCTGTTGTGAGAAAACCTGAAACTCTGACGCCCCTGTCCATTCATATATAACAGAGCTTTGCATTAATTTATAAAGGGGGGAAAATTTAGTATGACACCTGAGAGTGAGAGAGAAGTGTAAACGGTAATGTAACCATGGAAACAAGGGTAGAAAGGGGGACATAACATGTCTTACCTTCCTGGCTAAACCCAAGACGCCCTAGTTGTTGATGTCTTCTTCTTCTTCTTCTTCTTCTTCTTCTTCTCCCCCCCCCCTCCCAAAAAAAAAACCTGAGAGCTGCAAGTAGTCGATGCGATGAAGACTTTGAGGCACATCATCATATAGAATTGAAAGTGAATTGTGATGGATATTTCTTTTCAGTCCTGATAGGAGCTAAATAAACACGTGGTATGCAAATGTTCTTCAGCAGACTCCCCTACCGTGTGAACTAAAGGATCCCTGCCCCTTTAACCAGGTTAGGCCAGCTATTGTAGACGCCAATTGAGAAGTGGAACAGAGCGGCCATGATTCGCGATCTTTGATGCTAGCATATCAGCTACGGGTCGCTGATTATCAGATCGGAGGGTCTTTACCTCCTGCCAGCGGCTAGAACTGGTGGTCTTCATTGTGAACCAGAAGAGTTTCTTTCATCAGAGATCTGTTTCTTAGAAAAGATATCTGTATTTTTCAGAAGAGATATATAAGCAAAAAGAAGAAACAAAGTATTGTGGGTTAACTTAATTACACTGAGACCTGTAGCATTAAATTCTGCATGAATACGACTGTAATATCCAAAGTAAAATCAAGTTTTGTGTCCCAGAGTTGATGGGAGAAAAACATCAAAGTGTACAGAAATAATCGATTACTCTGAGAAGAATCGTCTGAAAATAAATCTCGAAATCGGATGCTGAAAAAGAAACATGGCTGATAGAAAACTATTTCCAGAAATAAAAGATAATTTGGAAACTGTTAACTGTTCAGATTCACCTGTTATGCAGTGGCATGTTCGAATTCTTATGGATTTTTTAAAGGAGAAACACATGTCTCTTTGAAATCTGAACATAAGACAAATAAACTTTCTCAGAACAAATAAACCTTTCTCAGACTGAACTCTGTTCCCGCACTGGGTCATGGATTGCGGACAACAAAAAGGTGGGTGCAGCACTGGTTCCTAACTTCAAGTAGTGACCCAAAGAATGGGTCGGGTAATGTGTGCTTATGACAAATGTAAAAGAAAATCCCCCCAAAACGAAATAATGTAACATTAAAAACTTCACATAATTTCTCTCTCTCTCTCTCTCTCTCTCTCTCTCTTTCTTTCTTTCTCTGAACCTTAAGTGCCCAAGGCATATGGGGCTTTCGCAAGTGTTTCCCAGAAGTGTCTGTTTTTCGCCTTTTTTCTGCTTTTGCCTTAGTAAACATTCTATTGCTCAGCATCCTCTCTATTGTTCTTCTCCATGTCTCTTTTGGTCTACCCTTACTTCTGTTCCCCTGTGGTGTCCATCTTAGTGCTATTTTCGGTAGTGAGTGGTCAGTCATTCAGAGCACATGTCCCAACCATCGCCAGCGTCTTTCCTCAATAATTGCTGTCAGCGGCTTCATCTGATTTCTCCCAACAAGATGCCGTTTCTGACTGTGTTTGGCCACAATATTCTTTTAATCCTTCGTAAACTTTTTTTATCAGGAAAGAATTCAGCCTGCACATCATCGTAACAACAAATAATCTCAATATGGGGAAAGGTACTGCTTACTTCAGTGGAAAATGCAACACAAACTTATTTTGTTGGGTTCGAATACTTCATTCTTGATCGTCCTATCAAAGAAAACAGAATCCACGCAGCACGAAGGCCATCTCACAGTTAGTCTGACACAAAGCAAGGAAAAAATACGTTTAACATACACTGACTGAAAAAAATGCGAATTAAGATCTATGGCTCAGAAATGAGAAATTAGATCAATGACTCAGAAATGGGAAATTAGGTCACTGAGTGAAAAAAAAACCCACGAAATTAGATCATTGACTCAGAAATTAGAAAATAGATCATTGACTCAGAAATGCGAAATTAGATCACTGACTCAGAAACTGAAATTAGGTCGTTGACTCAGAAATGGGAAAATAGATCATTAATGATATAATTTTTTGATTTCTTAGTTAACTATTTTCCAAAGTTTCTGGTGTTGTACACAATCAAACGCCTTTGAGTAGTCTATAAAGGATAAATATCGATTCACATTAAACTCTCTGAATTTCTCTATTATTAATCTTAGATTGAATATATGATCTCGTGATCCTCTTCCTTGCCTGAAACTACCTTGGACCATATTGACTTCTTCTTCTATTTTCTTTCGAAGTCTACCCATTACGATTTTTAACAGAATTTTACTGGCATGACTAATCAGGGCAACAGTGCTGTATCTAGAGCAACAAGCAGCAGTAAGAATAAATGGTGAAACAACAACTTGGTTTGACATAAAACAAAGGGTCCGTCAGGGGTGCATATTGTCATCCTACTTATTTAACTTGTATACTGAAAATATAATGAGGAATGTTAGAGAAGATGTAGAAAAAGAATATTACAATGCCATAACAATTGGAGGTTATGAAATACCAGAGATTAGATATGCTGATGACACAGTATTACTGTCCACAACACAAAAAGGAATAGAAAAACTAATTATGCCAGTCCGTAAGAACAGCGAAAAACAAAACCTCTATCTTAATGCAAAGAAAACTAAATTGATGACAACTGACAAAACAAACAAGGCAGCAGCTGAAATATGTATCAGTGAGGAAAAACTGGAAGAAGTGGAGAGTTTTGAATATCTTGGATCACTACTAACTAATAATGGAGATACAATGAGGGAAATTAAAAGGAGGACATATATCGCTCTTGAGAAAGTAAAACAAATAAAGAATCTGTGGAGAGGAGCAGACAGAACCACAAAAATAAGATTTTTAAGGGCATGCAGCTTTCCCATCGCAAAATATGCCTGTGAGACCTGAACACTTAACAAAACAGCTGAGAAACACATAAATGTCTTTGAATGTAAATGCTACAGAAGAGTTCTCCAAATATCGTGGACATAAAAAAGAACAAATATATCTATACTACAAGAGCTTAATGTTGAAGAAGGCTGGCTAGTAAAGAGGATTAAAGAGAGAAAAATATTTTGGACACATTAAACGCCATGATAATTTAGAGAAGACCATATTGGAAGGATACATAATGGGAAAAAGAAAAAGAGGAAGACCAAAACTAAGATGGCTGCAAGACATCGTTGACGATCTGCAAATGTATGCAACAGCAGTAGGCCATCTTGCTCACACCGAGAGGCCTACAGGAGTGCTGTTAGGGAGGCAGAGTTCCGCAAGGGACATGCAAATGAATGAGTGAATGAATAGTTAACTATATAATCTGGCATATTTTTAGTTAATGATATAATTTAGCATTTTGTTAGTTAACTCAGAAGTGTAAAATTATGCTATCTAAGAAATGCAAAATTAAATGATTCATTAGTTAATTCGAAATTATAAACTTAGAACATTCAAAGAATAAATTATATTTTTTTTAAAGAAAAGCCACAAGAAATGTAATCTCAATATTTCCGTTTCGTGGATGTAAATAAGAATTAGTTTCAACATTGGGTAATACACAAAACAGTTTTTGTATATAAGTACAAACGGGGGCGAATCAGATGAAGGTTAGAAAATGCAAATAAAATGTCCTCAAGTACAGACAGAAATCCCTTAGTAGTACTACCTGTTAGCCCCAACTTCAGTGACGTCAGTAAACAATAAACGCGTTTACTAAGCACCAGTCAAGATGGCGCCTAGTTGCAGACATATTTCAAGGAAGAAATGCGTTCTGCCGCACAATTCTTGTTCGTGAAAGATCTGAACCTCTGAGATATACACTGTGAGATATCTGTGGTGTACGGGTAAAAGTGTGTGTACAAGGCTCAAGTCTACAACCGGGTTATGAAGTTCAAGATATACACAACATGCTTACACAACGCCGACCGCCCTAGTCAAGCACACAAGGGATACTGGATTTCAGGGGCTGCTCTCACAGACGGCGCAAAAGCATCGCAGCAAAGGGATGAATACTGAAAGATAAGTGCATTACTTTTCCTGTACTAAATAAAGATTAAATCTAATTCGTTTATTCTTCTTCTTCTTTTTCTTCTTCTTCTTCTCTTCTTCTTCTTCTTCTTTCGCTTCTACCATCAAGATCGCCCCGTGATTCTACTGAATTTATTCCTGTGGCATGAGTTGCCATGTTAATGGCACATGTATAGTCATGTTAAGGGCACATGTGTGGTCATTTTAAGGGCACATGTGTGGTCATGTTAAGGGCACATGTGTGGTCATGTTAAGGGCACATGTGTGGTCATGTTAAGGGCACATGTGTGGTCATGTTAAGGGCACATGTATGGTCATGTTAAGGGCACATGTGTGGTCATGTTAAGCGCACATGAGTGGTCATGTTAAGGGCACATGTGTGGTCATGTTAAGCGCACAAGAGGAACTGAAAATGAACACCCAGCTGTTATGACCCGTAGATGTACAAAGAAAGATAATGTTGAAGAGAAGACTCGAGCCCCTGTCAAACTGTACTGAGAGGGGAAAAGTTGTCTGGCTCCCCGGGGCGGCAACACCCTGAAGTAGGCCATTGTTTAGCAGGCTGGATGCAAGGGACTTTCAAAGTTTTCTGCCACTCCACTTCACAGTGAACTTGGCCACGTTGAATCCTTTATGTTGTCCGTCCGTTTATATCGTTATCGTCCCCTTGTTCTCTTTATGTCTTTTCTTCAACATTTCCCCCTCGAGTTTGGCCTGTGCTATTGCTCTTAATTTGATTTTCGATTTCAGCTGATTTAGTACTTCTTTGTTTTCTTTTATAATCATGAAATGCCTCCCTATTCTTGTGTAAATCCACACATTTCAAGAGCCTCAACTTCCGTTTTTCATTTTCTTATTTAATGTTCACGCTTCACTTACTTTGACCTTCAGCAAAATCGCTAATACTTTCTTTGTTGCTGCATCATTTCATGTCTTTATCGTGAGTAATTATCGGGATTAAGCTCGTCTATGTATTTTTCCCACCCTCGAATACTCGTTGTCTTTCAACAGCCCCTTAATAATCTCTGTGAACAATGCAGTTCCTTCCATCTTAATAAGTCTAATTATTTGACAGAGCTTTAATGCTGTGACTTCGTGTATGCCTGTATATTTGTTTATAGGAGGATAAGGAAGTAAAAGACAATGGCTCCTTTGGTAGTCAGCGAACCTATACTCTGTCCAAGCTCTCCGATGCTACCCCAGTAACAGGTCTAGCCTAGCTAATGGGACAGGGATCGTCATAGCCTCTTTGGTGGTGGACTCTGCTCAAGAAACATTGCACGCCCTAATTATTAACTGCACACAAGGGGCCGGTCAAACGACACTGATCTGTGCCTCAATATCTTCCTTGCATCGGCTGCAAAGAGCATCAGACTCGCAGTTCCATAGAAGAAGAAGAAGAAGAAGAATAAACGAATTATATTTAATCTTTATTTAGTACAGGAAAAGTAACGCACTTATCTTTCAGTTTTCATTCCTTTTACTGCGATGCTTTTGCGCCGTCTGTGAGAGCAGCCCCTGAAATCCAGTATCCCTTGTGTGCTTGACTAGGACGGTCGGCGTTGTGTAAGCACGTTGTGTATATCTTGAACTTCATAACCCGGTTGTAGATTTGAGCCTTGTACACACACTTATACCCGTACACCACAGATATCTCACAGTGTATATCTCAGAGGTTCAGATTTTTTACGAACAAGAATTGTGCTGCAGAACGCATTTCTTCCTTGAAATATGTCTGCAACTAGGCGCCATCTTGAGGTGTATACTATTCTTGACTGCTGCTTAGTAAACGCGTTTATTGTTTACTGACGTCAACGAAGTTGGCGCTAACAGGTAGTACTACTAAGGGATTTCTGTCTGTACTTGAGGACATTCTATTTGCATTTTCTAACCTTCATCTGATTCGCCCCCGTTTGTACTTATATACAAAAACTGTTTTGTGTATTACCCAATGTTGAAACTAATTCTTATTTACATCCACGAAACGGAAATATTGAGATTACATTTCTTGTGGCTTTTCTTTAAAAAAAATATAATTTGTTCTCTAAATGTTCTAAGTTTATAATTTCGAACTAACCAATGAATCATTTAATTTTGCATTTCTTAGATAGCATAATTTTCCACTTCTGAGTTAACTAAAAAAATGTGAAATTATGTCATGTGCGCTTAAATTGACCAATCATGTTCCCTTAACATGATCACACATGTGCCCTTAACATGACCACTGATGTGCGCTTAAATTGACCAATCATGTTCCCTTAACATGATCACACATGTGCCCTTAACATGACCACTGATGTGCGCTTAAATTGACCAATCATGTTCCCTTAACATGATCACACATGTGCCCTTAACATGACCACTGATGTACGCTTAAATTGACCAATCATGTTCCCTTAACATGATCACACATGTGCCCTTAACATGATCACACATGTGCTCTTAACATGACCACTCTTGTTTTCCAACATGACCAATTATATACCCTTAACATAATCACTCATAGCCCTTAATGTGACTATTTATGTGCCCTAAACATCGCTACCCATAAGTCCTTAACATGACATAAGATCCAGAATTAATGGCTGTGGTTCAATTCAAACTCAACAAATTATGAGTATAAAAAGAAAACACTGCTCAACAAAGATTCCCTACATTTAATTTAAAGAAGTAGTAGGAGTTTATAGATTAGAGGAAAATTTCCTCTCAATATCTGTAATCTTCATATCACTGTACGTCATTTTACTTTGTCATTTTCAAAGCTTATGTCATTGTACGTCATTTTGTTTTTATCACTTTGAATGATTATGTCACTGTAAACTTATTGTGCTTTGTAGTTTTCAGTGATTATATCACCATTAGTTAACTTGCTCTCGTTTCCAGTGTTTATATCCCTGTAACTTCATCTCCCTTCCTGCTTCTGACGTTGCGTAAGAAATTAAACTTGCAAACTTTCTAAATATTGTTGTTGTTTGCGAATCCTCGAAAGTTTTGTACAGTTTTTACATTGCATTACATTTTTTTTTCGATATGCGCGATGTAGGTTACGTTCAAATAGTTAACTCATGTTGTTATAGTTTGTTATGATTCTGAAGAAATCATGTTGCATATCTGCCGATATTTTTCAGACGAATGTTTTGTTTTTGTATCGTTCTTGGAAAGTGTCAGCTTGTTTCATGAAGCACAGACTACCCCAAGCCAGAAGTTTGGTTCCCGAGTCTTCTTCATTGCTTTGTTGCTCTCTGGCTCAGGAAACTTCCTGTGTGGGAAAGTTGCCTGTCGAATGTTTGCTAATATATGATACTGTTCTTCGCTTGCAGAAGATGGTCTTTCTGTGGTTCAGTTTTCAGTGGTCTCTTCTAGATGACAGCTCTTCTGGTGCGTTTGCTCAGCTCACTCACTCACCGTATTACTAGTCATGGATTCTGTAATATAGATCCTTTCTAACACACAAATCTTTCTTCTAATTTTTTAGTTTTCTTTGGGGACTTCTATTTTTGTAGATCTAATATATAGACCTCATTTTAAAAGCTGAAATATAATAGGACATCAATTTAGTGCCTCATATTACAAAAATATATTTCAATGTTAATTCAGTATTGTCCACTGTATGTGAAAATTTGTTTACTGATCTTTAACTGCAGGCATTCTTTCTTTTAAAAAAAATTATGTGTAGAACTATGATGTAGCATCTTAGCTTTCCGCTAGCCGCTAATGATATTTCTTTTATGTGGTAGATGATGTTTCCTTTCGCCTTATTTACTCGGGCAGTGTTTCCTTTCGCCTTATTTACTCGGGCAGTGTTTCCTTTCGCCTTATTTACTCGGGCAGTGTTTCCTTTCGCCTTATTTACTCGGGCAGTGTTAGGTATATATATAAGGGAGGGGTAAATAAGCTGGACACTCCACTCCCTTCCCTATATTTATAAATTACCGGTCTATAAATTACTTATATTTTCGTAACAACCTGGCACATAATATGAACCGGACAGAGTTATTGTACAGATCGGAGGATAACAGTTTTTTTTTTAATATACCGCGACTTTAAATGTGAGCTAGACATGTGGTGGCAGTATTCCAGCATAATAACAAACCATAATAGTCTACGTCTGCCGATGTTCTCTGAGTAAGTGTAAATTGTGAACGTGAAAGCTGTTTTAATATTTGTGTGCTTGTGCTTGTATATGGTTTTGTTTCTTCTTACATCTTATATCTTACATCTTACATCCTTCCAGTACCTATAAACGGCACATAGGGCTCGCATGGTAGCTTGTCAAGTTTTCCTGTCTTCGGCGAGCTTTTCAACCTCATCAAGGGATGTTATTCTTACTAAGCCGGCCTCTCTTAACAATGTCCTCTTTAGAGTTTCACTTGGTCGACCTTTTTTTCTTCAGCCTGTTGTGTTCCACTTGATAGCTTGTTTTGGGATTCTCTGATTGTTTCTTCTCAGCACATGACCGACATATGTCCATCTTCTTTTTCTGATCACCCATGAGATAGGTTGTTGTTTGCTCATCTGTCTTATCTCTGCGTTGTTCATTCGTTCCACTTTATAACGGGTATTTTCCTGAGGCATTTGCTTTCAAAAGAGTCTAATTTCTTGTCTATTTCTTTAGTTGTTTTCCAGCTTTCCCGTTCATGGAGGGTGGATATTACATTTTAATTGAATAATCTAAACTTGGTTTTTGTGCTTACAATTTTTGAATGCCGTATGTTCTCAAGATTCTTGAAGGTTAATGCTGCTTTTGCAATTCTAATTCTAACTTCATTTCTGGCGTCACCATCCTGGTCTATGTAGCTGCTGAGATATGCAAATTGGCTTACTTCTCCAACAGCTGTTCCTTCTATGTATATTTTTCCTTCTCTCCAGCTGCCTCATGACATAAATGTCGTGAGTCCATTGTCCAGTAGGGGGGGGGGGGTAGCAGTTGTAGTAAGTGAGTTATATCCGGGGGGGGGGTGTAGCAGTTGTAGTAAGTGAGTTATATCCGGGGGGGGGGTAGCAGTTGTAGTAAGTGAGTTATATATACATATACAAAACGTGCCCAGACCATGCCGTAGTCGACGGAAACAACAAACCCGACCAGCAAGCAGCAAGATCCAGCTTCATCAAAATGTGTAAATCGGACCTATACAAATCCATCAAGCAAAATCTCGACGAACAATTGCAAAGCAGCTTCCTCCAAAGTGTCTATCACATACGACTCAATGCATTACATGTAGCCAAGGAAACCCCAGCTAAATGCTAGATCACGGGCAACACACAGTCAACACAACATTGGAGTCATCTCCCTAAAAAACACTGAAGTCAAGGGCCGAGCACGTGTGGGCGGGCCCCGAGTGTTATTAAACCGCTCCCCAGAATCAGCAACAGAGCTAGCCCCCCCCCCCTTTTTTTTACAGTTACAGTTATAGTATATAAAACGTGTCAAGGATTTTTAGTACTAGCAATCAACAGTCTGTGTGCTATAACCACGTATGTTTCCCTCACGAATACAATTTGAACAGTGCTTCTTTTGTTTTTGAAAAACAGCACAAGTTCAATGAAAAAAAAGCAATTACAGTGGTTTAATTTTTTTTTAATCATATTTTTATTTCTTCTCCCGTTATTTTTGACAGGTAGCAGATCCTATATTTTATTAAACCTTTCATACAGTCACGCTTCTGCTTCGAAGGGAAGTAAAGACGCTGAAAATGTGCAGTGTTTTCTGTATTGTGATACATGGAATAAGCAATTGTACTGTTCCAAAACATTGCAGTCATGTAATGCTCTATAGTTCTGAGAGAGTAGCGGATCTATAATAAATAAAAAAGAAGTTAAAAATGTTAAGGGGTTTTCATCACTGCACTTTGGTAAAAAAAAAAAAAAGTTCACAAGTGCTCCAATCTCGTCCTGTGAAGGCGGATCACAAAATGCTGCGCGTACTCCGTAGCACAAGTGAGAACCCTGACGAACTTAGAAGTAACTGGCAGGATTCGATCCCCACACCTGAGGCCTACACTGACACAGAGACCGTGCGCCTGTCGATTAGGCTAATCCTGCCTTGGGACATAAAACAGCCATAAATATCAGTATGTTTATATATTTATATTTTTAATTGGAGTGGAGTATGCACTTTGAGCACCGGTATTCTACGCAGAAAACACAGGTTCGAACCCTGGGTACGTCCACGTTTCTTGTCTGTCCATGCCAGCCTGCAAAGTGCTTGGTGACTGCTCTAGGTAGTCCATTAGTCCCCCAACGACAAAGAGTTTCCCCAAAGTAGATCTTGAGATTGGTAAAGAATCCTATATCACAACAATGGAAGACAAGAAATAACAAAGAAATCTACTCATTCTTTAATTCTCCGGTCATAACAGACATTACGATAAACAATAGACGTGCTCGGTCATATACAGAGAATGGAGGAGGATAGACAGAGATGGCCTATACAGAAATGATGAAAGGGGACAGATCAAGAAGTAGATCTAGACAACGATGGCGAGACAACCTAGAAGAAGACATATGCGCTCTTGAAATCGACAACTGGCAAGAAAATATCACAAACAGAGAGGAATGGAGACGTGTCTTGTCTGCAGCAGTGAGCCTCATTTGCTTGATTAGCTCAAAGAAGAAGAAGAAGAAGAAGAAGTAGAAGAAGAAGGATCATTAATATCACGTTGCATATGACAGATTTTCATTGACAGTATTAACACTGGAGGAAAATTTTACCAGAAATTACAACTTCAAAATTTCCTTTCCATGCCACTGGCTGTTTGGTCTCAGTTTTGCAGCTAGAATATTATCATCCATTAGACATTTTCTCCATCTGGTATTTCTGCAAGGTAAGAAAAGTCTCTTCCATGGACAATATGTTGAGAAACATTGTATTAAACACTGGACCGAAAGATCTAACTATGGCCTTTATTTCTTCAATATCTGGCGTGTTCTTGCGCTAGATGATGCTATAATGAGAAACCAGAACTCGGAAAAACTGCTTTAATAAAGCCGCTTGTTTCGAAAGCCGTATGGCAATGTCAGTTCACGGTTAAGACACATTTTTAGGGGCATCAGCAGATGAAGAGAATAACCAACCGGAGTGACAGTTTGGGAAAAAAAGATATTTGAAAACAAATGAAACGAGGAAGTAATTTGAATCGCGAGATAAACGTCATTTTGAGAGCTAGAAGTCTGTTAAGAGCGTAAATGCGGCTGATGTCTGTGAACTTCATTTGAGCTCGGCCATTATGTTAGGGGAACCAAAATGGCGTCATTTCGAAGACAAGATGAGGGGCGCACCAGAGGTCAGACTTCAATCACCGACTCCATTCTCTCGTCCAAGTCGACGGCAAACAAAGTCAGCGCGCGATCGGCCGCCCAGAAAATCTCCCCCTGTTCAGTCACAATGGATAATTGACAAAATATTTCCCGACCAAATTATGGCGCTGATTCAGGAAATCAGCCCAAGTGTCTCCACAAATTTCATCTTAGGGCGAATTACACACGGTAAACGAAATGACGACTAGTAGAGATTAACGTGCAAATCTTTAACAAGCAGACGAGAGCAGCTCCGTTGCGAGACTGAAGGAGACCTCCGTTAGCGGGCATCAGCGGAAAATGTGATTGGTGGGTTTTGAATGGCTAGCGGATTGAATCTTCTCCAAGCGCTCGGCGAGACCCGAGTTTTTCCAAGAACGCAATACTGGGTTAGTTGTTAAAGGCATAGCTAAGGATGTTCTTCCACCATAAAATATCATTTCCAGGGCAAACACGGCTCGGCGGCAAATGAGGCAGAAGGACAAAAGGATATAGCGGCAATTCAATTCCTCTCGGCGATTAGGGACTCGAATTAAGGAAGCAAATATCAAGGGGCTCAGTCTCCACTAGGGTTCCTGATCATCTCCAACTTTCTGGTGCTTGCTCTCAGACTAAGCCGCGCTTTATCGAGAACTAAGTCCCTTATCAGAGTTGTTCTGGGGACCCACTCAGTGCTCCTTCACGCCTTCCCAATTTTTTTTTGCTGGTCCTATCATCTTCAGACGGCATTCCTCCAGGCGGGTTCAGTGGAGGAGAGGAGTAGGGAGAGGGGGAAGGGGGGAGGGGGTGTCAGTCAGGGAGATGCAATAAGCTGCTGGAAATTGGGAATCATCTGCCTAAGTCTACGCCCGTGATTTGAAGCGAAAGAGCCGGCCAAATCGCCCGTGCAAATAGAGGGGACATTAAGAGAAATGAGACCAAGGGGAAAAACCACCGGTCGGTGGGTGGCTGAGCGAACAAGATGTATTAGGGCTAATGAACAGATTGTAGAGCTCAGATGAGAAGGCGAGAGACGAGGAGAGGTCGAGGATGAAAAAAAAAACTTTCTCTTGACAAGAAACGGGACTTGAAGGAGGGCGAGCTTGTCTTGTGAGTTAGACATTGTTAAAGATGTTAGAGGGGACTATTGTCTATATTATAGCTTGTACTCATGGTATAACAATGTAAAGGTGTGAACTAACATATTATTGATGAGTTGAGGTAGTGTTCTTCTGTCGTGTAATTCTTCTTATTAATATGCTTTGTAATCCTGCCACCTTTATCGATGATATTGCTGAATATTTCTGAGGATATCTTCACACACAGTATGATCACTGTTGTCTAGGTTAGGTTTCACAAACATTACAACATATGCTAGACCAGAGCAAGTCCGATGAAACGTTCACTGCATTATTTAATTCTGACAAATAAGTTCAAGACGTATAGTCGACAACATCACTTGGATTGAATCATTTAATCATTTGTTCACAATATCAAACTCTATCATATTCTACATACAGCATTTCGGCAATGTTCTCACCTTCAAGATATTCTACATGTGATGCTAGGACGATTCTGAACTGTGTGTTTTCTAATAGATCTGCAACACGTGACCTGCAAATTTCTCGTCTGAAATCTCTTTACTCGAAGTTTCAAAGTAACAAATCTTCTTAATCACTTGAATCACTTGAAGCACATCTTCCGTCTAACACTACTTCTGATTCTATATCGTCTCGTCCTCTTTCTTTTCTTGTCTGTCCTTCTGTTCTTCTCTTGTCTGTCCTCTGATTTCTTCTGACAGCCTTTCTCTGCCGTCTAAATCGGCCTTCGTTTACTGACCGTCTTTAGTCGGACGATTCACCCACTCGATCGTCCCTCTCTGTCTGCTATTCTTCTCTGATTGTCTGTTCTTCTGTTCTTCTCTTGTCTGTCTGATTCTCTCTGACAGTCTTCCTCTGCTGCCTCAATCGGCCTTCGCTTACTGACCGTCTTTGGTCGGACGATTCCCCCATTCGATCGTACCTCTCTGTCCGCTGTTCTTCTTTGATCGTCTTCTTGTCTGTCTGATCCTCTCTGGCAATTTTCCTCTGCCGTCTGAATTGGCCTTCGCTTACTGACCGTCTTTGGTCGGACGATTCCCCACTCGACAGTCCCTCTCTGTCTACTGTTCCTCTCTGATCATCCTTCTCTCCAGCTGCCTCGTGACATAAATGTCGTAAGTCCATTGTCCAGTAGACCACGCCTCTAAATATTTAATTGGTCAGCTGGCCGAGTCGTCTACATCTTTATTTAAAAACTGCATGCAATAGCGTCCTAAGATTAGCAAGCTAATACGTGTCAGTCTGCATCAACTCCGTCTATACAATTGTCATTCACCTAAGGCATTATCTTGCTCTTTCATGTCTGAGGTTTTATTGTGTCCTCGCTTTTCATTGTGTCTGTTTCTTCTGTTCGTCTTTTCTGTTCTGTTTACACGTGTCAGCGTCCAGTCATACAGTGTCAAGGAAGTTTGTTTGTTCTACCTTGCTCTAAGTTTCCTATTTACTTTTTCTGTTGCTATAAGATGTTACTATTATACCTATATTCATAATCATATTCATCAATAATAATAATAATAACAATTAACAGCTATAATCATTACATGCAATGCCATGCTACAATGGAAAGAAATTGAATTTATTTTATATTTCTTGCTTCCATAAATTAATTGCTTCAATGTTAATTTATAATTGACACTTAAACGAGGTCATGCCGAAAGTCGTGAGCAAACATTTTTTTTTGTTTAAATCAGAATTTATAGAGTGAGAAAATATAAACGTATCACATTAATCTGAATTCTTTGCACTTCATGAAGAGGTCACATGACGTCACCATCATGTACAAAGACTTCATCTCCATGTGTGTATGGATGCTAGCAGTGTTAGGAGGTAGGTGAAACATTTCAAAGATGGAAACACGAGCATCCAAGATATGTCTCCCAGCTATCGCCCTCGAACTGCCTCCACTGAACGCAACGTGTAAAGGGCTGGCGACATCATTAAAGAAGACAGACATGTCACAGTTTCTGAAATCGCTGTAAATCTTGGAATAGGACACAATGCAGTACAGGAAATGATTGAAACCCTAGCCTATAAGGAAGTTTGTGCCAGCTGGGTCACACAGGAGAAAACGTCCAGAAAGCAGTGCGTATTTGCCGTCGGTCAGCTGGAACTTAATTCTACCGCGAGGGTATTTTTAAACTTGCAGAGCGATGGGGAAGATATGTGCAGAGAAATGGAGATTATGTTGAAAAGTGAAGAAAAGGATGCAGATCAATGTGATACATTTATATTAACTCTATGTATAAATTTTGATTTTAAAAAAGTATTTTGCTCACGACCTTCGGTATGGCTCTCGTATAAACTTTCTCAACATAGGCACATCTCGTACATATGCACAATAAAGTATAGATTCGCACATATATAACATGACTAAATACGTATAAAAAATAAACATAAACTGTAAATCACATACACATATTCATATATATATATATATATATATATATATATATATCAGATGAGATGTATTTCATAATATCAGGTGCCATGCACTATAGACATTAAGATATATGTGTGAACTAAAGTGGCAGAAACACATGACATTAAAATATATGTGAACTAGAGAAGCAGAAACACAAGACATTAAAATATATGTGAACTGAAGTAGCAGAAACACAAGACATTAAAATATATGTGAACTGAAGTAGCAGAAACACAAGACATTGAAATATGTGTGAACTAAAGTAGCAGAAACACAAGACATTAAAATATGTGTGAACTAAAGTAGCAGAAATGTAGCTAAAGAAGAAAATGTGATTAAGGCTGTTTTCATTATAGCACACAAGTCGCAGAGCAAACTAGAAAAATGCTAGCTAAGATCAGTATCCGATCCACAATCCAAGACTTTGGTGACAGGCCAACGCGTCAGTTCAAAAAGTAGTTGCATTTTGACATGTGATACTTGGTCATGATGAAGCCTCACAAGAAGTTCGGTTTCTCAGGTCCTTCTCTGGAGGTTTAGAAAAGTCAAAGTTCAAAGTTCAAAATTCAGACTCCGGCTCCGCTGCATTCTGGACAACCCCATATATGCCCCGCCCCATCCATCCAAGAGATGTCACTCAGGCGTTCACATCTGCAATGTGAATGAATGAATGAATGAATGAATGAATGAATGAATGAATGAACGAATGAATGCATGAATGAATACATTATCAGCATTACTGAAAAGATATATAATAAAACATAATACCTTATCAACATTACAGAAAAGATATCTAATAAAACAACATGCCTTATCAACATTACAGAAAAGATATATGATAAAACATTACAGAAAAGATCGATAATAAAATTAAAATTATTAAAAATTAAATTAAAAATACTAAAGAAAAGATCTATAATAAAACAGTGCCTTATCAATATTACTGAAAAGATGTATGACAGAACATAATACCTTATCAACATTACAGAAAAGATATATAATAAAACATAATGTCTTATCAACATTACAGAAAAGATATATGATAAAACATAATACCTTATCAACATTAAAGAAAAGATCTATAATAAAACAATGCCTTATTATCTTATATCTTATATCCTTCCCGTGCCGTTAGACGTCACATAGGGCTCGCAAAGTAGTTCGCCAATATTTCCTGTCTTCGGCGAGTCTTTCAACCTCAACAAAGGATTTTATGCCTGTTAACTTGGCCTCTCTTAATAATGTTCTCTTCAGAGTTTCACGCGGTCTGCCCCTTTTTCTTCGGCCTGTTGTGTTCCACTTGATAGCTTGTTTTGGGATTCTCTGATCATTTCTTCTCATCAAGTGGCCAACATATGTCCATCTCCTTTTCCTGATCACCCGTGAGACTGGTTGTTGTTCAGTCATCTGTCTTATCTCTGCATTGTTCTTGAATTCATTCCACTTGATGCAGAGTATTTTCCTTAGGCATCTGTTGTCAAAAGAGTCCAATTTCTTGTCTATTTCTTTAGTTGTTTTCCAGCTTTCGCATGCATAAATGAGGGTGGATATTACATTTGAATTGAATAGTCTTAACTTGGTTTTTGTGCTTATAACTTTTGAATTCCATATGTTCTCAAGATTCTTGAAGATTGATGCTGCTTTTGCAATTCTGATCCTAACTTCCTTTCTAGTGTCACCACCCTGGTCCATGTAGCTGCCAAGGTATGCAAATTGATTGACTTCTTCAATATCTGTCCCTTCTATGTGTATTTTTCCATTTTGATTGGTGGGAATTTTCATTATTTTTGTTTTGTCCTTGTTAATTTCAAGTCCTATTTTGCTAGCCAATGAAGACAGGCTATCTGTTTTTTCTTGCATGGAATTCACATTATTACTGATAAGAGTTATGTCATCAGCAAAATCAAGATCTTCTAGTTGGGTCCCATGTACCCAGTCAATACCTGTGTTATCTGTGCAGCATTTTTTCATTATGAAGTCTATTGTAATCCCAAAAAGTAAAGGAGACAGTATACATCCTTGTTTCACGCCTGTTTCAATCTGAAACCATTCACTCATCCCTTCTTCTGTCTTGACTGCACAACCATATCCATTGTATAAGTCCTTAATGATGTTGACAATTTTAGATGGTATTCCATATAGACATAAAATTCTCCATAATGAATCTCTGTGTATGCTATCAAATGCCTTCTTAAAATCTATGAAATTCAGTATTAATGGTTTCTGCTTTTCAATATGTTCTTCAAGTATTATTCTGAGAGTAAAGATCTGGTCGAGACAGCTTCTCCCTTTTCGAAATCCTGCTTGTTCTTCTCTCATTGCAGCATCCACTATATCTTTGAGTCTATTCAAAATGACCTTGCAAAATACTTTTGACACAACTGATAGTAAGGTTACTCCTCTCCAGTTGTTACAGTCACTAAGGTTGCCCTTTTTTGGTATTTTAACAATGATTCCTTTCTTCCACTTAGAAGGGACCTTTTCTTCTTTCCAAATCTTGTTAAACATTCTCTGTAGTTGTCTCATGTTGTCACTATTGATAGCTTTTAGCATCTCGGCTGTTATTTCATCTTCACCTGCAGCTTTGTTGTTAGCCATTAAATTCACTGCTGTTTCAATTTCATGCAATTTAATTTCATCTAGGTTGACATTTAGCTGTGGGGCTGGTAAGTCAGTTTCAAGGTTTAACAATTCTTTTGGGTGTGGTCGATTGAGTATTTCTTGGAAGTGTTCAGCCCATCTTTGCTTTTGGTCTTTATTTGATGTTAATAGTGTTCCAGTTTTGCTAAGGATTGGTCTTTCTTTAGATGTAATAGTACCTGTTAGCCTTTTTTGTATGTTATATAAAGTTTTGTTGTCTCCTGTTTTTGCTGCTTTTTCTGCCTCATTCGCCATATTGTCTATGTATTCTCTTTTATCCCTTCTAGCTAAACTTTTTACTTTCTTGTCTATGTCTTTGTATTTTGCTTTTGCCGAATCTCTTTCATGATCTGCTTTTGCATTCAACATGTTTAATTTGACCGCTCGTCTTTCATGTATATACTTCCATGTTTTATCTGATATCCATGCTTTTCTATTTGGTTTTTCCAATCCAGCGCTTACTTTTGCCTTATTAACATTACTGAAAAGATGTATGACAGAACATAATACCTTATCAACATTACAGAAAAGATATATAATAAAACATAATACCTTATCAACATTACAGAAAAGATATATAATAAAACATAATACCTTATCAACATTACTGAAAAGACATATAATAAAACATAATACCTTATCAACATTACTGAAAAGATATATGACAGAACATAAACCCATAGTTTTCGTTTATACTTGATCTTGAATGTCATGAACACAGATATAACAATAATTATACTCTGTTTTCTTTATTATTATTATTATTATTATTATGTGCCGTGCTGGAAAGCGTTGACGGTCATATGCTTCTCCATCTTGCGCGATCCTTGAAGTTTCCGATCAATAGAAATGCATTTCTTTTTTTTTCCTTCTCACTTGGGTCAACCCGCTGAGCCATTTCTCTCTTGGCCCTTCCTCTTCTCATTTTTCCCTTGAATTTTCCAATCATTACTAGGTTCTCCAGCTTCTGTCTTCCCATGACATGTCCAAGATATTCTGGCTGTCTTTTCCTTATCGTTTCAACCAGTTTTCGTTGTTAGGAAACTTCTTTGATGACCTCTTCGTTTGTTTTTGATGTAATATATGCATCAAAAATACCACGTGTGCGAGTCAATCTAGGCCAAAGCAATGCCCGCTGGGAAGACAGACATCAGAAAATGGGACGAGGATGACGCAGAAGCGGACTTCTGTTTGTCTTTTGTCCTGTTTAAGGCGATTGTAAGATTAGAGAGGGGATTGAAACAGGAGTTACGAAAAGTCGACTTTGTTCCTAGTGTCGACAATAACTTCTAATCCGAACATGGTTGATGTAATTGTCATTAGCGCCGTCTGGTGTCGGACTAGGGGAAGATAATCCAGTTGTCTGTTTATTCTAGAGAGAATTTAATATGGTAGCAGTAAATGAAGACATGAGAAGTCGAGATGAGGGACAAAGAGAGTTATAGCTCTTCATGACTTTCAGATTGCGACTTTGTAGGCCACGATGTATTGATATGTTAGTTGTTCTATTTCGCTGAAGCTGCGAGGGTGTTCTTAGCAGACGATGCAGTGTAGATGTTGAGGAACAAACTGCAGTGGTTGTGGTGACTATACTGAAGACCCAGGGTTGATCTAAAACTATCTTCTTAGTAGGCTCCACCACAGTGGAAACTTGCGGCCGTTAGACAGACCGAACCTATTTCTAAGAGTACCGGTGGAGAGATAGTATTGGCTAAAAGTGCCCTTTTACAGCCTGATAACTGCACCATCATATTGGCAGTTTAACTTTATTAAGAAACAACGCTTTACTAACGAGTGTACGGATCAAATATCGAGGGGGAAAATACGGCAGTGAAATGCTAGCACATCTTCAGTCATGTCATGTGACGTGTCTTTTCCAGAACATCGTCCCTCTCACTACCTCTCTGAATGCAACACGGTTTTGAGCAAGTTGTTCAGCATCTCGCGATGACATATTCAGACCTTCCTATACTTACATAGGGATATAGCGTTAGCGTCCATATTTTCCTTGACATGTCTGAGTCCACGCGAGGCTCGGTCGCTCCTTTCTCTTTGGCCAGGCAATGTGGCTCCTACTACCAACCTCTCAAGCCATTATATCTTTACAAGCCAGTTTCTACATCTAATTCCGTCAATGTCTTTTTATTTGATTTTTTATCCATCCATAATGGCAGCTTAGCTGAATGGTTAGGAGTTCGGTTTAACAATCCTGTTTTACCGGTTTCAAGTCCCAGCAATGGGATTTATTTATTAATTTATTTTTGTACATATCACAACGCCCCCAGGGTCCACCCAGCCTCTAAAATTGGATACCAGAGAAATCTGGGAAGATAAATGCGGCCAGGTATTATACTGATAACATCACACTTTCATGTGCCCAAGGTCATGTAAATACAGGCCTAACATCGTATCACCAATATGCCCTACTGACATGGAAACATGAATTTTACCTTTTTAACCTTTTTTTTTTTGCTCTATCGTGATAGTCTAACTGTTCTTCTATAACATTTCATTTTCTTTTCTAGTGATTTGTTAAGCATCCATGTTTGGCATACATATTCCACCTGCAATATGTAAGTTTTTGTATAAACAAATAAACTTTGTTTTCTTGATGGCATATGAACACATATCAATCATTTTCTCTAATCTACAAATGATCAAGCACACCTGCGCAGTCACTGCTGTAAACACTAGCCCCTCATTACAAAGTTCGTAAGGGGAGGGGGAGGGTAAAATCCGTCACCCAGCTGTAGAAATAGGTACTCGATTTCTTTCATAGTTGATGAAGGAAAGGCGGCCAGGTGGATGCTGACCACATCACTCTCTAGTGTGTCGACAGGTCACGGAAAATATCCCCATGTGCCCCGAAAGCATGACACGGTTATCTTTATTTCTTTACCTTTACTGCTGTAAAGCTATTAAGAGTAAATTAACTGTAAAATGTTTTAGAAACAACCTTTTCGTGGAATATTAGACCATATATATATATATTTTTACTTTATATATATTTATATATAAAGTAAAAATATCTCTCTGAACCTTAAGTGCCTAGGTCACATGAGGCTTCCGCAAGGGTTTTCCACAAATGCCTGTCCTTTGCCTTTTTTCTGCTCTTGCCCAGGTGAGCCCTCTATTGCTCAACATTCTCTCTGTTGTTCTTCTCCATGTCTCTTTTGGTCTACCCTTACTTCTGTTCCCCTGTGGTGTCCATCTTAGTGCTATTTTTGGTAGTGAGTTGTCAGTCATTCGGAGCACATGTCCCAACCATCGCCAGCGTCTTTCCTCAATAATTGCTGTCAGTGGCTTCATCTGCATTTCTGCCAACAAGATGTTATTTCTTATGGTGTTTGGCCAAAATATTTTTTTCTAATTCTTCATAAACATTTAGTCTGGAAAAAGTAAAAATATGCTAAATTCAAAATAAATCAGGAAAAGAAACTCATGTAGCGCTACTATGGTTTTCTTAAGCCCTACCAATTTTGTTTTTCTTTCCTCTCTTCGCCCAGCAAGTGAAATTTCGTGAGCGGCATAATTTTCTTTTTATGCACAGCCGCGCAGCTAAGTGGGAACATTGTTCCAGACCTAACTATGTCTGAAAATAATGGAAATATACTGAAGCCGAGAGATGTGATTCTATTTCACCAAGGGGTCACCTGTCCGTGGTTGTCTGGTTTAAAAAATTAACATTTATTTCACTGGAACTACGGAGGGCCACAACTGCTTCCTCCGCTCCTACTGTAGTCTTGTCGAATACGTTGCATTGTCATCTCTGGTGCACAGCCTGAGCAAGTTGGAGTCTTTCCTTTTTCTGTTATATAAATGTTTATACACTGGTGTATAATAATAGTACGTTAGCACGCCAGGATAACAACTTTTGTTAGAATCCCGCACCGATTTGGTGCCACTTAGTAGCTAAAAAGTTCTATCCTTTACACTTCATGAGCTCTCTGTACATGGGGAGATAACCTGCTCTTATCTTCGTTGTTCCTATCCTATTCCCTGCTATAAGAATCAGGTATCTATTTCACGATGGACTGACTAAACAGCAGAGTGAATCATGGATCCCATTCCATTCAAAATACATTCCAGATATATATATATATATATATATATATATATATATATATATATATATATATATATATATATTTCTTTCTTTCTTCCCCCCCCCCCCCGCAGGGGTACTACTGCACTAAGATGATCGATGTGTGAATGTACAAATATTATCATACACAAGTTTCAAAACAAATTGTGAAGAAACGATTCAAATCCTACAATTGATTCTCGCAAAATCTCTTGAAAACGTCGATAATATCTCGTGAAACCTGCTCTTACTAAGCACACAAAGCCCTCTGGAAGTGGGAAACGATTTTAAATTTTGGCATGACATTTTAATTGCTCAAATATATCCACTTTTCCAGTCATGTGGGATTGGAATCAAACTGGGTGTATCCTGGATCATCCAAACAACCTATAATTTTGTTCTTATAATTTTATCTATTTTTCTTTGTCTTTATAAAGTTCTGCTGCTTGCAGTTTCGTATTCTTTGTTTTATTTAATCTATTTTTATGGAAGTGTGATAACTTGTCTAGTTCGATAACTTCTGACCGTGGATATTAGTGCATGACCTTGATTATAGCGATGAATTTACGAAAATTGTATTACAGCCAAACTTTACTAAATGATCGTCTTCGGAGGGAGAAGGTTTACCTGTTGCTAAACTTATCGTTCTCCTAGTCTCTGATTTATCTGTTTGTTTTGTAGTCTTCTTCATCTCTTGTCCACTTGGTCGGGGTGTTTCTCTCATGACTTTCTGTCGTTTTCTTTCTGTAGAATTTGGAATCTCTTTACAGTCATGTGACATTTCTCCTTTTTTTTTTTAGGTATTTCTCTTTTTTTTGCGTTGCCTCTGTAGAAAAATTTTGGCCGAAATATTAGCCGTTTTTCATTACTTTAATTGTAGTACTCATAGTTTTTCATTTTGGTTTATTTGATTATTTTTATCGTGAGCAAAGCTGGAAATTAGAAAGCTGAAATACTTCGGCCACATCAAGAGACACAACAGCTTGGAGAGGTTGATAGTAGAAGACATAGTGCCCGGCAAAAGAGAAAAGGGACGACCTCGCCGAGGATGGACTCAGGACATCATGGAAAGTCTGAATATGTCCCTGCAAGACGCCGGTCAACTTTCTCAAGACCGTACTGCATTCTGGGAGGCTGTGAGAGGGACAGCGTTCTGAGAAGAGAAGGACATGTCACATGAATGAATGAATGAATGAATGAGTAAACCTGCATTATGTTCTTTCATTTAGCGTTATTTCATTTTACAATTAGGGGCACATTCAACTTTTTTTCTGCCTTCTTATATCTTATATCCTTCCCGTGCCGTTAAACGTCACATAGGGCTTGCAAAGTAGTTCGCCAATATTTTCTGTCTTCGGCGAGTCTTTCAACCTTATCAAGGGATTGTATGCCTGTTAATTTGGCCTCTCTTAACAATGTCCACTTCAGAGTTCCAGACGGTCTGCCTCTTTTTCTTTGGCCTGTTGTGTTCCATTTGATAGCTTGTTTTGGGATTCTCTTATCGTTTCTTCTCATCACGTGACCAACATGTGCCCATCTCCTTTTCCTGATCACCCATGAGACTGGTTGTTGTCCAGTCATCTGTCTTATCTCTGCATTGTTTTTTAATTCATTCCACTTGATGCCGAGTATTTCCCTTAGGCATTTGTTTTCAAAAGAGTTTAACTTCTTGTCTGTTTATTTAGTTGATTTCCAGATTTCACATACATGGTTAGCGGGGTAGGGGTATCCCCTATCAAAGGAGAAGTAAGACGCCTCCTTACCTCCGTCAGTCTACGGGACACCCTTGGGCAAGGTGGAGTACCCGTATAGCCCCCGATCAGGGTGACGTGAAGCCATGGGAGCAGGTGGTGGATGGAATGGGAGAGCAGCTGACAGATAATGTTGGTTATGGTCACCATTCTATGATGGTAGGCAGATGATCTCAATGTAGGGACAATGGCTACGATCACTGACTAGTACAGTCACTGCCCGGAAGGAAAGCAATGGTAAACTACCTTCTGGAAACATACCAAGAAACCCAAGCAGCAATCATGGAAAGTCAAACAACCGAGAGGCCTACAGGAGTGCTGTTTGGGAGGCAAAGTTCCGCAAGGGACATGCAAAGGAATGAACATACATGGAGGGTGGATATTACATTTGAATTGAATAGTCTTAACTTGGTTTTTGTGCTTATAACTTTTGAATTCCATATGTTCTCAAGATTCTTGAAGATCGATTCTGCTTTTGCAATTCTAATTCTAACTTCCTTTCTGGTGTCACCATACTGGTCTATGTAGCTGCCAAGGTATGAAATTGATTTACTTCTTCAATATCTGTCCCTTCTACGTGTATTTTTCCATTTTGATTAATGGGAATTTTCATTATTTTTGTTTTGTCCTTGTTAATTTCAAGTCCTATTTTGCTAGCCAGTGAGGACAGGCTATCTGTTTTTTCTTGCATGGAATTCACATTGTTACTGATAAGAGTTATGTCATCAGCAAAATCAAGATCTTCTAGTTGAGTCCCATGTACCCAGTCAATACCTGTGTTACACGTGCAGCATTTTTTCATTATGAAGTCTATTGTAGTTCCAAAAAGTAAAGGAGACAGTATATATCCTTGTTTCACACCTGTTTCAATTTGGAACCATTCACTCATCCCTTCTTCTGTCTTGACTGCACAAACATATCCATTGTAGAAGTCCTTAATGATGTTGACAATTTTAGATGGTATTCCATATAGACTTAAAATTCTCCATAATGAATCCCTGTGTATGCTATCAAATGCCTTTTTAAAGTCTATGAAGTTCAATATTTATGGTTTCTGCTTTTCAATATGTTCTTCAAGTATTATTCTGAGAGTAAAGATCTGGTCGAGACAGCTTCTCCTTTTTCGGAATCCTGCTGGTTCTTCTCTCATTGCAGTATCCACTATATCTTTGAGTCTATTAAAAAATGACCTTGCAAAATACTTTTGACACAACTGATATTAAAGTTACTCCTCTCCAATTGTTACAGTCACTAAGGTTGCCTTTTTTTTCGGTATTTTAACAATGATTCCTTATTTCCATTTAGAAGGGACCTTTTCTTCTTTCCAAATCTTGTTAAACAATCTCTGTAGTTGTCTCATGTTGTCACTATTGATAGCTTTTAGCATTTTGGCTGTTATTTCATCTTCACCTGCAGCTTTGTTGTTAGCCATTAAATTCACTGCTGTTTCAATTTCATGCAATTTAATTTCATCTAGGTTGACATTTAGTTGTGAGACTGGTAAGTCGGTTTCAAGGTTTAACAATTCTTTTAGGTGTGGTCGATTAAGTATTTCTTGGAAGTGTTCAGCCCATCTTTGCTTTTGGTCTTTATTTGATGTTAATAGGGTTCCAGTTTTGCTAAGGATGTCTTTTTTTAGATGTAATAGTACCTATTAGCCTCTTTTGTATGTTATATAAAGTTTTGCTGTCTCCTGTTTTTGCTGCTTTCTCTGCCTCTTTCACCATATTGTCTATGTAGTCTCTTTTACCCCTTCTAACTGAACTTTTTACTTTCTTGTCTATTTTTTGTATGTTGTTTTTTGCCGTATCTTTTCCAAGAATCAGAAGAAACTGAACGACCAAAAAAATGTGAGGCCCCTAGGGAAGCAAGGTGGGTGGCAGCCTATACAAGTTTGGGGCCACTATTTATGTCACGTGTCTTTCCCGATAAATTCATTTATCTTACCCAGATGATCATCGTCGTCATTAATAGCTTTATTTTCAACGGGAAGATACAGTCACGGACTTACTAGCTCAATGTCAAGAGCCGACATATAAACCACATCCAACAGTAGTTTTCTTAAACTTGTGCAGTTTTCCACGTCTTGTAGCATCAAGCTCGAATCACTGTTTCAAATTACCAGATTTAATTCCTCAGCCTGTATTGTCTCGTTTACAAAAGCCTTTGTTACTTGATCTTATATCGTGCTCCTAATCCTTTCATCAGATATAATCCTCCAGCATCGATCCTGTGTATAGTGCCTGCTCAGGTAATGAAGAGGCTTGTAACGTGTATCTAGAAACGTCGTATTCCGTCCTGGCTTTAATGGATTTATATATAATTTTTTTGTGTTGATAATGTTGCTGGAACTATAGGGAAAGATGATAATGGAGTGTATAGACATGAAGCTCCTTGAAGTCTTGTGTGATTTTATCACGTGATTATACATGGTCCATTATTTTCTCAGTTCTGCGTGATAGATACCAGGCGGTGCAGGACATTAAGTAGAAATTTTGACTCATCTGAGACCCACAAAAAAAAAAAAAAGTATTTCACAAGAACAAGCTGGTCAAGACAAAACATGGAAATGGACCAAAACGTGAAAATAATCTTCAGACAAAAGGAGAAAAGTAACGTAATGTCCTAACTGAAAAAAATGTTATTCCGAAATGATAAATGCCAAAACGGGGGAAATAAAATAATGTCTGCAGCTGAAATACTTAAATAATGCTACAGTGTATCTTTTTAGACTTCATTTTTGACTATAGTAAAAACTTCTTCATTTTCGATCTCCTCGGAACTGCGGGCTAATATTCTATGTAGCCGAATCAATGAATGTTTTGAGCCGTGGCATGGTGTCGGTTTGGAAGCGGGTTACGGCAGCTATTTTTTTTTCCAGACCCTGGGAGCAGCTAACAACCAGGAGGTGTGCAGTGCTTCTCTAGCAGGCTCCACCACCTTCGGGGCTGTGGCGATCCCTGCCCTGTTAGCCAGGCTAGGTCTGCTACTGGGAGCAGAGAGGTGGGACAGGGTCTTGGTCAGCAATGGTTTGCCAGCCCTGACGCAAGAGGGGCCAGCTCTGGGTTGCTGAGTGCCAACCTGACAGCCCCCTTACCCCCCCCCCCCCATTACAGTAGAATGTAAATATAAATTAAGATGAATATTTTCCAAACAGAAACTTGAATATTAGATTTACAAGACGTCTAAAAGTTTGATAAGGTAAAGGCAAAATAAGCACTTTAGAACATGTTGTAACTATCTGCAGTCATTTTGCACACTTTATGTAAGGGAGGAGATACGGGGTTCTCCGTGCTTGTTTTGGGAACGAAGGTGCTGTTCTTTCTGGAGGTAAGAGACTTATGGCTGACACGCGCGACACTGTTGATCTTGAATAAACCTTCTCGTTATTTGTTCCTGTAACTCAAACCTGTTTCATTATTTACTTGCTTGTAATTATATGCCACCATAGAATAACCATCACTCTCTCAACACATGGCTCGCCAACCATCACGTACTAAAATGACATAGTTCGAAAAGTAACTTGTTAGATATTGTTAGAGATTATTTTAATGTTTGTTAAAAAACATATGTTAGAAGATCTGTATTTACAATGTATTTTTGTTTACGTATATGTCTGTGTGGATGTGTGTGAGAGCTATTTTATTAGGTTAATTACTTCTTCTCTTTTACTTTGAATGTAGTAGTTAAATCTTACACTCTTTTGATATGTTTTTTCCTAATTTAATTTGTATTTTTGTATTTAATCGAGTGTGTGGGAAGAATGAAAGATGGAGTGATGAAGGGCAGAATGTAAGATGGGCCTGCGTGCCCAATTCTTTACCTTTTAAAAATAAAGATTCATTCATTCGTGTGCGTGTGCGTCTGTGCGTGCGTGCGCGCGCGCGCAACTCCACCATTTTTTTTTCCTGTCCACATCTTAATTTGTCCCACCTGTCTTTTAATACCCCAAGTACTAACGGATAAAGGGATAGGGATCGCCAAAGTCCTCATGGTGGTGGAGTCTGCTAAAGAAGCATTGTACCCACCTTGTTTTAGTTCCACCCAGAGACTGAAAAAAAATAGCCGCCATAACGCTCTCTCCACTCAACACGATGCTGTCCCTCAACATCTTCACAGCTTCGACTACAAAGAACATGAGCTGGCGGTTATAAGAAGATAGAATAAGAAGGACAACATGAGCTTGTTTTTATCTTTCAGATAATCACGAATACTTGAATAAGACTTGAAGGACATAATCTGGGTTTTGGACTGCACTGGAGGAGTTAAATCACATCTACTGCTATGTACAGCAATGGTAATATCTCATACTGTATTCACGGCATTGCGCATGTGTATAGACAGTTTTAGGGTGACATTATTTAAGAACGAGATTTCATAATGACGCTTGGCACCTCTTACAAGAGAAGTGCTGCATGCTCTTAAGAATAACATGTGTGGCAGAACATGCCCCTCTGACATATAAGTCAGGTTTCTGTGTTTATTTATTGTTTTATTTTCTGTTGAGCTTGAGTAAGCCTTCTTGTCGAAATATTTATTGTTATTTGTTCTTAAATGTTTTTCGTGCATCTCCTACTTTCTTTCTCGCGTGATTAATCCAGTTCGGGTTGTAAACTTTACCTTAATCTCACACGCTGCTGGATTAATAAATAAATTTTCGCCAAGAGCAATTCAAGTAGGCGCCATATGTGCCTGATGACTGTAAATGAGCAAGTATCTTATACCAGATTTACAGATGTCATTATTGAAGGCATGTTGTTCAGGTTCAGGGGCACATGTTTGTATGGAGTTCTATGCCAACAATATGAAATCAGAATTCAAATTCTGCCTTATGAGCCATATGTAAATTTGTCACAATAAATTTGTACAGATGAATGACAGAAACATTTGCAGAATTACGTGAATAGATATTCTTCGATGTATAGCGGCAAAGTTTTCATGTCTGACAAGTGTGCTCATGATGAATGTAGATTTCACATTAAACAAGCTATCCGAACATCAACAACTTTCTGTTTATGCAGGAAAAAACGTATTTATGGCAGTCTACATTTTGCAAATGAAAAATCACTTTTGCATTCACGCGCTGTATAAATTACTAATTTTATGTGATTTTCTGCTAAGAGCGTAATGCGCTGTCAGATATGTATGTAGAACCCTCAAGTATTGAAGATAAGAAATGGGCTAGCAAATAACATGTTTCAAACGCACATGTTCTTTCACTTAGTATTCCCTATAAAAAATGTAGCAGTTTCCATTTTAAAAAAAATTGTTATACTTGGTAGACTACACGAAGTCATCTTTGATCTGTACAGTATCGTCTTGACGCACTTGCGCACTAGTCAGTTGCCCATGGGGCCCACGATTCTTATAGGAACGCCTCGTATAGTGGAACGCCTCTTAAATAATGGCCAGTGTAGGTGGGGCCCCAGTGTATTGCTTTACCCAGAACACAGCGCTATTAAGACAGCTTGAGTCAACATTCTGTTTTCTTCGCATAACAAGCGAGTTCACTGCCGCAGAGCTGCCCGTGAGCTCGTCACTGTTTATTACCTACTCCGAGCCGCATAAACGGCTTTAAAAATAAAATTAAAAATAAAGCAACTGTGGCCATATTGCTTGGTTCTATGGTCGCGACTTCGTACAGTTATACCGCATAAAACGCTATAAATTTGTTTGTTTCCCAAAAAAAAAAATGGCTTCTGTAATCTGTGATTTAAAAAATTGTTTGTGTCTAATGGGTGCTTGATATTTTAGAGTTAAAAAAATTAAGTATTCAAATGTATCTTTTTTATCTATTACTCACTGGGTATAAGGATGAGATTCGACTTTAGAACTTCATTAACTGTTTAATAATAATAACAACAACAACAGTAATAATAATAATAATAATAACTATAAATAATAACAGATCTCGGACCTGTAAAAGAAAGTCTACAATTAAATTAGGAAACTTTCCTTCATGTCTGAACATCGCTGACGATGATGGATTAATGGAATTCTTCAGGGCCTTCTTAACAAAGAAGATATTTATCTACATCGCAGAAGATGCTTCTGTGGAAAATGAAAGAGCGCATCTAATATCTTTGTCGGCTTGAGATCATTATGGTATATTCCCATTGTTATCCGGTTCATTTCGAATACAATAAGTGAAATTCTTTATTCGTTTTGCCTTTGTGCAAGTGCCTAAGCCTGGATGAAGCTGCTCCACACAATGGACTTCTCCGTGTTCTCCCAAGCTTCTCTGTGAACTACAACAAAGGGATGTTTGGCTTCGCCCGGTTTCGAAACGGGCTAAAACACAAAAGAGAGCACAAAGATCACGTTAATTAGAGGAAGAGACGTGATTGGAAACTTCCCGATTCCGTGACGTATAAAGGATGTAGATTATTAGATTGATTACATTTTGGAGTAAATAATCATGGAATGCTCGGGAACATAGTTGCAGGCTCCAGGGTTTCTCAACGGGAGTTGTGCGGCCTTTAAAAAGGCCCCTAAAAATTTATTATGTCACAGTTATAAATGTTATTCTATAGTAATGGAGATTACTAATGGAGATTAAAGGCAAAACAAATACATGTTCTTCTATCAATGCAGGAAAAACAGATTTTCTGTCTTCCTTGTCTAGCAAAATATGTCTTGAAATTAACAAAGACCTAACAAAAATTATGAAATTTCTCATTAATCAAGAAGGAAAAATATACGTAGAAGGAACAGTTGCTGATGAAGTAAACCAATTTGCATACCTTGGCAGCTACATAGACCAGAATGGTGACACCAAAAAGAAGTTAGAATTAGAATTGCAAAAGCAGCACTGACCTTCAAACATCTTGAGAACATTGGAAATTCAAAAGTTATACGCATAAAAACCAAGTTAAGATTATTCAATTCAAATGTGATATCCACCCACATTTATGTATGCGAAAGCTGGAAATCAACTAAAAAAATGGACAAGAAATTAGACTCTTTTGAAAACAAATGCCTCAGGAAAATACTTGGTATAAAATGGAACGACTTTATTAACAACACAGAGATAAGACAGATGAGCAAACAGCAACCTCTCTCATGGGTGATCAGAAAAAGAAGATGGACATATGTGATGAGAAGAAACAATCAGAGAATGCCAAAACAAGCTGTCAAGTGGACCACCACAGACTGAAGAAAAAGAGTTTGACCACGTGAAACTCTAAAGAGGACATTGTTAAGAGACGCCAGTTTAGTGGGCATAACATCCCTTGATGAAGTTGAAAAACTCGCCGAAAACAAGACAACTTGTCAAACAACTATGCGAGCCCTATGTGACGTCCAACGGCATGGGAAGGATGTAAGATGTAAGAAGACAGTAATGGGATTTGGTTAAAGTCTTTGGGCAGGGCGTGGGGGAGGGGGGGGGGTTTAGAGAGCTTCTGTATAAAGGCCACTTCTTATAGTCACTAAGAAAATATGTGGCAGTTTGATTTGGTCAAATACTATACCACATATTCCAGCAATATATAAAACAGTTTACCTTTGGCAAAGCAGTTTCATTTAAATTTTCATCGGCCTTCACACGCAAAATATACTGTCTGTGACTTCCAGCAAATGCCGTCTTCTGTCGTCTTTCCATGGAAGATTTTGTTGCAATGAATGTTTAGTGATTGATTATCTGGTTTATGTAGAGTTATTAGGGCGAAGACGGCCTACCAAGACCTTGCGCCAGTTCTCACCTGGTGCCCAAAGTAACACTCCTAGCCTGACTAACGTGACAAGGACCGGCGTAGTCCATAAAGCTGCTGAGTTTGCTAAAGAAGGGTTGTACCTCCCTGCTTTCTAGCTTCACTCGGAGACTGAAACAGAAGAAATAGCCGCCATAACCCGCTCGCAATCCTACACCAAGCCGTGCATCAGCGTCTTCACCACATCGGCTACAAAGAACACCAGCTCACAGTTAGAAGAAGAAGAAGAATGTTGAAATACAGCCATTTTCCCTTCAGTTTCTCCGCCCATTATGGTTGAATTATAGTCATTTTCCCTTCAGTTTCTCTGCCCATTATAGTTGAATTATAGTCATTTTCCCTTCAGTCTCTCCGCCCATTATGGTTGAATTATAGTCATTTTCCCTTCAGTTTCTCCGCCCATTATGGTTGAATTATAGTCATTTTCCCTTCAGTTTCTCCGCCCATTATGGTTGAAGCACAATCATTTTCCCTTCAGTTTCTCCGCCCATTATGGTTGAAGCACAATCATTTTCCCTTCAGTTTCTCCGCCCATTATGGTTGAAGCACAATCATTTTCCCTTCAGTTTCTCCACCCATTATGGTTGAAGCACAGTTATTTTCCCTTCAGTTTCTCTGCCCATTATGGTTGAAAAACAGTCATTTTCCCTTCATTATCTCCGCCCATTATGGTTGAAGTACAGTCATTTTCCCTTCAGTTTCTCCGCCCATTATGGTTGAAAAACAGTCATTTTCCCTTCATTATCTCCGCCCATTATGGTTGAAGTACAATCATTTTCCCGTCAGTTTCTCCGCTCATATAGTTTATTAGTATTTCACTTTCCCCATGGTATGAGTTCCAGGCGAAGGATAAAATGTAGCACTCAAACTGAATGAGACGGTGGGCAACGACCCACAGCTGACTGCTTGCGTTAAGGTTAGAGGAAAACTGTCGAGCAAGACCCTACTCTACCTCATAATGATGCCCCTGAACCCATGCAATAATCTGATCTCGTGAACAGGAACCGCAATGAAAAGGCGGACCGGGTCCTAAAAATACACCGAACCGAAGTCGGATGAGTTGGGCCAGCACAGTTTTCAGAGCTAACTTGGAAGACGGATTCCAAACGTAGGCGACCCACTCAATTCAGCTTTAGAAGTTAATACACGGTAGGTCCTGGAAGTAGAGACAGGCAGGCTATCAAGGACCATACGGACCATGTCACCCTGCAAGTTTGTCGAGAGTCCAAGGGAAATATGAGTCGATATGTGTACACACTATTGCCAAACATCATCATCATCATCATCGTCAGGTGCCGTGCCGAATGGCGTTGGCCATTATGCTTCTCCAGAGTACACGATCCTTCATGCAGGCCGTTAGCTCAGTTGGTGATCTCCCCTCACACCATCTCGTCAGACTGTTTTTCTCTTTATATTACCAAACATACTTTAGTTATTTGGATTCTTTTTGTTTGGTTCAGTAGTATTTATGCTTTCGTTTACAGTTTTTCTATATATTTCTTTTATTATCTTCTTTTTTTTTCTCTTGCAGTCCACTGAAAACACAAATTATTCTAGCGGAAAATACAACATTCAATTTCCCCAAATCCTGCATTTTATCGGATCTCGTCACTGACAAGTGATCTTGTCATAATTCCAATTTTAGCTGATAAAAATGTATCAGAATTCGACTTTGATGAAGCGCATGGAAAGCTAAATTTCTGAAGGGGCTGAATACGAACCTGGTCTCAATGATTTCTCCAGTGAATTAGGCCTCCTAAACAGGTTATGGAGTCGAGCAGGGATAAATTGTGCCAGCAAATTGAACAATATCAATTACTTTTTGAAATGACTAATAAAGTCCTGCTCCGCTAGGCGGCGTTGTTAACTAACGTATTACGAGTTTTGTGGTGCGTATTCCATGGAAAATTTAACCTACGATGGGCCAATTTGCCTGACATAGCCCGTTATCTCGTAGTGGGGAGGACGAACCAATCAGATTAGGGCTAGGACGACTGGCTTCCTAATTTGGTTAGAGACTTGTCCGGTTGCTAAGGAAATTGACAACGGTATCGAGGGGACGCTAACGCCGGAATTCACGGACATGCGCATTGTTCTTAGTTACATCTAACTTCCTGTGTCGGGCGGACACTAACGGAAATATTGTGCCTGAGATGCCAGAAGAGAAAATAATAAAACTGAAGTATACGAGGTAAAACAATTGTACAATATCTCATTTACCGCTTGCCTGCTCTACTGTGTTTAATACGAGGGAACGATTTTTTTCTATATGTTCTTATTATGTCTCCCTTGAGCTACGATCAATATAGTTTATTAGTATTTCACTTTCCCCATGGTATGAGTTCCAGGCGAAGGATAAAATGTAGCACTCAAACTGAATGAGACGGTGGGCAACGACCCACAGCTGACTGCTTGCGTTAAGGTTAGAGGAAAACTGTCGAGCAAGACCCTACTCTACCTCATAATGATGCCCCTGAACCCATGCAATAATCTGATCTCGTGAACAGGAACCGCAATGAAAAGGCGGACCGGGTCCTAAAAATACACCGAACCGAAGTCGGATGAGTTGGGCCAGCACAGTTTTCAGAGCTAACTTGGAAGACGGATTCCAAACGTAGGCGACCCACTCAATTCAGCTTTAGAAGTTAATACACGGTAGGTCCTGGAAGTAGAGACAGACAGGCTATCAAGGACCATACGGACCATGTCACCCTGCAAGTTTGTCGAGAGTCCAAGGGAAATATGAGTCGATATGTGTACACACTATTGCCAAACATCATCATCATCATCATCGTCAGGTGCCGTGCCGAATGGCGTTGGCCATTATGCTTCTCCAGAGTACACGATCCTTCATGCAGGCCGTTAGCTCAGTTGGTGATCTCCCCTCACACCATCTCGTCAGACTGTTTTTCTCTTTATATTACCAAACATACTTTAGTTATTTGGATTCTTTTTGTTTGGTTCAGTAGTATTTATGCTTTCGTTTACAGTTTTTCTATATATTTCTTTTATTATCTTCTTTTTTTTTCTCTTGCAGTCCACTGAAAACACAAATTATTCTAGCGGAAAATACAACATTCAATTTCCCCAAATCCTGCATTTTATCGGATCTCGTCACTGACAAGTGATCTTGTCATAATTCCAATTTTAGCTGATAAAAATGTATCAGAATTCGACTTTGATGAAGCGCATGGAAAGCTAAATTTCTGAAGGGGCTGAATACGAACCTGGTCTCAATGATTTCTCCAGTGAATTAGGCCTCCTAAACAGGTTATGGAGTCGAGCATGGATAAATTGTGCCAGCAAATTGAACAATATCAATTACTTTTTGAAATGACTAATAAAGTCCTGCTCCGCTAGGCGGCGTTGTTAACTAACGTATTACGAGTTTTGTGGTGCGTATTCCATGGAAAATTTAACCTACGATGGGCCAATTTGCCTGACATAGCCCGTTATCTCGTAGTGGGGAGGACGAACCAATCAGATTAGGGCTAGGACGACTGGCTTCCTAATTTGGTTAGAGACTTGTCCGGTTGCTAAGGAAATTGACAACGGTATCGAGGGGACGCTAACGCCGAAATTCACGGACATGCGCATTGTTCTTAGTTACATCTAACTTCCTGTGTCGGGCGGACACTAACGGAAATATTGTGCCTGAGATGCCAGAAGAGAAAATAATAAAACTGAAGTATACGAGGTAAAACAATTGTACAATATCTCATTTACCGCTTGCCTGCTCTACTGTGTTTAATACGAGGGAAAGATTTTTTTCTATATGTTCTTATTATGTCTCCCTTGAGCTACGATCAAATGTTCGTTTCGGCAGATGCGGTAAAGCTGTTGAAGAACAGGATCTGGTCGAATGGTTGAAGGGTTACGTCGCCAACGTTTTCAGACCCAGAATGGAGCTAGAAAGCAAGAAAGAGCCTAATGCCTCTTTAGCAGATTCTAGTGCAATGAGTGCTGTAGCAACCCCTGCGTGGACAATACACGCTTAGATCGAGGGGCGTACGACCTTGACCGAAGCGTCATCGTCCACGTGATTGGTAGTCGGTTTCGGGATATATCTATATATATATATATATATATATATATATATATATACGGCATTGGCTTGAATCAGTGTAGATAGAGGCAATGGCCGGGCAGTGTCTTGTTTAGTTGTGCCTATGGATGTGCTTTAAATTCCTGTGTATTATGGTGATCGTTGGCTATATTCTATCCGTGCCCATCTCTTGTGTTGTAGATTATGTAGTTGTGCAGTAAGCTGTGATGTAGGTTTCTGTATTTTGGTATCAGTATGGACATGATTTTCAGTGTTATTTATAGGTATATTGGATGGGCAAAACGTGTTTGATTCGTTATTATGTTTTAATGTAGATCGATCTTGTGCTGCAGGAACGCGGTTATATAGAGGTACGTCATGGCAGCCGTAGCTGGGTGGAATAAGTGTCATTGCACATTAGATTCGTAGTGTAGGCCACGTGTAGGGCCAAGAGAGCCCGGGACCCCAGGTCCATCAGGTTTAAATAATGCAACATGACAGGTCAATTTTCATATAATACCATGCTTAATTACCATTATAATGACAAGCATCTTGATGTCATATTGATGTCAGTGTCAGTTGTATGTGTTGTTGTGGCGTATAGTGAGAATAAAATGCTGTGTCCTTAATTTCAGACTTGGTGATTTGTACTGCATGTCACTGTATTGTGTATTGATTAAATGCTCAGGATTTATGCATAATTATCATACAATATACCAAGGAAGGGAGAACCTGGGTTGGCGGTCATGATGGGAAACCTAGATTGGCCTCGAGTACTGAAGTACACTGCCAAGGATTGTTGTTCTGTAACATCTGGATAAAATATATTCCTCCCAATAATTATAAATGTAAACTTGCACCAACAAGTTTAACATCTGCCCCGTGTCGGCCAGTCTGGGCCTGTTACTGGGGGTACCAAGGGAGATGTGGGCCAAGGTCTTGGTCAGCTGTGGTTCGCTAATCCTGAAGGAAGTTTTGAACCACAGGTCGCTGACTGCTGCCCCGGGCAGTGCCTTCGCTGTCTTTTTTTAACTGATAAAAAACAAAACAAGTGATAAAAATATGTGTACAAAAAAAATTAATAATTCGTTATCTTCAATCTAGTTTTGAAAGTGGTATTATGTCTTACAGCTAAAAAAGCAGGGGGTGTGCAATGCTTCTTTAGCAGACTCCACCACCATAGGGACTATGGCGATCCCTGCCCCGTTAGCCAGGCTATGCCTGTTCCTTGGGTTACCAACGGAGACGTGGGGTAGGGTCTTGGTCATCTATGGTTCGCTAACCCTGGCGCTAGCATGTCAGCTATGGGTCGCTGACCTCCTCATCGGACAAGCGTCTGCACCTCCACCCCCCCCCCCCCCCAACCACCCCCCCCCCATTTAAACTGAAAAGAGAAAATAATGAAATTTATAAGAACGAGGCAATAAAATAACATATTTCGGTTACATTAAGAACAATTAAGCAATATAAAACATCATATTGCAGGTAATAGTTGAAGGAGAAATAGCAAGAAGACGATGACGATACAAATAGTTAAGGGAGAAATAGCAAGAGGACGATGTCTATACAAATAGTTAAAGGAGAAATAGCAAGAGGACGATGACGATACAAATAGTTAAAGGAGAAATAGCAAGAGGACGATGTCTATACAAATAGTTAAAGGAGAAATAGCAAGAGGACGATGTCTATACAAATAGTTAAAGGAGAAATAGCAAGAGGACGATGTCTATACAAATAGTTAAAGGAGAAATAGCAAGAGGACGATGTCTATACAAATAGTTAAAGGAGAAATAGCAAGAGGACGATGACGATACAAATAGTTAAAGGAGAAATAGCAAGAGGACGATGTCTATACAAATAGTTAAAGGAGAAATAGCAAGAGGACGATGACGATACAAATAGTTAAAGGAGAAATAGCAAGAAGACGATGTCTGTACAAATAGTTGAACCACATAAATAAATCACGGTAGTGTAGATTTCATAAAACAAGAGCATTTTTGTAGGACTATGTATGACGATGTCTTAATAAGAAAATTAATTCTCCAGTAAGAAATAACTTTTCCTTTTCCACAAGACTCCTGAACACAGAATTAAAGAAGCTATGAAATTCTCTAAGCATGAAAGCAAATACATTAACGTGGGAGTTAAAATAAAGTTGAACTGTTCACTCTCTCAAGACGATCAACTGCCACATCATGAGATGACAGAACACGAGTAACCAGTCCGGGAAGAATCTAGAAAAAGAAGATGCTCACTGACTCGTGCTGTCCTCTGATCCCGTGAACTCTACGGCTAACTTTCGCCCATTCAGAAATTATGCAAATAAATGTAGAACTATTCCAGGAACTCACAAACTTTCCCACTACAAACCAAACTATTCCAAGAACTCACAAACTTTCCCACTACAAACCAAACTATTCCAAGAACTCAAAAGCTTTGCCACTACAAGCCAAACTATTCCAGGAACTCAAAAGCTTTGTCACTACAAGCTAAACTATTTCAGGTACTCAAAAAATTTGCCACTACAAGCCAAACTATCTCAGGAACTCAAACATTTTGCCACTACAAGGTAAACTATTCCAGGAGCTAAAAAACTTTGCCACTACAAGGTAAACTATTACAGTAACTCAAAAAACTTTGCCACTTGAAGTCAGACTATTCCAGGAACTGAAACACTTTGCCACTACAAGCCAAACTATTCCATGAACTCAAAACTTTGCCATTACAAGATGAACTATTCATGAAACTCAAAAATATGTCATTAGACGTAGTCAGACTTATCCAATAAACTCAGAAACTCTGTCACTAGAAGCAGAAGCCAAACTATCCCATGAACTCAGAAAATTTCTCAATGCAAGTCAAACTATTCATGAACTAAAAATTCTCCACTAAAAGTCAAACTGTTTTCATTAACTGAGAAAATCTCACACTGCGTGACAGAATTTTCGTGAGTCAAAAAAAAAATTCTACCACGAGAAGTTAAACTATCACATAATTAAGTTAAACTATCACATAATTTCATAAAATAATATCATTACAACAGCGTTTCCCAACCTTTATTGGATCATGTCCCACTTTAACGTCTCTATGATTGTGACCTCCCTCCCCCCCCCCCCCCACAGTCAATCAAGTTCTAAAAAAGTATATTATAAATATATTTTAATTGTCCTCCAAATATTATAACTGTCCCCTCCCCCTCCAAAAAAAAAATTAAAATCCCCCCACCTTGGAGCGTATTACCCAAGTTGAGAAACACTGCATTAGAATATATCATAATATCACTAGATGTCAAAAACTACTAGGTTCTCTTAGTTTAATTAGGCTGAAAACTCTTTTATAGTTTAAATACAGAAAAGAATAGTTACTATTCCCTTTTCTTCAGTCAAACATAAGAAATTAAGAGAATTAAAAATATCTGGACACGACGATATTTCTGCACGTTCTGTTGTTACTTGCGACATGGAAGACGACACGTTAGACTTAAGTTTAAGTGGTAGCTAGGAGAGCTTCAGTGTTTTGCTTTGGGTTGTTAAAAAGTTTGAGAACCGCTGGAACTTTCGAATAAATGGAGGTAAAATAGCAACGTATCAGGACGTCCACAGATCTATAGCTTTAGACTGAGATAAAAGCTATGCTAGGTTGTTGCTGTATGTGTAATACTTCACACTTGACCTCTAAACACTCAGCCTCAACAAAAAAAGAAAAGATAGAAAAGAAATGAAAACAGAACTGGAGATAAAAGGCCTGCAACTCCCCGCTGACGATGGAAACTGGGGGGAGGGGAGGGGGAGAGAACTTCTCCAACTTTTGTATAGACAAAATTGCCTGGCAATAACAGGCACACGAAAAGACGTCCCGAAACCCGCTTTATTCGATTAGGTTCCGATAATAAATTTTATTCTGGCAGAGCCAATTCTTGGTTTTATCACAGAAGGGGCGGAGAATCCAATTATATAACAATTAACTCGAGGTTCTGGCTTGTGTCCCTTAAATAGGTCAGACAGTTTAGGGTTAAAAACTGGACAGGAAAACCTAATAATGGAATGAAACAAGATCTGGATAATTCGCTTATTGGCCATTCATTTCTAGACCAAATGTGAAAATGGTCCAAAATCGGACATCAGTGTAAGGACTCGTACATAGCTGAATTATGTAGACTGTATGGTAATATAACTGGCTGGGAAATTTTATAAGGGACGTTGTTACTGATTAGTGTCTGCTGGGCTGCATCCGAGGGCGGATAATTTGAGGCGCTTAGGGTGGTTGTCAAGTAAAAGTGGCTTTTTGTACGTGTGTCTGTGGCGTTTTGAACAGGGGGTTGCTCGTGAGCATTGTGTTTGTGTTTGTCTCTGTGTGTATGTGTGTATGGGGCTGAGATATGTTGCAACATTGTCCGTATGTGTGCCACTTTTAGCCGTATAGAGGACTTCACCACCGCCCTCCCCGTAAAGAATGGTGCCAGAACTGGATCCCACCCCCACCCCCTTTCCTCCTCGACATAGGGTACGCAAGAAGAAGCATGGATTATTTCTGTTACATGGAATTTTTGCTTTAAAAAAAAAACAGGTTCCTTAACCTACTTCTGGTGGCTTCCGGTAGAAGTCAGTGCCTTGCGTTCCATTATTAGGGACCTGAGCTAGAACTCTATGAGAAGTCAATATTAGAACAAGATTTAGTCTCGGCAACAAGAAATGCTGCCTGGAACGAGTTTATTCACAACAGCCTGATTTATGAGTCAGATGCCAGTGGTTTTCCTTGACTGGATTATCTTTTTTTTTTCTTTTAGAAGCCCTGATATCTCAGTCGGATGGTACAAGGGAGATCATCAGATCACTTTCTTCTCCCCAGTAGTCCAGGGCATGATATGAAAGCCAAATATCATCATCACATCATCAACGTTATTAATATCATCATCAGGTGCCAGGGAAGGAAGACTGTTTCGTGCTACGGAGATCGTGCAGGGGACTATATCTCGACTTCAGGAACCAACATAATGTGTAATACTAGTAAACTCCATAATGGAAGACATTTTATCACAGTTGTGGGCTTGAACATGAGCCATTTAGAGCCAACACAGTGTTGATATTATATCAGTCAAAACACTAAAGGACATCCTGGTCTCGAACGCGGAACACTTATGTGCATGTCCCGAGTGTAATGAGGAAGCTCCCCGGGACCAGCAAACAGAGCTAGTTCATATCCAGTATCCAGTATCCAGTTTCCACATGCCATGGCAACAAGGCTTGCATTGTCGTTCTTCTCCACAGATACCGCCCGTGATATTTTCTGTCGGTTCATTTTGCTGACTTTCCATCATGTGATAACATTACTTCATTCATGATATTTATCTTTATCGTCTTCTGCCTTTCTTCTCGTTTACCTGCCCTGTTGCTATGATGTTTTCGAGTTCTTCCAGTCTCACTATACCTCAAACAAATGATGGTTATAGCTATCATATGAAACTTGTCAATTCTGAGCAACATATCATTCTGAACAATATGTGCATTGCTCATACACGCCCACATACATCAGCTGAAAGTTCCGCACCTCTAGTTTCCATTGCCACAGAGTGTACAAAGTCCAGAATACCAGGAAAATAAGTAGGAACTTAAGGTTAATATTACTTAAGATTATATATAAGGTTATATAGGTTAATAAGGTTATATTACTTAACGAGTACACAATTGTGACGTTTCGATGTGAGCTTTAATCATACAAAAACATACAGGACGAATAAATAGAGAGAGGAGATAAAATATAAATTCACATGAATGCTATGGTGAACAAAAAAACTGAAATAAAATGAATGGAGCACTTAGCTGTAACTTGTAAGAAGCTGTGGTTGTCCGACGCTGTGTCAGAAATGCACATGGTGGAGTGTAGACGGCATTTAAATGGAGACTTGGGATGTGTGATAGGTGGGTCGTAACTGAGGGTAGTGAGTGGGGAAACCGTGAGGGGAGAGAGAGTGAGATATAATGGTTATGTAGGTGAGAGAAGGTGAAATATGTGATTATGGTTGGGGTAGAAGGGTTGTAATGTGATGCTGTGAAGAGGTTCTGAGCTATGTGTAACAATTGAGAAGGGAGTGGAACTTAGCGGGGAGGGATTATGATTGTGGAAGAGGAAAATGTTAAGTGTAACTGAATAATGAGTTCAAACCATGTAGTTCAAGAGTCCCATATTCCTGAATGTAGCGGTTCTCATGTGCTAGGCGTGTTGTGTCGTCTGCCTGACACTGTTTGATGGTTGCTACAGGAAGTCAAATTGGCCTCTGTAGTCTGGAACCACATGGTTTGAACTCATTATTCAGCTACATCTAACATTCTCCTCTTCCACAGTCATAATCCCTCCCCAATAAGTTCCACTCAATTGTTACACATAGCTCAGAACCTCCTCACAGCATCACATTACAACCCTTCTACCCCAACTATAATCACATATTTCACCTTCTCTCAGCTACATTACCATTGTATCTCTCTCTCCCCTCCACGGTTTCCCCACCCACCACCCTCAGTTACGACCCACCTATCACACATCCTAAGTCTCCATTTAAATACCGTCTACACTCCACCATGCGCATTTCTGACACAGCGTCGGACAAGCCACAGCTTCTTACAAGTTATAGCTGAGTGCTCTATTCATTTTATTTCAGTTTTTTTTTAACATAGCATTCATGTGAACTTATATTTTATCTCCTCTCTCTATTTCTTCGTGTTGTGTGTTCCTGTATGATTGAGGCTCACGCCGAAACGTCACAACTGTGTACTCGTTAAGTAATACAACTGTTCCTACTTATCTTCCTAGTTTATATATTTTGGTATCACAGCTTTACTACAGTGGCTCCATGTATAGTTATAAAGTCATACACTAATTATTGTGTGTTACTAAAGCCCGGAATACATTCTGTAAACCTGCATTCTCTAGAGCAGCTGTCACAGATTGGAATCTGGAGATCCACAAAAATTGCAGTGTATGGTTCCTTGCAACAAATCTACCAACTTCTGGTATAGAATGTTTGAAATCTGTGAGGGTAAATGATCAGTCAGTGCCCGTAGTCTCTCCGCCGAAGCATAAATCACAAACTTTCCAGCCATTTCTCAGAACTGTAAGCGGCAAATGGATAGAGACTGTAACTTAGATTATCATTGGCTTTAGGAAGAAAACTTCAAGACCATTGGTCTAAAGGGATCTTTGTTGCCAAAGTTTGTCCACGGGAAGTAGTGACGTCAGCAGGACCAGAACCGCTATCTCCAGTCATTGAAATCTGGTCGATATCCTTTCAACCATTTACGCTCCTTGTGGAAGAGTGTGCACATGAACACTCCTAAGAGGTAAAGTTCCGCACTCTGTGCATGGATTTATTAAACAATATCCATCTAATATATATGTGTGACTCGTGCTTGAAAAATAAGCCTGTATTCGGATGCTCAGATTTAGATGCTCATATCAAAGAATTCTGCAACTCAAAACTCAGTAAGGATCAGATTAAACAGGGTTTCTCAACCCAGGTCCCGAGGAACCCTAGAGTTCTGAGACGAATCAGCAATGATTCCGCAAGAGAGCGTGGTCGAAAATCCCTCATAGGCAATTCTCGCACAACCCTAGGGTTTAGCTACATGCCTTTGTTTTGTTTGTCCAAGAAAGGTTGGTTAAAAGGTCATTTCTAGTTTCTACGCAAGATAAAACCCTAGTCATGTACATACCATACACCATAAACCATACCTGCTTACCATATACCACAAAACATAATTGCTTACCACATACCACAAACCATACCTGCTTACCATATACCACAAATCATAATTGCTTACCAAATATCACAAACCATACCTACTTACACATACCACAAACCATACCTACTTACACATACCACAAACCATACCTGCTTACCATATACTACAAATCATAATTGCTTACCAAATACCACAAACCATACCAACTTACACATACCACAAACCATACCTACTTACACATACCACAAACCATAATTGCTTACCATATACCACAAACCATACCTGCTTACCATATACCACAAACCATACCTACTTACACATACCACAAACCATAATTGCTTACCATATACTAAAAACCATACCTGCTTACCATATACCACAAACCATACCTATTTACACATACCACAAACCATACATTTATTACTCTTCCTTTACTGGATAACTAAAGGGAAAAAAGGGGTTTTTTCTGTCTATATGAGCGACGTTATTAAAATGTATATATTTTACGTGGGAGTAGGGGATGTGTTTTATAGTTGTTTTTTTAGGGGGGGGGGGAGGAGGGAGGGGGAGGGCGGAAATATATGAAGCAAAACATGAGGGGCGGTAAATATTTGAATGCAGTGGTTACTGGGAGGGGGCGGGGGGGGGGTTGAGAAAGCCTGGGCTAGAATCTACGCAAGACTGAGTCCTGCAATTTAGAAAGAAAACTTACACGCCTGAACAGTCACAGTGTGATAGTGGTTTATATGTACATATCAGAACATGACCATTCATAGTAATTTAGAGCATGTATAGTTTCTTTTTTTTAACTAAAGAGAGAATAGTTTGTTAAGTTTCAAAGAACAGCTCAAAAGATCTTGAAGAAAGTAAACTTTTTTCAGCTCCGGCCGCGAGAGAGACATCGACAAAGACGACCACGCGAAGACATCGTCAAAACTATAAAGACAGCAAAACGAATTCAAATTTTCACGCGCGTTTCAGCGCTTTTTTTGTTTCTTTCCCTCTCTTGTTTGTTTCAAGAAGCAACATATATGAGTTCTTTGATCCACTAGTAGACTATGTAGTGTAATTTGGAAGAACTTTTAGTTTCAATAAAAAGTATCTACACTTCAGAGTCCATGTTCTCTATGTTTGTCACTGTTAGTTAAATGAGTTCGAGAAGGTTGAATTAATTATCCACGGGGTTCTAATGACTGTTATAGCCAGAGGTAGGGTGGGGGATACGCTCTCCACTCCAATTAAATGTCTCCAAGGCGTGCGTCTGAAATAGCCTCTGACAGTCAAGTCCAGCTCCTGGCCTTCTCGTGGCAAAACTATTCACATTGACAAGAGAAGGGACGAAGGCGAATATCTGGCGCCTGAAAATCAGACGTTTCGGGTAGATAAGAGTCATGTTTGGTAGCTCATCTGCCGCTGCTGGCGAGATTTTTCAGCTGCCGTGCGTGGGTGAAACTCCTCCCGGCCAATGAAGAAAAATGAGATTAGGGTTGCCGAGCAGCGCTGCAGTGGAAAAGATGAAGGAAAGGATTAAGTGAAATGACCAGTAGCCTTGAGGTCAGAACTACTCAAATCACGCACCTCTGCTCTAGAGGCCGGCCACGTCCTATACACATCCATACTGGGGCAGATTTCCTAAACCAGTTTAACCCAGGGGTTAAACTAAGACACTGCTGGCGAGATTCTTCGGCTGCCGCGCGTGGAGCGAAACTCCTCCCGGCCAATGAAAAAAATGCGAAAATGCGACTAGGATTGCCGGGTGGCGCCGCTGTGAAAAGGTGATGAAAAGGACAAAGTGAAGTTTAATCGGTATGTCCAGTAGTCTCGCAGCCAGAGCTACTCATACCATGGCACCTCTGCTCTAGAGGCCGGCTACGTCCGATATACACACATACTGGTGAAATATGCCTAAACCGGCTTAACCCAGGGGTGAAACTTACTCCTGACAAAGTACCTCCGCTCTAGAGGTCGCTCACGTCCTAAACACGCCCATATTGGGATAATGCGCCTAAACTGGCTTAACCCAGGGGTGAAACTTACTAGTGGCGAGGATTCGTCCTCCTGGTCAAAAGCTCCGTCCTGGTCACAACTGGGAAGGTAGCGGCCACGACTACAAAGTGCTGAAGTCGGAGACACTGGACCAGTGCAGTCTAGATAGGCAATCACCTCTCACTCTAATCACACTGAGGTTTTCCGATGAGAAAATCCAACTCTAGGCTGGATGGGCAACCACCTCTCACCCGGCGGGTATATACTCATATCCAAAACACGTCGAGGTTTTCCGTGAGAAAGTCCAAATCTAGATTAAACTGGTGCAACGAAAACCACGGTGTCACGCAATCCCGCTTCTGAGACCCACCGAGAATACAGGCTCAAGCCCTGCGATACTCTGAATGTCTTGTGGTCCTCTCGGGGACCACAAGGGGACCACGGGACCTATCGAGGACCACAGGAGTAAATTCAGTAGGATCACAGGGCGATCTTGGAAGAAGAATAATTATCCAGAGCTTTTTTTTTCGTAGAATATTGATGTCTCATGCCAAACAATGGAAATCATGATTATTAATCCCGGACTCAGATAAGAGAGAAACTTTTGCCCGACCTAGTGTTTGCGAGCATTGCAATCTCTTATTTTAGGGTTATTTATATGAAATGTCAGTCAGTCAGTCAGCCAGTCAGTCACTTGCATGTCCCTTGCGGAACTTTGCCTCCTTAACAGCTCTCCTGTAGGCCTCTCGGTTGTAAGCAAGATGCCTTGCTGCTGATGCATCCATTTGCAGACTATCACCGATGTCTTGAAAGCCATCTTCGCCTTGTATATGAAATGCTTGTCTTAAAATGTTCTCTGGTAACATTGTTGTAAGCGCTGGTGTGGAGCAGTGGTTCGTGCACTAATCTCTCATGGTGATGGTGAGAGGTTCGAACCCGGCTGGAAGCGCTCCAGTAACCCTGCTGTAGAAATAGGCACCTGGCTTTGTCTGGAGCTGGGAAAGGAAAATATGGGCTCTAACACCACATGCCCTAGATGCCTCCACGGCGTAAGAGAACTACCTTTACCTTTAACCTTGTGATATATAGTTCATGTCTGTCATGGTCGTCTGTCTTCAATCATACCAGTTGCATGAGCAGTCACTTTCAACATTTCTGAGAGTTCAAAATAACATACAAAAAAAACAGCTACCAAATCATTCCTGTGCTGCTACTCAATACTGTGAAGTCAATGCATTTCTTGAGTTTGTTTGATTTTCTGACATTTTCTCCCAGAAATTCGGAAACCAGATACGGTCGAAGGAGAAGAATGTTGTTGTTTTTTTTTTTTCACAATATTTGGAAACAGCAAAAGGCCGGTGCCACAAGAAACTGACGGAACACACCGGGTAATATTAACGGGGAAAATTTATGTCAAAAAATTTTAGACGTGAGAAAATGACAAAAATAATAATAGAGTTACTGGGAATGGAGCCTCCCACATTAGAGAGGAGTAACCGTCTAGCTAGGAGAGGATAACTCATACTGGGAACGGAGCTAAAAACATCAAAAAGACGAGTAACCGCCCAGCCAGGAGAGGACAACTCATATTGGGAACAGAGCTCTAAACATCAGAGAGACTAGTAACCGCCCCCAAACATCAGAGAGACGAGTAGCCGCTCCCAAACATCAGAGAGACTAGTAACCGCCCCCAAACATCAGAGAGACTAGTAACCGCCCCCAAACATCAGAGAGACTAGTAACCGCCCCCAAACATCAGAGAGACGAGTAGTCGCTCCCAAACATCAGAGAGATTAGTAACCGCCTCCAAACATCAGAGAGACTAGTAACCACCCCCAAACATCAGAGAGACTAGTAACCGCCCCCAAACATCAGAGAGACTAGTAACCACCCCCAAACATCAGAGAGACTAGTAACCGCCCCCAAACATCAGAGAGACGAGTAACCACCCCCAAACATCAGAGAGACGAGTAGTCGCTCCCAAACATCAGAGAGACGAGTAGTCGCTCCCAAACATCAGAGAGACGAGTAGTCGCTCCCAAACATCAGAGAGACGAGTAACCGCCCCCCAAACATCAGAGAGACGAGTAACCGCCCCCAAACATCAGAGAGGCGAGCAGCCGCCCCGCAAGGAGAGGACAACTCTGTAATCGTTCGGCCAATAAAACCACGAAGCAAAATTAACTTTCTTTTGCCAGTAAGTTTTTCTCGTGGTCTCAGCCGGACTGGCTCGCTTTCTTCAAGTAGAAGGATGTCACTCAGTAGCTGAAGCCATACCTTCAACTTTCCTCTGAAATTTCCCCCCTCACTTTCTTCACCAAACTCTCAAAAGCATCTTCACCGGCAGTTTTGTTAGGTACCAGCGGGACTTTAAAAACTGTCCATGGATAATTAGAAACAGATAATGGTAACATTCCCGTTTCCACGCCATTAAGCCATATTGGGGATACGGTGTTAGGCCCGTATTTTCCATGACCCTCGGCACATGAAAGTGTGATGTGGTCAGTATCATGCCTGGCCGCTTTACCTTCCCAGATTTCTCTGGTACCCATTTTTAGAGGCTGGGTCAACCCCGGTGCCTTTGTGTGCCTGAAGAAACCCCACTGCTGGGACTGAACCCGGTACCACCTGATTAGTAGACCTAGCTTCTAACCAATGAGCTAAAGAGACAGCCAATTAGAAGCAGGAAAAAAATTAAAATATAGAAAACTCTAATCTAACAGCAATTTTCTTTCTTGTACAGAGTTGTAAGTCTCATGCCAGCATCAAGCTGGTTCCTGTACCCCTGTCAGCATCAAGTTTGTTCCCATTCCCTTGCAATATCAAATTGGTTTCCATACACCTGCCAGCATCAAGTTGGTTCCCATACACCTGCCAGCATCAAGCTGGTTCCCATACACCTGCCAGCATCAAGCTGGTTCCCAAACACCTGCCAGCATCAAGCTGGTTCCCATACACCTGCCAGCATCAAGCTGGTTCCCATACACCTGCCAGCATCAAGCTGGTTCCCATACACCTGCCAGCATCAAGCTGGTTCTCATACACCTGCCAGCATCAAGCTGGTTCCCATACACCTGCCAGCATCAAGCTGGTTCCCATACACCTGCCAGCATCAAGCTGGTTCCCATACACCTGCCAGCATCAAGCTGGTTCCCATACACCTGCCAGCATCAAGCTGGTTCTCATACACCTGCCAGCATCAAGCTGGTTTCCATACACCTGCCAGCATCAAGCTGGTTCCCATACACCTGCCAGCATCAAGCTGGTTCCCATACACCTGCCAGCATCAAGCTGGTTCTCGTACCCTTGCCAGCATCAAGCTGGTTCTCGTACCCTTGCCAGCATCAAGCTGGTTCCCGTACCCTGTCAGCATCAAGCTGGTTCCCGTACCCCTGAGAGCATCAAGCTGGTTCTCGTACCCTTGCCAGCATCAAGCTGGTTCCCGTACCCCTGAGAGCATCAAGCTGGTTCTCTTACCCCTGCCAGAATCAAGCTGGTTCCCGTACCCCTGCCAGCATCAAGCTGGTTCTCGTACCCCTGCCAGAATCAAGCTGGTTCTCGTACCCCTGCCAGAATCAAGCTGGTTCTCGTACCTCTGTCAGCATCAAGCTGGTTCTCGTACCCCTGCCAGAATCAAGCTGGTTCACGTACCTCTGTCGGTCCTTTAGATTGTCCAAAAACTGAGCGGAGATGAGCAACAACACACCAAACCACCGAAGACAAAAGCAAAAAAACGGCTACATCGTCATTTCATAACAAAGACACAGAAAACTACAGAATGCACTCTAACAGTCTGAGGGACCAATCATCATTATAGTCATCATTATCATGATTATCATCATCAAATATGTTTCATCCTTTCACATTTTAACAGTGAATGCCGACAGAAGTACGTGTCAGTCATCCCTGTTTTTTGCTTTCCCTTCTTCTCTTGGCCCCATCATCTCCTCTCTCAGCCTCTCTCTCTCCGCGTTTTCTCGCTCTGATAACACTGTTGTAGTTCAGTTTTAATTTTACAAGAATAGACCTTCATTGTACTTAATAATTTTCATTTCAACGTTGTAACAAATAGATAACTAAACGGGTTGGTTGGTTGGTTGGTTGGTTGGTTTGTTGGTTGGTTGGTTGGTTGGTTGGTTGGTTGGTTGGTTGGTTGGTTGGTTGGTAGACTGACTGAACTTTATTTGTAAAGGGCCTGTCTGACATTCTTCCCTTTGCCTCTCATTATACACTCTGTTCCCAATAACTCCGTTTAATTCAAGTACATAAAAACATAAGAAGCATGAATAAAATTTAAAATAAAACAAATATCCAGTAATATATATATATTCATAAATATAGAATAATTCATACATCAGGTTAACTTAATACTACATTCTCACGCACACATACAGTCATATCGCGTCACACTTTGAGAAAGAAAAAAACACATGGATGGATGGATGGATGGATGGATGGATTGACTACAAGTTCCGTTTAACATTATACCCTTCACAACTCAACATTAGACTGCCACACACTCTGGTACTCAACATTAGACTGCCACACCCTCTGGTACTCAACATTAGACTGTCACACACTCTGGTACTCAACATTAGACTGCCACACACTCTGGTACTCAACATTAGACTGCCACACCCTCTGGTACTCAACATTAGACTGTCACACACTCTGGTACTCAACATTAGACTGCCACACACTCTGGTACTCAACATTAGACTGCCACACACTCTGGCACTCAACATTAGACTGCCACACACTCTGGCACTCAACATTAGACTGTCACACACTCTGGTACTCAACATTAGACTGCCACACACTCTGGTACTCAACATTAGACTGCCACACACTCTGGTACTCAACATTAGACTGCCACACACTCTGGTACTCAACATTAGACTGCCACACACTCTGGTACTCAACATTAGACTGCCACACACTCCGGTACTAGATGCAGGTAACAAGATTACATAAAGATGCAGTTAACAAACTCTTACATTCATCTCAACATAATCAACAAACAGGACTCTCTAGCACAACTCTTGTCAACTCCAAGGCTCAGTCCAGTATAACATTGTGCAGTGAGTTTTCTGCGTTACGGGGAAGTGTATATTTAAACATTAACTACTAAACACCTGTCCTAAGTTTATAGCAACGAGAGATTTAGAATCTTCAGTATGCATATAACCGACAGTGCCGCGGTGGTGTAGTGATTAGTGCACTCGCCTACCGATTAGATGGTCCCTGAGGCGGAATTTTCTAGGACCGACTGGCACTGGGGTCAACCTAGCCTCAAAATAATGGGTACCTTGTGTTTCCCTAGGAAAACACAGGCAGCAAGACAAGGCGCTGGCATCCCTATCTCTAATGCTGTAGTGGCCTAGATATGTGAAGGTACGAACAGTTCATTCCCCTACGGGACTTTTGATTTTTTAGAGATACAATCGACATTAAACATTTATTGATGGCGTTTGAAACTGTATGTGCAGATATCGCTTGTGGACCTAAATAGCATGGAAGGTATTCTGCATGTGTGCAGCAGAATAGGCAAAGCTTTTCTTAGACTAGTCAAGTCTTTGTTTACGACAGGAGACAATTATTTAAACGTAGATTAAGTTAAGAGTTCAATTTAAGATGTGACCATAAATAGGGTGGAACATTCTGCGACAGAATTCTATGTGCAAATTTGGCTTTGTTGAAAAATAGTCTTTTGAGAAGTAGAAAGCTGAAGTGTTACTAGATAGACAGTTTTCTGTGCTGGGCTTTTGTCGCCCACATGAAACATTGCTCGTCTGCGTAGAGCAAAGAAAAAGCCTTTTCGTGTTTGAAGATGAGCAACCGTCCAAGAGTACGCAGCAGATGTCTAAGCATGTCTGGGCATGTGATATGTAATATGGTTTCCTTGTATAATGACCTATAAAGTGGAAAGTGGACAACTTGTGAATTTTCCAGAGCTATGAATTTTCTTAGACTGTGTTCATAAGTGCTCCAATTTAGGTGTTGGTCAGTTATAAGTTTTCTTAGGTCGTGGACATACGTGGTCCAGTTTAGGTGTTGGTCAGTTATAAGTTTTCTTAGACTGTGTACATAAGTGCTCCAAGTTAGGTGTCAGTCAGTTATGAGTTTTCTTAGACTGTGTACATAAGTGCTCCAAGTTAGGTGTCAGTCAGTTATGAGACTTCAAGTCTTATTCTTTCTAACATGCTCTATCTGTGACGTTCCAGGACAAAGTTTAAGTGTTGTTGTTGTTGTTTTTTTTTTTTGGTGTGTTTTACAGTTTCCGTCTTGTTTTTTTTTAATGTGTTTTACAGTTTCTGTCCTGTGTGTTTTATAGTTTCTGACTTGTGTTTTTTTATGTGTTTTACAGTTTCTGTGTAGTGTTTTTGGTGTTATTTACAGTTTCTGTCTTGTGTTTTTGATGTTTTTTACAGTTTCCGTCTAGTGTTTTTTTTTACAGTTTCTGTCTAGTGTTTTTGGTGTTTTTACAGTTTGTTTTGTGTTTTTGGTGTTTTTTTTTACAGTTTATGTCTTATGTGTTTGGTGTGTTTTACGGCATGTTTTTGGTTTTTTACAGTTTCTGTGTAGTGTTTCTGGTAATTTTTACAGTTTCTGTGTAGTGTTTTTTTTTGGTGTTATTTACAGTTTCTGTCTTGTGTTTTTTGTATTTTTTACAGTTTCTATCTTGTGTTTTTGATGTTTTTTTTACAGTTTCTGTCTTGTTATATAACGAGCATAGATTTAGGTTTGTCACTATTTACCGGCATATCATTGTTATGACTTCATTTGACTGGATTATTTATTTTGAGTTGAAAATCAGATTCTAAGTTAGCCCAGTCTTTGAGAACTGTGCAGTTGTCGGCGGAAATATCACATGAAGAATGTCTGAGATGGAGTAGTAGACTGTTGATGTAAATAGCAATTATCAGAGACACTAGATTAGATCCTTGTGGAATACCAGCAACAATAAGGCCGAAACACTTGTCTGGGGGGGGGGGAGGTAACTTCCTCTGATGATCTGAAGGAGGTGTGTTGTTGTTCCGCTCTCTATAGTAAAGAGTTTCCTGCATACAGAGACACTAGATTAGATCCTTGTGAAATACCAGCAACAACTGTACTTGAACTGGACGTGAAGTTATTAACGAATGCAACCTGCTGCGTGCATGAGAGGAATGGTGTAGTAACATTTGTTATGTTAGGGTGTAATCTACAAGGTTCGAACGTTTTTACAAGAGAGAATGAATGAATGAATAATCTTTATTTTTAAAGGGTAAAGAATTGGGCACGCAGGCCCGTCTTACATTCTGCCCTTCATCACTCCATCTTTCATTCTTCCCACACACTTGATTTAATACAAATATACAAATTAAATTAAGAAAAAAACATATCAAAAGAGTGTAAGATTTAACTACTACATTCAAAGTAAAAGAGAAGAATTAATTAACCTAATAAAATAGCACTCACGCACACATACACAGGCAGAAATATACATAAACAAAAATACATTGTAAATACAGATCTTCTAACATATGTTTTTTTTAACAAACATTAAAATAATTTCTAACAATATCTAACAAGTTACTTTTCGAACTATGTCATTTTAGTACTTGATGGTTGGCGAGCCACGTGTTGAGAGAGTGCTGGTTATTTTATGGAGGCATATAATTACAAGCAAGTAAATAGTGAAACAGGTTTGAGTTAAAGGATGAAGTATTACCAATGGATTTTAAATGAGAGGGGAGGGTGTTCCAGAGCTGTACTGCAGAGTATGCAAGGCTTTTCTTGTACAGATCAATCCTGGGTTTAGGAAGAAGACAGTTTTTTAAACGCTGGCTATGTTTAGTGTTATACGTAAACAGTGAACACAAGTAAGGCGGAGCATTGTGCGACAATTCTGTGAACAAACTTAACTTTATTAAAAATGATTCTATTTTTGAGGGGTAGAATTTTGAGTTGTTTGTGTTGATCTACAGTCTGTACTGGGTGTTTGTCACAAATAAGATTTAATGCTCGCTTGTGAAGTGAGTGGAGCCTTTTTGTGTTTGAGACTGAGCATCCATCCCAGATTTGTGGAACAGTAATCTAAGTGTGTTTTTATGTGTGATATGTAGTATATTTTTCTTGTGTCTTTGTCGATAAAGTGTTTAATTTTGGCTAATTGGTAAACTTTCTGTGCAATCAAGTTTGTCAGGTTATGTACGTGAGAATTCCAAGTTAAATGCTGATCAATGATGAGTCCTAGAGTTTTATGTGCATGAACATTTTCTATTGCCTTAGTCCCAGCACAAAGCTGTAGTGAAGTTTCTGTTGCATTCTGCAGTTTCTGTCTTGTAGTGATGAGCATGGATTTTGTTTTGTTTGTGTTTATCAACATACCATTTTTATTATTCCATTTAATCAAACTGTTTATATCATTTTGGAGCGTTGTCTGTAGTTTATTTATGTCATAGTCACTATTGTAAACAGTACAGTTGTCAGCGAAAAGATCACATGACGAGTGCTTTAAATGTAGTGGTAGGTCGTTAATATAGATAGCAAAGAGAAGAGGACCAAGAATGGAGCCTTGAGGAATACCGGTATCAACCACAGATGAGCCAGATATTTTGTTTCTAAAGCAAACTACTTGTTTTCTACCTGAGAGAAAAGATGTAATACATTTTGTTAGGTCAGGGTGTCATCTATAGCCTTCCAGCTTTTTTGCAAGAATTTCATGATCAATCATATCGAAGGCTTTCTTAAAATCAACAAAGACAGCACCACACAGTTTGTCATCATTTATATTAGACAGCCAGCTTTCTGTCATTTTAGTTAATGCTGTGTGGCAGGAGTAATTTGGTCTAAAACCTGACTGACTATTAGTAGATTGTTTTCTTGCATGTGGAGCAGTGTTAACTTTTGTATATGCTTTTCAAGAGGTTTAGATAGTGATGACAGAATGGATATGGGTCTATAGTTTGAGAGGTCACTAGTCTGTCCAGATTTAAAAAGAGGAAAAACTTTGGCGAGTTTAAAAGCGTCAGGGAAATATTGTTTGTCGATGCACAAATTGTATAAGTATGTTAGTGTGTCTGTGATAACTGGTGCAGCGTAGCGTAGTATCTTGTTACTAATGTCATCACATCCTGCTGAGTTAGTGCTCTTTAAGGACAGGATGTAGTTATAAACCTCACCGACTGTGAGGAAAGGAATATTAAGAGAAAGAGAGAGAGAGAGAGACAGGCAGACAGACAGACAGACAGATAGATAGTCTGTATCAAGAATCTCCATTTATTGTCATATGTACAAAATATTTGCAAAGATCCATACTAAGCAAAAATATGCGTTTTTTTGTGTGTGTACTGACTTCATCCGGTACCAAAATAACGATTCCTTTACTTCACTGACATTTCTAAATGGAAGAGAGATAATTCATGAAAACCACAACCAGCATATTGTTACTTCGGTTACTTCCCATTAAAGAAACGGTTCTTTCCTCTTCCACACAAAAATCAACTGCTCCCTTTAATGCTTAAATCTAAATGAGTATAAAAATATTTTGAAGCTATTGCTGAAGATTGAAAGGCTGGTGTCTGTAACATATTTCAACGAATACAGAAATATAATTATGTGAAAAGCATCAGACAAAGATCATTTTTAACATCTGACTACGCAAATCGCCGAAGACAGGAAAAATTGGCGAACTACTTTGCGAGCCCTATGTGAAGTTTAACGGCACTGGAAAGATATAAGATATAAGATAAGCAAATCGCTAATACTAAGTGGACTGTACAGAAGGACATATTGTACAGTTTCGTAATAATATACAGATATTTATATCACTTTAAATCTATGTTTGTACAAATCTGTCACATTAATCCATCTATGAAACAGTCGTGGCTGAGAAATGTCTGGTGTGACAGAAAGCAACATTGTAAGAAATTCTGTACAAATATACTATGTTAAGGGGAAGAAACCCTTGCAGTATTCCCCTAGAAGTTTCAGGAAGCTCTCCGAAACTTGAGTTGTCTCCTTTTGTTATTACAACATGTACGGTAGTCTGCCCATTATCCAACCTTGCTTTGTTCGACGTTTAGTGTTGTCCAAAACAACAGCGGACAAGATAGCAACGGTGACAAATGGTGACAGTAAAGTTTTTCTTTTTTTTGTTTCCAAGCAGCAGGCACAGCCAAATTTCTCTGATTTCACCATTTTCACCACAAGCAGATCTGTTGTCATTATCCTGGCTTGTTGCGTTGTCAGCGCGGTAGCTTCTAAATTCAACTTTGGAAAGTTTTGTTTAGTTTTGTAATTTATAAGATATCTGCTTTCTCAGGCTGTTCTATTATGGTGAATGAAAGGAGAAAGTAATCGTTTTAAAATTCTTAGTTTACCAAACACCACCAAGACACACGAACATTTTTTCTAACTACAAAAAGAAAAAAAAAATCACTACTTCTATTTTTGCCTGGAAATGACATGATGCCTAATTTTAGCAGTTGTTGTGGTTCGAAATTGTGAACTTCCGACTACAGAGCACAACTATATAATTAATGTATTTTTTCATATATTTTTAAGTCGTTTGAACAACTCGAGGTGGATAAAGGGTTAATGGAGAAATAACTTGAAGCGTTGAAACGACTGGACCGCCGAGAGTTAATGCTGAATGGCTACGTGGCATAAGAAATGACAAATACTTGTTCTGAATACAAACAGCAATTATTGGACAAAATAAAGAATAATGACTGCAAAGGTCTCTTGGCGAGGGATCTAATGAACGAATCGATCACAACATCATCATGTGCTGCCTTCCAGGACTTACTATGCTCTCCAAAGACCTTCTTTAGAAGTGATGTCTCTCATGATTGAAAGTCTATGTAGAGACGTGGTTCTTCACGTTAGAGCATTTCCATTTCTTTTTAAAATGGTTCGACTCGGGCCGCGCGCGCCTTTATCACACCCGATGGTCTCTACTGTACCGATACATCAATGAAACTAGGGATGCTAGCACCATAATCTCTATATGTCCACATGGCAAAGATCACAGAAATTAAGATACAAACACATATCCTCTTATATAATCTGCTTTCCAATGCTTTCAGGCTCTCCTTTCATTATTTTCTCTCATGCCATGATGCCCAGCTGTTCATTAAGGCACGCTACATTTGCATGGCTTCTTTTACTTCACATTTTCAAATTTTCTTTTCCAATATTAACTACACTGGTCTCTTATTAAAGTCTTCATTCTAGTCAGTAGTGAAGTAAATGAACAACAGAACAACAATGAACCATTTTCAAACAGTATGCAAAACTGAAAGGTCATTGGCTAGTTTTATGAACTGATTTTAGCAATGCTGATCAGTGAACAGTCCTGCCTAACCCGTTAATTTAAACAGCCGAAGCAGTATAAGGTTAAAACAGCATCGGGGAAAACACCCAAAGAAGGATCAGTGCCACGAAAACAAAGCCCAGGGCCATCATGGCGGCGATCTGAAGCAGTTGTCGTCTGCTTAGTTTTTCTTTCACCCTGAACAACGGAACGACCAGATACCATCGGTGATCTCCCTTGAGGCCGGTCTGAAGCGGGAAGGTCAGCCCGTGGGTGGGGACGCACGTGACCGTTGAGCTGGACGACACACGTGACTCTATGCTGTTGTCGAGCAAAGCTTTCGTGGACAGGGTGTCCAGATCTCGCAAGCCAAGTGGTTCTCTGTTAGAAGAAAAAAAAGACAAATTAATGCGATAACGTTTATGTTACAAACTTAGTTAGGTATGAATCATCATCAGGTGCCGTGCCGACTGGCTATTAATAATTATATTATGCTTCTCCAGAGTACCCGATCCTTCATGCAGGCCATCAGTTCAGTTGGTGATCTCCTCTCACACCATCCCGTCAGACTGTTCAGTATCATTTCTTTTGGTCTTCCTCTTGATCTTCTCCCTTCTATTTTTCCTGTTGTTATAATATTTTCAATGCCCCCTCTTCTCATTGCATGTCCTATGAAAGTACATTGTCTCTCTCTTATCTTTTTGACAAGATTTTTTTGTCTCTCCAGCTCTTCTCATACATTCTTCATTAGTTATTTTTGCTGTCCAGGGGATTCGCAACATTCTTCTAATAAACCACATTTCTGCTGCTTCCAATGATTTTTGTGCAGACTTGCCTATTGTCCATGTTCACTTCCATATAACAAGATAGGTTCAATACAGCATTTTAGGACTCGTTTTCTAACATTCATTGATAAAGATGTGTTAGCTAATATGTTTCTCATTCTCTGAAATGCAGTCTTTGCTTGGCCTATTCTGTTCCTAATTTCTGTTCTGCATTTCCCATCTGAAGTTATTACTGCTCCAAGGTATTTGAATTTCTGCACCTGCTTTAGAATGGTTCCGTTAATTTAATACTGCATGCTGGTGGATTCTGTTTCTTAGATATAACCATAGTCTCTGTCTTTTTTATGTTCAAAGTAAGGCCTTTCTGTTCACTTTCTTTGGCGACTTTATCCAAGAGATTTTGCAGGTCTTGTTGGTTCTCAGCTATCAGTACTGTGTCGTCAGTATACCGAAGGTTGTTAATATTGTATCCTCCAATTTTTATGCCTGGTTCTGTGATGATTGTTCTTAGAATATTCTCGCTATACAGAGAAAAAAAGGTCTGGAGATAGTACACATCCTTGTCGCACCCCTTGTTTTATAGGTTGATATTTTCCAATTCTATTTTCAACTCGAACTGCTGCTTCTTGCTGCCAGTATAGATGTTTTACAATCCTCAGGTCTTTGCCGTCTATATTGATGTCTTCAAGCATTTTAATAATTTCATTATGTTTCACCTTGTCAAATGCCTTGGTGTAATCAAGTAGAGATCTTTCTGTACTTCTAAAGCTCTTTCTGTTGGTGTTCGCAGAGCATAAATGGCATTGTGTGTTCCCTTTCCTTCAACAAATCCAAACTGTTCATCTGCTATTTCCATTTTTATCTTTTTCCTTGTTCTTCTCATAATTATTCTCAGAAGTAGCTTCGTTATGTGACATGAGAGGCTGATAGTCCGGTGGTCGTCACATTCCTTTGCACCTGGTTTCTTTGGTAGTGCTGTAAACGTGGATTTAATCAGGTCACTGGGAATATAACCACTGTTGTAAATGTCATTCAGTAACTTGGTTATTATTTTTATTCCTGTCTCCTCTAATGCCTCTATTTCTTCTATTGTTATATTATCAGGCCCAGTCCCTTTTCCTTTCTTCACGTGTTTGATGGCATCTATGATTTCATCTTCAAGTATTGGCGGTCCATCACAGTTTTCGGTATCTGGTGTTAATTCTGGTCTTTCTCCTCCATATAGTTCACCGATATACTCTGTCCACCTGTCCACAATGTCTTCTTTTCCCATTAACATTTTACCTTCTTTCGATTTCAGGCATCCTGTGGTATATTTTATTTTCCTGCCTGTGAGTTCATTAATTCGTTCGTGCATGTTTTTGCTGTCTTTATTATGACAGTCCTCTATCTGTCTGCACTGTTCATTTAACCACACTTCTTTAGCTTCTCTGCATTTGCGTCTTATTTCTTTATTTATCTTGCTATATTTTTCCTCGTTATTTTTACTCCTCCTCCTCTTGTCCACCAGTCCTAAGATGTCGTCTGTCATCCATTTATTTTTAGGGGCTTCTTTTTTCGGCGGTATTATCTCCTTAACAGTTTGGTGGATAGAATCTCTTAACATTTCCCATTGTTCATCCATACTATTTATCTTTGCTATTGCATTGTATCTATTTGTTATAATAACTTTGTATTGTTCTCGCAGTTCTTGGTCATTTTAAAGAAGTTCTGTATTCAGTTTGATGTTTCTCACTTTTCTACCTGTTTTCTTTAGCTTTATTCTAACTTTTCCACAGAGTGGATCATGGTCACTATTGCAGTCAGCTCCTGGCATGGTTTTTGTTGTCAGTAATGCATTGCGGAATCGTTTGTTGATTAATATGTAGTCTATTTGGTTAAATGTCTTTTTGTCTGGGCTGCACCACGTTGCCAGTCTTCGAGGATGTTGTTTAAACCAGGTGTTTCCTACAACCATGCTGTGTATTCTTGCCCATTCAGTTAATTTATAACCTCTGTCATTCTCCCCCATATAGTTCACCGATATACTCTGTCCACCTGTCCACAATGTCTTCTTTTCCCATTAACATTTTACCTTCTTTCGATTTCAGGCATCCTGTGGTATATTTTATTTTCCTGCCTGTGAGTTCATTAATTCGTTCGTGCATGTTTTTGCTGTCTTTATTATGACAGTCCTCTATCTGTCTGCACTGTTCATTTAACCACACTTCTTTAGCTTCTCTGCATTTGCGTCTTATTTCTTTATTTATCTTGCTATATTTTTCCTCGTTATTTTTACTCCTCCTCCTCTTGTCCACCAGTCCTAAGATGTCGTCTGTCATCCATTTATTTTTAGGGGCTTCTTTTTTCGGCGGTATTATCTCCTTAACAGTTTGGTGGATAGAATCTCTTAACATTTCCCATTGTTCATCTATACTATTTATCTTTGCTATTGCATTGTATCTATTTGTTATAATAACTTTGTATTGTTCTCGCAGTTCTTGGTCATTTTAAAGAAGTTCTGTATTCAGTTTGATGTTTCTCACTTTTCTACCTGTTTTCTTTAGCTTTATTCTAACTTTTCCACAGAGTGGATCATGGTCTCTATTGCAGTCAGCTCCTGGCATGGTTTTTGTTGTCAGTAATGCATTCCGGAATCGTTTGTTGATTAATATGTAGTCTATCTGGTTAAATGTCTTTTTGTCTGGGCTGCACCACGTTGCCAGTCTTCGAGGATGTTGTTTAAACCAGGTGTTTCCTACAACCATGCTGTGTATTCTTGCCCATTCAGTTAATTTATAACCTCTGTCATTCTCCCCCAGTCCATAGTCACCAACGATGTCTGAAGTTCTTCCTTTACCAACTTTGGCATTAAAATCTCCCATGACTATAGTAACTTCATGTGACTTTGTGTGTTTTAGTGCTGTCTCTATGTCATTATAAAATATCTGTACATCTTCTTCAGAACTTTCAGATGTTGGAGCGTACACTTGTATAATATTTATGTTTATTTGTTGTCCTTTCAGTTGGGCTAGCAGGACTCTGTCCGAGATGTTTAAATATCCTACAATTGTCCTTGCCGTTTGTTCATCAAATATAATTCCTACTCCTCGTTCATGTTTCTCACTTCCTGAATATATTATTGTATATTTATCTGAGTTTATCTTCCCTGCACCTGTCCATCTAACTTCACTCATTCCTAATATGTTGATCTTCATCCTTTCCATTTCCATCTTTACATTTTCTAATTTTCCAGCCTGGAATAAAGTTCTAACATTCTATGTTGCTATTTTGAACTTGTTAGTTTTGCCACCAGTAGCTTGATGACGATCTGGCCTCACCTGTGGCTCGTGAGCTACCCTACAGGACGAGGCTGTTCCAGAGGAACATCCATTAACGTCGTTCATGATGAATCGATTATTCTGTTCAAGCATAACTATTCTTGGGAACTACAACAGTGGTTTCCCGCTGCCTTCTGTCGGTTTGTGTACGGACTCTCCGCTAGCCTTTGGACTCCCTGTCCTACCCGCAAGGCAGGTGTGAATACTACAATTAATAATGAACCTCAAATGACGTTAGTAATGAGTACACAACTAACGTATCTCAGCATCTGTAGTGACCAAATCAAAATTCCCTAAACTGATACACTCAGTACAAAGAACCTGACTACAGTTCTCTTACAGCTTTTGTAACATTTTGTAACAAGTACCCGGTGTGTAAATACGGGTGTGTTTCTACGACACTCAATCAGAGCGTTATACAACTGAAGCTTCAGATGTTATGAAGACTGCAAAACGAATAAGGGCAAGTCGGAAAGAAAACAAAATATAAACAAAAACTCAAGGACATTCGTTTTCCTACTTATCACAAATAGCAATTTCTAACCTAAAAATACACAGCTAAGTAATGTCAACACAAAAGAAGGAAGATACTTCGCACCTGCCACAAACACGGCAACAAAATACAAAAAGGACATTCATGTACTGTTTACCTGCATAGAAGCCTTTATAGAAATGAAGAAAACACGGCTTTTGTTAACTAGAAATAGATCCCAAGTGAAAACATTCATATGGAGAAACCGCGTGGGGTGGGGGAGGGGGGGGGGTTGTAGAAAATGGACGGGGGAGAGTTGGAAATAGAAGAAAGAAAACTGAAAGAATTTAATCTTCAAAAAGAAAATATATCATAACGTGAAGTCCCCGTCTCGTTTGTCTTCAGCGGGGCAGCTCTGACAGGGCATAGCGGTTCTCAAGTTGTGAGAGTTCAAATAATGACAGGGCATTGCGGTTCTCAAGTTCTGAGAGTTCAAATAATGACAGGGCATGGCGGTTCTCAAGTTTTGAGAGTTCAGATAATGAGAGGGCATTGCGGTTCTCAAGTTCTGAGAGTTCAGATAATGACAGGGCATTGCGGTTCTCAAGTTCTGAGAGTTCAAATAATGACAGGGCATTGCGGTTATCAAGTTTTGAGAGTTCAGATAATGACAGGGTATGGCGGTTATCAAGTTTTGAGAGTTCAGATAATGACAGGGTATGGCGGTTATCAAGTTCTGAGAGTTCAGATAAAGACAGGGTATGGCGGTTATCAAGTTCTGAGAGTTCAGATAATGACAGGGTATGGCGGTTATCAAGTTTTGAGAGTTCAGATAAAGACAGGGTACGGCAGTTCTCAAGTTCTGAGAGTTCAGATAATGACAGAGCAGAGTCACTGTCACTTTCTGAAGATGAGAACAGCAGACGGAGCAGAGCACTTGTCACGGAGCAGAGCACTTGTCACGGAGCAGAGCACTTGTCACGGAGCAGAGCACTTGTCACGGAGCAGAGCACTTGTCACGGAGCAGAAAATCTGAAAGAGTTTAACGGCTGTCATGTCTGACCATGGCTGAATATAAACAAGAAACAAAGTCACACTCTTCCACCCCTACCTCCTCTAACACACAATAAGCAGCTCTGACACAAGCTGGCGCAGGGCAGGAGAATATAAACAATTTCTTGTGTAATAAATTACACAACACAAACAAACTTTATACACGGCTGCGTGCAGTCTGGTATGAACTGAAATGTTCAGTAACCATTCCGTGGTTCTGATCACTGAGTTAGTATGCTCGGAAATGTCCACTCTGTTGCTGGGGTTTAAATCTTCAGTGCCCGCCGACCATCTGACGAGGTTGCGAAGCATCAGAAGATCTGGGAATCACGAAAGAAAGAGCGAACAAAACCAACTTAAAATACATTCTTGCGACCAGGAAGTCGAGCTAGAATACAGCGACGATGGAGCTTAAAATAGCAGTAACCGGGAACACATGAAATAGGTCCCACGCAGGCTCTGTAGAAACTTGAAAAGAGTACAAACATACGGAAGAGAATATGAAGGGGTTCACGGCAGGGCACGGAACAAAACGAAAGATTACTGTCAGACAGACAAGATAATGAGGAGTAAACTCTAACCACCAGTTTTGTAGGGCAAGCAAGAGCTGGGAAAAAAAAAAACCCAGCCAACTTGTGTAAGAACAGGCGGTCACGTTAGCTGAAGAATCCAGTACAGTTACAGCGCAATTTGCATAATTAGTTTCTTTCGTTTATCTTCTTTTTTTTAAAATTCCCTTTTTTAAACATTCATCGTGTGCTCTAAATAAAGAAGTTCGGAGAAAAATTACGGAACACTTAAAAGTCGTGAAAATCTTAACGAGGAAAAAAGAAAAAAAAAGGAAACGGTAAAATATGAGTGCATATTTCATGAAAAAACAAAGTACCAGTGCACATTTCATGAAAAAAACAAAGTACCAGTGCACATTTCATGAAAAAAACAAAGTACCAGTGCACATTTCATGAAAAAAACTAAGTACCAGTGCACATTTCATGAAAAAAACAAAGTACCAGTGCACATTTTATGAAAAAAAAACAAAGTACCAGTGCACATTTTATGAAAAAAAACAAAGTACCAGTGCACATTTTATGAAAAAAAACAAAGTACCAGTGCACATTTCATGAAAAAAAACAAAGTACCAGTGCACATTTTATTAAAAAAACAAAGTACCAGTGCACAATTCATGAAAAAAGAAACGTTTGAGACTCTCATGACCACCCAAAATACACAAACGAAGAAGACCAACAGAAAAGTGGCAGAACGAGCTGACCTGGACGAAGTGGACTGAATGAGAACACCGGGGAACACAGAGTGTGAACAAGCATGATCGACCATGTCTACCAGCACCGAGCACAATGAATAAACAAGTCACAGATATAAGAAAATGTTGTCTCTGGAGTATCTTCTTCTTATTCTTCTTCAATCCTCTTGGAACTGCGAGCTGCTCTTCTTTGCAGCCAATGCGGTGAAGAAACTAAGAGACAACATCGTGTCGGCTTGGGAGCGGAGCGGGTTATGGCAGCTATTTGTTCAGTCCCTGGGAGCAGCTAGAAAAGCGGGGGGGGGGGGTATGCAATACTTCTTTAAGAGAATCCACCACCACGGGGCTACGGCCCTATTACCCAGGCTAGGTCTGCTGCTGGGATACCGACGAAGAGGTGGCTCAAGTCTTAGACAGCTTTGGTTCGTGAACCGTGACGCCAGTTACGGGTCGCTGACTGCCACGACATCTTCGCCGCCGTTTCAGTGAGCAACAAGGTTTTACAAGTAGTAACAAAGGACAATGAAAACTATATTCAATGCAGAACCACAAGTAAACTTGGCCAGGACAGGCTTCTCGACAACAGGAAATTCATTCCCCTTTCTCCTCTCTCCTCGCAGGTACTGCCATATTACCTGCATGACAATGTTTGACCACGCAGATCGTACAATAAAGTAAACAAAGCAGAGAGAGTGAAACACACACACAAAAAAAAGCCCAAAAAACTAAGAGTTGCCTGGGAACCAAAGTTACCTGGGAGCTACGGCTACGTGGGTTGCAGGTATCGCAGAAAGGCATTTGCTGATAAAATAAAGCTATTTACGTCAGTTCTCTCTGCTGCCACTGGCACAAATTGGGCATTAATTAAGAGACAGGAAGAACAAAATCAATACCAGACAAAAATGGGATCTGGGAAGATCGGCTTACATGCAAGAATAGAAGCAATGGCGAACTTAAAGGTAAATAAGCTGTGATAGAACGATACATCCTACAGCATTATTGCAAACAATTGCATTCAAAATATCATAAGGATAAAACTAGACTAGGTAAAAACATTAAGTGAGAAACAGCAGATTAAATGTTATAGAAAGGCTGGGGGGTGGAGGGGGGAGGGGTGGGGAGAATGTGGGCCAGTTAACTTGGGTCTACAGTTTTGAGGGGGGCTTATTTGAATGTACACTTACTGTAAGTGCATTATGTACAGTACATCTCTCTTCTCTCTCTCTCTCTCTCTCTCTCTCTCTCTCTCTCTTTCCTCTTTCTCTCTTCCTCTTTCTCTGTCTCTCTCTCTCTGAACTTTAAGTGCCCAAGGACATGGGCCTTCCGGAAGGGTTCTCCACAAACGCCCGTCCTTCACCTTTTTTCCGTTCTTGCTCGACATTATGTGTACAGTACATGTAAATATCCATATATAAATCTAATGTATTTATCACACATTGTAAAAATACTTGATGCATTAGCAGCAGGGCATCTTGCTCACAACCGAGAGGCCTACAGTAGTGCTGTTAGGGAGGCAGAGTTCTGCAACGGACATGCAAATGAATGAATGAATTAATGACTTTTTTCATACTTCTCTGTATGGATGTGTTCTGCATTTTTATTTAATTAATATCAATATCATTTTGTTTCCAACGAAGCTTATGTAGAAAAATATTCTCTTTTCTTATCAGACTTAAAAAAACATTCAAAGACCACATAAAGCTTTTGTAATAAACTCGCAAGCCATGCTTTTACGAGGAAATGAGACTACATCTTATTTCAAAATTATTTTATAAGTGAAAAGATGAACATCCAAAAAACGCGCATTAAACAGAAAAGAAGCAATTACATTACTTGAAAATGTTCAGAAAGCCTTTTAGATGTCTTATAAAAGACATGTCGGACCATTATCTCCCAGATTAGGCGAAACCTTTATCTCCCAGGTTATGTGGGACTTTTATCTCCCAGGTTATGTGAGACCTTTATCTCCCAGGTTATGTGGGAGAATATGTTTCTACAGAGCCTGCGTGGGACCTGTTTCATGTCTTCTTTATCTCCCAGGTTATGTGGGACCTTTATCTCCCAGGTTATGTGGGACCTTTATTTCCCAGGTTATGTGGGACCTTTAACTCCAGGTTATGTGGGACCTTTATCTCCCAGGTTATGTGGGACTTTTATCTCCCAGGTTATGTGGGACCTTTATCTCCCAGGTTATGTGGGAGAATATGTTTCTACAGAGCCTGCGTGGGACCTGTTTCATGTCTTCTTTATCTCTCAGGTTATGTCAGCCCTCAATTTTTTTTTCGCTCAGCTATTTCAGATGCCCTCGCCCCCTTACTTCTCTCTCAGTCCCTTACTTTTCTCTCAGCTCCTTACTTCTCTCTCAGCCACTTACTTCTTTCTCACTCCCTCACTTCTCTCTCAGCCCTTTACTTCTCTCTCAGTCTCTCACTCCTCTCTCAGTCCCTCACTTCTCTCTCGGCTCCTTATTTCTCTCTGTCCCTAACTTCTCTCTCAGTCCATTACTTCTCTCTCAGTCCATAACTTCTCTCTCAGCCCTTCAATTCTCTCTCAGTCTCTCACAGTCCCTCACTTCTCTCTCAGCCCCTTACTTCTCTCTCAGTCCCTCACTTCTCTCTCAGTCCCTCACTTCTCTCTCAGCTCCTTATTTCTCTCTCTCAGTCCCTAACTTCTCTCTCAGTCCATAACTTCTCTCTCAGCCCTTCAATTCTCTCTCAGTCTCTCACAGTCTCTCACTTCTCTCTCAGCCAATTACTTCTCTCTCAGTCCCTCACTCCTCTCTCAGTCCCTAACTTCTCTCACAGTCCCTCACTTCTCTCTCAGTCCCTAACTTCTCTCTCAGCCCTTCAATTCTCTCTCAGTCTCTCACAGTCCCTCACTTCTCTCTCAGCCCCTCACTTCTCCCTCAGCTCCTTATTTCTCTCTCAGCCCCTCACTTCTCCCTCTGTCACTCTCTTCTCCATCAGTCTCTCACTTCTCCCTCAGTCCCTCGCTTCTCTGTCAATCCCCCACTTCTCTCAGTCTCTTACTTCTCCCTCAGTCCCTCACTTCTCCCTCAGTCCCTCACTTCTCCCTCAGTCCCTCGCTTCTCCCTCAGTCCCTCGCTTCTCTGTCCGTCCCTCACTTCTCCCTCAGTCCCTTACTTCTCCCTCAGTCCCTCACTTCTCTTTCAGTCCATCGCTTCTCTTTCAGTCCCTCACTTCTCTCTCAGCCCCTCACTTCTTCTTCAGTCCCCCTCACTTCTCCATCAGTCTCTCACTTCTCTCTCAGTCACTTCTCTGTCAGTCCCTCAGTCTCTTACTTCTCCCTCAGTCCCTCATTTCTCCCTCAATCCCTCATTTCTCCCTCAGTCCCTCGCTTCTCCCTCAGTCCCTCGCTTCTCTGTCAGTCCCTCACGTCTCCCTCAGTCCCTCACTTCTCCTTCAGTCCCTCACTTCTCCTTCAGTCCCTCACTTCTCCCTCAGTCCCTCGCTTTCTGTCAGTCCCTCACTTCTCCCTCAGTCCCTCACTTCTCCCTCAGTCCCTCACTTCTCCCTCAGTCCCTTGCTTCTCTGTCAGTCCACTTCTCTCTCAGCCCCTCACTCTTCTCCTTCAGTCCCTCACTTCTCCCTCAGGCCCTCACTTCTCCCTCAGTCCCTCGCTTCTCTGTCAGTCCCTCACTTCTCCCTCAGTCCCTCACTTCTCCCTCAGTCCCTCACTTCTCCCTCAGTCCATCGCTTTCTGTCAGTCCCTCACTTCTCTCTCAGCCCCTCACTTCTCCCTCAGTCCCTCACTTCTCAGTCCCTCACTTCTCCCTCAGTCCCTTGCTTCTCTGTCAGTCCCTCACTTCTCTCTCAGCCCCTTACTTCTCCTTCAGTCCCTCACTTCTCCCTCAGGCCCTCACTTCTCCCTCAGTCCCTCGCTTCTCTGTCAGTCCCTCACTTCTCTCAGTCTCTTACTTCTCCCTCAGTCCCTCACTTCTCCCTCAGTCCCTCACTTCTCCCTCAGTCCCTCACTTCTCCATTAGTCTCTCACAACTCTACACCAGTCTCTTTCTTCTCTCTCAGCCCCTCACTTCTCCCTCAGTCCCTCGCTTCTCTGTCAGTACCTCACTTCTCTCAGTCTCTTACTTCTCCCTCAGTCCCTCACTTCTCCTTCAGTCCCCCACTTCTCCCTTAGTCTCTCACTTCTCCCTCAGTCACTCGCTTCTCTGTCAGTCCCTCACTTCTCTCAGTCTCTTATTTCTCCCTCAGTCTCTCACTTCTCCACCAGTCTCTCACTTCTCTCTCATTTATACACTTTTCTATACCAACATAGATTTGTTTATCATTATATTATCTTATGTTAATCCCCCGTGTGGTACCCGGGATCTGCAAAGAATAGGACCACTGTACCCTACCATGCATGATCGTAAAAGGCGACTAAGGAGGGTTCAGCATAGGGCCAGCAACCCTATCTGGTAAAAAACTATCAGACTGCTACAGAAACAGAAGCAAGGGAAAAAGCAAATGCAGGTGGAAGGAGAAATGCGTATCAGGAAACTGAGCCCATGAAGGTTGTGGATGAAAGCCAGCCACTGGAAGTCCCCAGCCCGACTGCAGACCTCCTGGAACCTAAACAAAAGATGCAAATAGGCAGCTGGAATGTAAGAACACTAAACCAGACTGGAAAACTAGCACAAACCATCAAGGAAATGCACAGATACAAACTAGACATACTAGGAATACAAGAAGCAAGATGGACAGGACAAGGCAGAAGGAAATTAACAACACAGCACACAGAAGATACAATAATATGGTCAGGTAAAGAAGATCTTCATGAAGGAGGAGTAGCATTGATTATAACAAAAGAAGCATCAAGAGCATTGCTGAAATGGACCCCAATAAATGAGAGTTATTATATGCACGGTTCAACTCAAGATTCACGAAGCTGTCTATTATAGTTTGTTATGCACCAACAGAAGCAGCTGAAGAGGAATTAAAAGAAGATTTTTACAACAGCCTCCAAGCCACAGTAGAAACAATACCCAAGCATGATATGCTACTCATCTTGGGCGACTTCAATGCAAAAGTAGGTGAAGGAAATGAAGATAGAAGAAGAATCATGGGAAGAGAAGGAATCGGAGAAATAAATGAAAATGGAGAAAGACTGTGCAGTTTCTGTGAAGAAAACATGATGACCATTGGAGGGACAATTTTCCAACACAAAAACATCCATAAGGTGACTTGGAGGTCACCAGATAAAACCACAGAAAACCAAATCGATCACATACTAATAAACAACAAGTGGAAACGGTCACTACAAGATGTGCGAGCAAGGAAAGGAGCAGATATAGGAAGTGATCACAACCTTCTGGTAGCAAAAATAAAACTAAAATTAAGGAAAGCCAGAATCGGAGAACACAGAAAGATACATTTTGATACAAGAAAACTGATAGACCAGCAAACAAGAAATGAATTCTCAATAATACTTAAGAACCGCTTCAGTGTCCTACAAGACGAAGCAGAAATGTCCATATTAGAGTTCAATAAAACACTACAGGAAACAGCAAAAGAGGTGCTGGGATATCGGAAAAGGAGAAAAGAGGAATGGATAAGTGAGACCACATGGGAAAAGATAGAGCAAAGAAAAGAAATCAAGAAAAAATTACTGAATACCAAATCACAACGGCTTAAAGAACGAGTTTTAAGTAATTATGCACAAAAAGACAAAGAAGTGAAGGAATCATGCCGTCAAGATAAACGTCAATACTATGACAACTTAGCAGAAACAGCAGAGAAAGCAGCATATACAAATGACATGAAAACCATATATAAAATCACAAAGCAGATGACAGGTAACTTCAATACAAGATGTGAAAGTGCAGTAAGAACACAAAATGGACAACTGGTCAGTGGAGAAAGAGAAAAAATTGAAAGATGGAGGGAACACTTTAACACCCTACTAAACAGAACACAAGCAGCACAAGCAATAGATATACCTGAAGCAAAAGCGGAACTAAACATCAATACAGGACCAATAACAATAAATGAAGTAAAAGAGGCGATAAAGATGCTAAAATCAGACAGGGCACCAGGTGAAGATGAAGTGACTGCTGAGATGTTGAAAGCAGAAGAAACAGAAACCAAAACAACTTTGCCGGATATTACAACAAATTTGGGATTTAGAAAAAGCCCCAGAGGAGTGGAAAACTGGTCTTATAGTTAAACTACCAAAGAAGGGTGACCTCAGAGATTGCGGGAACTGGAGAGGCATTACCCTACTGCCACTCACTAGTAAAGTATTTTGCAGAATAATCATCAACAGAATTGTACCAACACTTGAGGAAAAACTTCGGAAAGAGCAGGCAGGATTTAGGAAAGTAAGATCATGCATAGACCATATATTTGTACTTAGACAAATATTAGAACAGGCAAATGAGTGGCATAGCACAGCATATGCATTATTCATAGATTTTGAGAAAGCCTTTGACAGTGTCAACAGAGATGCACTGTGGAAAATCCTAAGATGGCATGGCCTCCCCTATAAAATAGTTAATGTAATCAAAGCCCTATACGAGGGTTTTCAGTGCAAAGTTATCTGTGGAGAACATACCTCCAGCAGCTTTAGGGTACAAACAGGAGTGAAACAGGGATGTGTACTATCACCAACATTATTATCTTGGCAGTAGACTGGTTAATGAAGGAGGCAACATCAGACAAACGCAGAGGATTACAATGGACCCTTAACACAGTGCTGGAGGACCTTGACTTTGCGGACGACATTTGTCTATTATCAAGCAGTCACAAAGATATGCAAGATAAAATAAACAAGTTAACCCAGAATGCAAACAACATAGGACTAAAGATCAACGTAGGAAAGACAAAGTTAATGAAGCAAAATGTGAACAACAGAAATGTACTCAGAGTAGATAACAAGTTAGTGGAGGAGGTCAACGAATTTGTATACCTTGGCAGCAGAGTAGTAGAAAATGGAGACAGCACAGAGGACATCAACAGCAGACTTACTAGAGCAAACCAGGCTTTTGCAATGCTACAGAATATATGGAAATCAAATAAACTAAGCATAAATATGAAAATCAGGATATTTAAGAGTAATGTTCTAAGTGTACTACTCTATGGAAGTGAATGCTGGAAAATCACCAAAACCATAGAAAACAAGTTGAATTCTTTCCAGACTAAATGTTTACGTAGAATTAAAAAAATATTTTGGCCAAACACCATAAGAAATAACATCTTATTGGCAGAAATGCAGATGAAACCACTGACAACAGTTATTGAGGAAAGACGCTGGCGATGGTTGGGACATGTGCTCCGAATGACTGACAACTCACTACCAAAAATAGCACTAAGATGGACACCACAGGGGAGCAGAAGTAAGGGTAGACCAAAAGAGACATGGAGAAGAACAACAGAAAGGATGTTGAGCAATAGAGGGCTCACCTGGGCAAGAGCAGAAAAAAAGGCGAAAGACAGGCATTTGTGGAAAACCCTTGCAGAAGCCCCATGTGCCCTGGGCACTTAAGGTTCAGAGAGAGAGAGAGATCTTATGTTAATATTTTGTATTTTTCGCTTTCATTACTATAACGTAATCTTCTCAATGAGTATATCTCGTTAGTATTACAGTAAGTAAACAAAAACAAAACATGGCAGACCACACTCTATTCACCCATACAGTTAACTCAGTTAGCATTCACCCATACAGTTAACCCAGTTAGCATTCACCCATACAGTTAACCCAGTTAGCGTTCATTCATACAGTTAACTCAGTTAGCGTCACCCATACAGTTAACTCTGAGTTCACCCATACAGTTAACCCAGTTAGCGTTCATTCATACAGTTAACTCAGTTAGCGTTCACCCATATAGTTAACCCAGTTAGCGTTCATTCATATAGTTAATCCAGTTAGCGTTCATTCATACAGTTAACTCAGTTAGCGTTCACCCATAGAGTTAACCCAGTTAGCGTTCATTCATACAATTAACTCAGTTAGCGTTCATTCATACAGTTAACTCAGTTAGCGTTCATCCATACAGTTAATTCAGTTAGCGTCACCCATGCATTTAACTCTGAGTTCACCCATACAGTTAACCCAGCTAGCGTTCATTCATACAGTTAACTCAGCTAGCGTTCACCCATACAGTTAACCCAGTTAGCGTTCATTCATACAGTTAACCCAGTTAGCGTTCATTCATACAGTTAACCCAGTTAGCGTTCATTCATACAGTTAACCCAGTTAGCGTTCATTAATACAGTTCATCCAGTTAGCGTTCATTCATACAGTTAACCCAGTTAGCGACCTTACACAGCACTCAACAAGAAAAAAAAACTGGAAAAGAACGCGAATCTGGTCCCTGATAACTTACAGGGTTGTTTATCACAGGGGTAAAAGAGGAGAGAAAGGGGAGGGTGGGGGGATCCATATGTCTGACGCTTCAAGAGAGCCATTGACGCACATGTGCAGATATTTTGTGATGTTATCACAGACGAAAAAAAATAGCATAATAATCGCAGTCGTATTTTTGTGTTTGCAGTTCCGAAAGGCAAGATAAGAAAATAAGACAATGACCTACCTTAGGACCAACACCGGTCTTACAGAACAGTGGAAGATGAAGGTTAAACTGGTTTGGCCATCTGACGAGAATGAAGGGGGGGGGGCATCCACCAGGACAAGTATACCGGCCATCTGACGAGAATGAATTGGGGTGGGGGGGTCATCCACCAGGACAAGTATACCGGCCATCTGACGAGAATGAATGGGGGTCATCTACCAGGACAAGTATACCGGCCATCTGACGAGAATGAATTGGGGTGGGGGGGGGGGGGGGGTCATCCACCAGGACAAGTATACCGGCCATCTGACGAGAATGAATTGGGGTGGGGGGGGGGGGGGTCATCAACCAGGACAAGTATACCGGCCATCTGACGAAAATGAATTGGGTCATCCAGCAGGACAAGTATACCGGCCATCTGACGAGAATGAATTGGGTCATCCACCAGGACAAGTATACCGGCCATCTGACGAGAATGAATTGGGGTGGGGGGGTCATCCACCAGGACAAGTATACCGGCCATCTGACGAGAATGAATGGGGGTCATCTACCAGGACAAGTATACCGGCCATCTGACGAGAATGAATGGGGGTCATCTACCAGGACAAGTATACCGGCCATCTGACGAGAATGAATGGGGGTCATCTACCAGGACAAGTATACCGGCCATCTGACGAGAATGAATTGGGTCATCCACCAGGACAAGTATACCGGCCATCTGACGAGAATGAATGAGGGGGAGGGGTCATCCACCAGGACAAGTATACCGGCCATCAGATGAGAATGAATGGGGGTGGAGGTGAGGGGAGGGTCATCCACCAGGACAAGTATACCTTACTAAAAACTCGCAGAACCAGTCGAAAAGGACGATCCAGAAGGAGACGGATTGGTGGAGCAGGCGACATCTTGAAGAGGAACGAGGTGACAGCATGTCAGACCACATCACGGGCTTAGATCGGACACCGAGAATCAATCTGTGACAACAGACCAAGTCACATTAAATCCGACACAGAGAATCAATCTATGACAACATGTCAAGGCACATTACACTGAACATTTAGAATCAGTCTATGACAACATGCCAAGTCACATCACATACATTAGATCGGAAACTGAGAATCAGTCTATGACAGCATGCCAAGTCACATCACATACATTAAATCGGACACCCAGAATTAAGTCTACTTGCATCACACAGAAGAAGAAAAATAAAGGAAGAGGAAATTCTGAGAGCTCTGTACACTACCTCTGTATCTAACAGCAGAAGCTGAATGACTGAAGTCAGCAAGTAAGCCAGTCATGCCACAGCTCAGCTGATTGTTTCAGCTTGGTTTTATCTTCTTTTTTTGTCTCTCTTTTCGTGAGCAGAGTTCTCTACGCCGTCAACATCTCAAGCCACCATGCCGTATGGGTGCTGAGTGCGCTGGTTTCTTTAAGTTCCCAGATTGGGCCCATAAGGAAAGCTGGTTACCTGGCTAGATCAGAAAGGTTGGATAACCCGCTTGATAAACTTTTGTAGTATAAGCCTCTTTGTGAAAGCACAGTCTGGCAATGACATATTATCTTGGCTTGTTCAGTGATAGCTTTAGCATAGTGTCTCGGATAGTTCCAACTTGCAAACAGCACTCTCTTGACCAGTCCTAGCTAGTTTGGAATTAGGATATTGTCTTGGCTAGTTCTAGCTAGTTTGGAAATACGGTACTGTCTTGGCTAGTAGTTCAAGCTAGTTTGTAAGTAACGAAGTGCTTTTGGTAGTTCTATCTAGTTTAGAAGTACCATAATGTCTTGCTAAATCTAGCTAGTTTGTAAGCAGCACAGTGTCTTAGCTAGCTCTAGCTAGTATGTAAGTAACATAGAGTCTTGGCTAGTTCTAGCTGGTTTGGAAATAGCATTAGTGACCTGTAAATTATGTCTATCTTACAAATGACACAGTATCTTGGCTATTTTAGCTACCTTGCACAGAGCGTAGAGTCATACCTTTAACATAGAGATTTTCAGTTTAAGGAGGTCATAGTTTTAGTGTAAAACTGATAAAATTGGACAGAACAAGGGGAAGTATCTGCTGTATCACTGCCAGCAACAAAATCGAGGTAGAAAATAAATGGCACGCAAGAAAAACAAGGGAAAAAAAAACTTACGCTGGTTCAAAATCACTGCTGACTTTGTTGACATCATAAAACTCCCCATTAAAGGCATCACCTTTCACCTGCATCCGTCCCGGAAATGATAAGTCCACACTAACGTTATGTGTGTCAAGGACGTCGGAAACACTGTCTTCTGGCCCGCTGCAGAATCCATTGTCTTCGCTGGAGTGACGGGAATCTTTGGTAGATGGTCGCGTGTAATGTTCCGCGTTCTTGATCTCATCGACAACTAAATCGTTATCAGAGTTTACGTCCATGAGGGAAGATGTAGTCTGATCTGATGTCTTGATTCTGTCGTCTTCATCTGTGGGTTCTCTAACAGTCGAGGCAGACCTTGGAACTTCGTGACTGCTGTAACTGTCAGTGGTTGTGCTATGTAACAAAGAGAATGCGTTTGTTACGCTAGGATTGTCCAGATAAGTGCACAGTTTTGCGCAGTTTTTTGTAGGGGGGTCAAAAATGTATTCAGAAATGGAAAGCACGCACTCTTTCCCGCCGAGAGGTGAAATGCCTTTTGTTAGCGCCAAGTTCAAGTTATGCTGCCGGTTGTCTCCCATTCTGATCACGTCATGTGAAGTTTATTTATATCTGGTTGCGTTGTTAGAACCGAGAGGACTACAAATATCGTGGAAACTTTGTTACTCTGACTCTGGCAAAAGATTCTTGGCTTGTTAGGAGAAGATTGAATTGTTCCACAGAACCTCACCTTCGTAAAACACGATCGTTATCACAGGCAAGATGGACATAACTTCTGGAATCTGATTCACATAAGGCACAGATGGTTCATGAATATAGGCACAGGAAACTCCATACAAAAGTTTAACACTGATAAGTACACAAGTTATAATGTAACAAAAAATAAATTCAGTTTCGGGCATTACTGACCTCCTGTCACTTCATTAAGCTCCAAGTTTTCTTTGAAATATTCTGCCTGAAATTCTAAACACCGAATCCTCTTACAGTACTTGAAGATTCTCGCGAAAGAGCCTTTGTTTCAGCTGGTCCCGAGCCAGTAGCTCGCATCTTCTCCCTTTTGTTTACACGCCTAACGAGGGCTGCAGTTGCTGAGCTCGTGTTTTCTGGACAAGTCTCCGTCTTGTTTGATGATGCTTAAAATCTCAAGGCCGTGGACAACTGGCCCACGGCTCTGACATTCGGGTTAAGGACACTGCTACCTGGACAGAAAACAGAAATGGAAGATTTAGTAGTTGAAGTGTACAAGAGTTAATAATACACTTTAAATTATTTTTAAAAATACGTTGGAGTGTACAAGAGTTAATAATACACTTTATATTTTTTTTAAATATGCCCCTAGATTCTCAATTTTGTTAATATTAAAATATAATAAACGTATATATTTAGTCAGCCCTTGCATTTTTAATTAGTTGGACATAATTGGATAATGCATGGGACGAGACCACAACAGTAAGAATATGACACCAAAAACCCAGTTACAAAGATCTCCTGAAAGATCCGAAACCCAGCTCCAGAAGAAAGTATCAAATGGCTCTTCGAAAAACGACAGCTTAATGAGAAAATTCAGAACTCTAGAAAAAAAAATAGTCTGGACATAACTATAACATCATTCTTAAAGAGAACTAGCAACATAGCATGAGACAAACGGTGACATAACATGAGAAAGCTAGCAACATGGAATGGAAAACTAGCAACATTACTGGGGAAAGCTAGTAACATACGTTGACACGAGAACTGGCAACATGACATGGGAAAATTACCAACATACGACAGCATGACAAATCTTGCAGCATTCGATAGCGTGAATAAACAGTTAGCAACATGCCATGAGAAAACTAGCTACATTTCTTGAAAGATCTATCAATAGCAGGAAGACTTACCAATATTGCACAAGGAAAGAGTCAAGCACCACTTGATACTAACACAGGAAGATTTTGAAGTGACATAAACTTATGTGCAACGCAGTGGAAAAAGAATACGATGAGGGTAGCGAATCAGAAGAATAATTAGAAGAAAATGATAACAATTAATAGTTTGGAGACTGAGCATTAGGAAAAAAAAGACTTCAGGCTGTTAATATTTCTTTTGAAAAAGCCTCTGGTATAAGGATAATAATTTATTTTGTTCCGTGCTTTGATTCGTTTACAGCGCAGACTTGCGTAATTTATTCTGTGATTTAGTTTAACTTTTAACTTTTTTTCTCTTTTTTCGTATTTTAAAAAAAACTCTATCTGCTTGTGTTGTTTATTCTTTTCTTGTTTCTAATGTTTATTTTAGTAATGCATGTCCAGGTAAACACATGTCAAGGTAAACAAATGGCAAGGTAAACAGACAGGCCTTTTTCTGTGATATTTTCTTCGATTTGGAAAGAAATGAACGTATTTCTTAAGTTATTTTATTTTCTTGCACGGTCCGAACATAGTTATTGTTGTAATATTTGATTCTTCCAGCTCTTTCTAAATATTGTGAAATAACAACCATGCTAACTTAAATTCTGGTTCGTGTGTACCCTCCGCTTTCGTCAAGCATTCTTCTTCTTCTTCTTGACCTGTTTTTTTTTTTTTGCTGCACGAGAGCAGTCTGGGAAACCGATGCTGGTGGTGTCGTATTTTACATATTTTTTTTCTTTTATAACTGTTGACAATGTTTGCGTGGCTACATAGTTCTGGAGAGCTGTAAAATGTCAGCGATCGATTAGTATAGCACACAAAACAAAGCTTGAAAAAAAATATAATAATGCAAACATGTTCCCCTGTTTCTTGCTAGCCTACGAACATGGCCGATCTCACATTTGCAGATCGTATGTAGCAGTTTTATGTGCCGTTAGGACCGATCATAAGGATAGCAAGAGTATTTTATAAGAACTAGACGTGGGTGAAAACTAGCCCCGTAGCTACAGCCAGATACTGAAGCTATCCTTCTTTGAACATTCTGAAAGATATGACGTCCTTGAGCATTGAGCACGGAGAGGCAGGTAGTACCCCGGAGAGGAATTTCAAGTCTAAGGGAAGGAATATTTTTCCCATGGGAGGAATTAGGGACAGTGGTGGAAATGCTTTCTGGATGACGGTTTAGTGGAGGATTCGGGGGCAGCCTGGGCTGACAAGGGAGGACTGAGAGCTGGGACTCTGAGAATCACTGGTATAGAGAGAACAGTAATGGAGGATACCGCTCTTTGAAAGCTTGAAAGGGATCAGCTGAAAAGTAAATGGGTTTGGAACATCACAGAAACTCTAACTACCACACTCAGTGAAGCATGCGTCCAGGCTAGATAAGGAGATGTTATCAGATAGTCTTTGATGTTAGAAAAAGTGTGCTAAGGACAAGCCACTCAGAACAGTAAAAAAAAAATGCTGTTTCAGTGTTACGTTCTAAAACAGTGGTTTCCAACCTATAGTTCGCGGCCGACGAGTGGTCAGTGGTACATAATCAAAAGGTCCGCCCTGCGTTATCGATTGATATTAAATGCCATCTACTGTATGAAAACAATTAACAGTTTATGACATCCCGATACCACATATGCAGTGACGGTACGAGAGGTCCAAAACAGTAAACTTACAAGGCATATAACGTATACAAGTGATGCCCTACTAATGGGCACGGTTGCACAATTTTCCAAATTTGTCATTTGGCAACGCCATGCCAGATCAGCAGCATCTAGGCGGCATTCATCAGATAAAGATGGAGGGTCCATTGGAGCAGTGGTTCGTGCTGTAATATGATTTCTGAACGCGAAGCATGTGCCACCTGGGGAAATCCGTCGCCGGTTGGTGGAATCTATGGTTACAATGTGATGACTTGACAGCGTGTGGCAAAACTGTGTGCAGAATTGCTAACCGGCATAGTGACAACGTTGCGCGGAGTGGCATACCACGACAGCAGGTACGGCATCGAAGAAAACTCGCCTCGTACGTGTGATACTGGGGAATAGACGAGTGACTGAACGAATTGACGCATGACTTGAGTCTCTTACATGGAACAGTGTTCATAATTACTGTGCAGTAGGGAATTCATTAGGTATGTTCACAATGGGTCCCGCGAGCCCTTAAAGAGGATCACAAGGCAAAGAAAACGGCATATGACTTGTAATTTCTGCAGCAATATACCATTCACGGTCAAGACTTTCTAGAATACAGTGTCACCGGTGACGAGACCACGGCATCCAAGAATCGAAACGTGCAAGCATAGAATGGAAGCATCTAGACCTCCTACGAACTAGGAAACTCAAGGTCATGTCGTCTGTTGTTTTGAGTTCAGAAATGCCTGCTGTTGGTCGATTTTCTGGAAAGGGGAGCAACAATGAATGTAGATGTGTACACTGCAGCACTAGAACTTTTACGAACTGCCACCAAACTACTGACAAAAGGTGTGTTGCTCCTCCATGATAACACTCCCCCACAAACGGCAACTTCGATTCGGGAACTCTTACAACATTTTCGATGGGAGAACTTGGACCTTCCGATGTATAGTCTCGATCTGGCGCCAAGTGATTTTCACCTCTTCCCAGCTCTCAAGGAAATATCTTGGTGGACACAGAGAGACGAGGATGTCCAAACAGCAACAACATGGTGGCTCTATGTCTAGGACACCACATCTCACGAGATGGACATACAAAAATGTGTCCTACGCTTAGACAAATGTCTCAGTTCTCATGGCGACCACGTGGAAAAATAATGTCCATCATGGAACACGGTGTACAATAGTGTTATGTCCAAATAAATTTTGCTTCTGATGTACGCCCACTGTAAACTTTATTTTTCGGACTACCCTCATAACTTGAAAAAACGGTCATGTATGTAAAAATAAGATTGGAAACAGCTCTTCTAAACAACAAATTGTCTAAATACTCGTCTGTCGAAACCCTTTGCCCACGTGCAAAGAACGTGAGAAACAACGCTTATATATGACGAATATAACTGAGGAAAAAATGGTTTACACAAAAAAAAAAAAAGAGAATGATCTGAATCATAAATGTCAATCGTTGGGATGCGGTCGGGGTTCACCCGACCATAACTTGGAGGAATTTGACGGACCAGGCCCTGAGTCTGGGATCCAACAGATTTTGACTTTTCATGGTAAATGTCTGTCAACCAGATAAAGGAACTAACCTTGCCTGATTAGAAATTTACGACTTTTCAGAAGTCTTCTAGTGGAAGTACTCCTGATTGTGCAGTCCGCGATAACCCTAAGATGGTGAGTAACTTGCCTGAACTCACAATCTATCAGAGTTAGAACTATAATACTTGCTTCCAGTTGTTCCTTCTCACTTTCCCGCTAGCTTCCTTTCGTAGCTAACTATCCTGCCCTTTCCTTCCTTCTACGTCATCTTTCCTTCTATGACGTTGCAAAATCTTTTACCAGAGGCCGTTTTGTATCTTCGAGTTCCAGAGTTTCCCGGGGACCCTAAAGGGATGACAGACTTCATTTGGAGAAAAGAAACAAATGCAGAAGGCAGAACTATTTGTATAGGATAAAGAAAGGAATACAGCAGTGCATTACATTTTTGCAGGCCAGATAAAAGGGAACGAACGAACATACTTTATTTTCAAAGGGTTAAGAATTGGGCACGCAGGCCCGTCTGACATTCTGCCCTTCATCATACAGCTTTCACTCAATCACAGTCATTCAGCATTTGTTAATGAGCATAATAATCATGAAGACACAATTAAATGATTACATAAATAAATAATAAACTTATCTCTTGTCCATACACTCCACACTCTTATTTATGCAACAGCATGAAATAAACTTACGCTCTTACAGTCATTCAAAACAATAAGTTTATAGAAAAGTAGTATTAAAAAAAATTAAAACAATCAAGCCATACCTTAAACTACTTTAGGCTATGCCTGGGTAGGCATATAGTCCATATCAAACAGATGTTGACAACGTTTGAAGTTATAAGAACGAATATTACTTATCAGTTTTACATGAGTTGGTAGGGCATTCCAAAGGTGGACAACTGAATAAGAGAAACGTTTTTTTAAACAGGTCAGGCTAAGGTCTTGGAAGAATACAATGGGAGGTCTAGTCGGTGTATTGTTAGGAGCCCGGATTGCGTCATTTGCTTTAAAGAGGACCTGTAGTGGATGAAAACAGAATGGCCAATCATTGAGTTAAGCGGGCGAGGGTTGCGCCTGCTTACAAGGCTTTAGCTCTCTGTATGAACAAAACACAGAGAAGCCTGAAATACAGAATCCTCTGTAAAACGTCAGTTATTCGGCTGACCTATAAATTTATGAACAGTGACACGCTTATACCGGATACTTCTCTTCCGAGATAGATGAAACCGAGAGAGGTCAGCGACACTTTCAACGATCTAATTCATACGGAGGCCTTTTTTTTTTAAAATGAACTTTATTTTTTTAAAATCTGTACATGACAGTTTCATATATAATATTGACATAATGATTTTGATAGGACAATGTGTTAGTGTTATGAAGATGAAAGTGATCTGTGATGAATTTTACAATGCCATGATGGAGGTGTTGGTGAAAACACGATGTAACAAAAGTTGTTCCTAAGTGTATTTTACAAAGAAAATGTTGATAAACCAAGGACTGGCTCTAGTCAGTGGATTACTGCAAGCTGACGTGGGAGTTGCGTGCTAGATGTGGCTTCTATTCCCAGCCTTAGGATTAAGATTAGAAGAAGATTAGATAGTAAACCTTATCAGAATGAGATATTTTCTAGGAGGGTATTTACTCAGGTGTGGAAGGACCACCTGTAGTTTACAAAGAAAATGTTGATAAAACATGGACTGGCTCTAGCCTGGGGCAGTTGTCGTTCCTTAGGTGACGCCTAAGCTGACCTGGGAGTTAAGTGCTATCTGCGGCTTCTATTGCTAGTCTTAGGATTAAGATTAGAAGAAGATTAGATAGTAAACCTTATCAGAATGAGAGCTTTTCTGGAAAGGGAGTTTATTTGGGTGTATATCTCTACATTATACAGTTTTAGTCTTTTCACATCCAACAGTAAACATCAAAAAGCTAAATACTAATTTGAAACCCGTACCAATTTTCGTTGGAAGATGTACAAAAACATTTCTTCGTCTGTTTCTTATGTGTTTTGCCTACATAGTTTACATATGATAAGTCTGTTGGATCTGCGAGCGACCCATTGTGTGGTTGGTGTTATGTAGAACAATAGTCTGTATGTTATCTCTCGTGCACTTGGCGTGATTCCTGCCTTGTGTAGGTTTTGAAATGACTGTGTGTAGTCAGTAATGAAGTACGTGTATCCTCTCTTTATTCTGTCCTATAATAGTGGCTCCTGTTTTCTGGCTAGATATTTGTAGATGTCTGATGTTTTCGTGTGTATTAAATGTTTATGTCCAGTTACACTTTGTGTGCATTGTCTGTAGAAGAGCGGTATAGTACCAAAGTGATGAGATGTGCGTTGTTTAATTTACTAAGTTTGGTTAGTCCCAACCCAGTATAGTAGTGTGCTAGTGTGTGTTTGTGTGGCTGTTGGATGATTTGTCCCACATATTTAATCCTGAGTGCCCGGATCTTTATTTTTATGTCTTGTAAGGAGATGCCTCCTCTTTTCTAGTCTTGTAAGGAGATGCCTCCTCTTTTCGTGTCTTGTAAGGAGATGCCTCCTCTTTTCTAGTCTTGTAAGGAGATGCCTCCTCTTTTCGTGTCTTGTAAGGAGATGCCTCCTCTTTTCTTGTCTTGTAAGGAGATGCCTCCTCTTTTCTTGTCTTGTAAGGAGATGCCTCCTCTTTTCTTGTCTTGTAAGGAAATGCCTCCTCTTTTCTTGTATTGTAAGGAGATGCCTCCTCTTTTCTTGTCTTGTAAAGAGATGTCTTCTCTTTTCTTGTCTTGTAAGGAGATGCCTCCTCTTTTCTTGTCTTGTAAGGAGATGCCTCCTCTTTTCTTGTCTTGTAAGGAGATGCCTCCTCTTTTCTTGTCTTGTAAGGAGATGCCTCCTTTTTTCTTGTCTTGCATCAAAGTTTTCAGCTGGATGCTGTGTACTGTGTGTCGGAAAATAAGCTCACTAATCATTGAGTTTATTTCTTTGAGTGACTGTCTAGATAGGGGATGATATTTGCCGTGTATATCAGCTGTGGGATAACACAAGTGTTGACTGCGACACTTCTGCCGAATATGTTTTTTTTTTAAGACGACGAAAACAACAGGCCGTGACCCGATGGTACTACAAACCGGGTCCACCCGTAACGAGATGTGGACCTTACCCCCGGGCATTCAATGTACAGGGTAGGCCTCGTGCATCTCGTTTGTTCCAAAATAAATGATCAAAGTGTAGATTCTACGGAGCGCAGAATTACATTTTCATCTTAGCCAAAAGGCCGGGAAGTGATCCTGGAGTTAGCATGTACATATGGTGATGGTTTTATATTTGTATATTTCAAGTCTGTTCTCGATTTTCTCAATTATACTTCGCCATCTTGCTTTACTGTTATTTGACGGCGTGGCTGTGAACAAAATTCCGTATATTTTGATACGGAGACCTAATTCTTGAAGCAAAAACTTGATATCACATGCGTACCTCGAGTTATTGCGCTACGGACTTAAAAGATCATTTTACTTGTCACTTTCTTGGAAGTTACGCCGCCTGCATCTTGCCTGATCATCTCCGAATACTAATTTGTCTGTCAGTAAGTTATTATTAAACTACTTAAAACTGCAGAGTTATCTTCCTTTTCTTTATATCATTCTGTCTGTCAGTAAGTTATTATTAAACTATTTAAAACTGCAGGGTTATCTTCCTTTTCTTTATATCATTCTGTCTGTCAGTAAGTTATTATTAAACTATTTAAAACTGCAGGGTTATCTTCCTTTCCTTTATATCATTCTCTCTGTCAGTAAGTTATTATTAAACTATTTAAAACTGCAGAGTTATCTTCCTTTCCTTTATATCATTCTCTCTGTCAGTAAGTTATTATTAAACTATTTAAAACTGCAGGGTTATCTTCCTTTCCTTTATATCATTCTGTCTGTCAGTAAGTTATTATTAAACTATTTAAAACTGCAGAGTTATCTTCCTTTCCTTTATATCATTCTCTCTGTCAGTAAGTTATTATTAAACTATTTAAAACTGCAGGGTTATCTTCCTTTTCTTTATATCATTCTGTCTGTCAGTAAGTTATTATTAAACTATTTAAAACTGCATTACACGCATCAGTAATAGAGACCTACTTGCCCCATTGTGAACTAGAAGATATGCTTTCCATATACCAAAATAAAAACAAAAAACGTTGGAAATGGATTGGTCACATGCTCCGGAGAGACCCCATCAACATCGCTAATACAGCCACGAGATGGACACCCGAGGGAAAAAGAAAGAGAGGACAACCCAAGGCTACCTGGCCGAGAACTGTACAGGCAGATATGAGAAGCATCCCGAGGCACAAGACAAAAACTGGCCGCAGACAGTGAGAGATGGAGAGAATTTGTTACTGCCCTGCAACAAACGTCAGGTTGTCGGCTGACTTATAAATTTATGAAGAATGACACGCATATACCGGATATTTCTCTTCAGAGATAGATGTAGCCGAGAGAGGTCAGCAAAAGATACATCAACAGTTTCAACGTAAGATTTCCAGAGAAAGTAATGCGTGGAGTATTTATTTTGTCTATGGTTATTGCCTTTTGCTAATTTCTCATCAGTGGCTTTAAACAGCTGCCATTAGTGACAACGGAGGTAGATTGACTTTAAACAGTTGCCATTAAGTGACAACGGAGGTAGATTGACTTTAAACAGTTGCCATTAAGTGACAACGGAGGTAGATTGACTTTAAACAGTTGCCATTAAGTGACAACGGAGGTAGATTGACTTTAAACAGTTGCCATTAAGTGACAACGGAGGTAGAATGAATTTAAACAGCTGTCATTAAGTGACAACGGAGGTAGACTAACTCTCCTGAAGATCACCGACGTGAATTTGGTCACACCGTCATTTTAGGCCTGTTTGTCCAGGCAAACCAAGACTAGAACCAGAAAAATATCTTATGTAGATACCGCCTAAGTTTGTTTCAAAGAGGCTGAAACTCATTTGTGAGAAATACGTTGTGGAGCAGGAACAACTTTGTCAGAAATATGGGCACCAGTCAGTGAAGAAAAAAATACTGGCTTTTGACTCACTTAAACATCTTACAAAATCACCAGCGATACGCAGCCATTTCCTCTAGCAAGATTAGCTTACAGTGATCACCTAAGTGGCTCAGTATTAGTACACCAATCTACTAGAATAACTGGGTGAAGGAAAGCCAGAAGATCACAGATTTATGCTTCCCTAGATATGACCAATCAAAATGTGAAAATCACAGACTACGTTGCTGGCAAAACACACCTCCGCAATAATATTAAAAACTCGAATTTAATCATTACGAAAAAAAATACTTATATATTTTGAATAGTTGCAAAAGCTTGCAATGAAAGAAAGAAACGCAAATCAGTTTTTAGAACAATTATTTACCTGGATTTAGTCTGCCAGTGTCTTGTTTTCGCTTTCCACAATCTCTAGCGCAACTGGTTATACCGCATGGCTGTCCCACGTATCGCGCGTCAGCTTTTGATGTCAGTATGGTCTAGGCGTGTGACTGCGATGAATTTTATGCAGTCAGATAAGTCCCACACCAGCACCCATCAGCAGTGCTGGGGGGGGGGGGGGAGGGGGGAGACCTGGTTAGCTTCTGGTTACCTAACTTATAAATATCAACCAGTTCATCCGGGTATCATTCACCGCGGGAGTTGTGTATTTCCGCCTTGTCGAGGCTGTACCCTTGACATCAGTTCTGACTACATGCCGGTTGTTGGTTAGTTCAACGGTTCTTAAACTATGTGTTAGAGACCCACAGGTGGCCGAGTTGATAGTGCCTTATCTTCTTGTAGCTGGACAGTTGCTCGTGCAGCCAGAGTTCGTGGTTCAAGTCACGGTCACGTTAGTATAATTTTTCTTCCTCTCAAGTTTAATATATTCTGTCTACCTCTCTTATTCTTCAACTTTGAAATGCTGGAGGACCTTCTCTCGGTTTCCAAAGATATTAGTAAATTAGAATTTTTAACTGGAAAAAAGCCATCTTTATAGCCATCATTATTTAAACTAGAATAAACTTATGGACACATGTAAAACAAGCTGTGACTTCTCACTTAGGCTACACCATCTTTACCAACGTCTTCGTTATCAGAAGACGGCTACACCATCTTTACTAACGTCTTCGTTATCAGAAGACGGCTACACCATCTTTACCGACGTCTTCGTTATCAGAAGACGGCTACACCATCTTTACTAACGTCTTCGTTATCAGAAGACGGCTACACCATCTTTACTAACGTCTTCGTTATCAGAAGACGGCTACACCATCTTTACCGACGTCTTCGTTATCAGAAGACGGCTACACCATCTTTACCGACATCTTCGTTATCAGAAGACGGCTACACCATCTTTACCGACATCTTCGTTATCAGAAGACGGCTACACCATCTTTACTGACGTCTTCGTTAACAGTGGAAAGAGAGACGGGGAAAGTGCAGGGGCATATAATACCACAACCCGCCACAACCTGCCACAACCTGCCACAACCCGCAATGTGAGGATGGAAACAGACGCCGTCAACAGAATCGCAAGGATGGTTGTACAGCAAATACGCCGTGCCGTCACAGTGACGGGCTCCTGAACCACGCAAAGTAAAATCGACAAGAGCACGCTTCGCAGGGAGTGGGCCCGAACTTCTTGCGCACTCTCAAGTTGCTGGCTTCACATGGGTCTACTGTCTCGGACATCCACAAGTGCGCGGTAATGAGCGGGCCGATTGGATGGCTGGAAAGACCCATGTAAGGTGTGCTGAAACTGGACGAGTCGGACATGCGACAGGATTTTATGGACAAATTATGCGGGGAGGAAGAGATGGAGAATAACCCCTACATGCACAGAATGAAAGAACTGGGGGTAAAGCAAGGCGAGGGAAAGATAAGTTCCCCCTTTGGACGGAAGCGACGAACCCACAATCAACGAGTGACAGGGACAATTAGTACACACGCCTTACACTGGATACTGGAATGGGCGTCGGAGCAGATATGGGAATGTCTTGGCGGCAGTAACTCTTAAGACCACTCCCTCAATCAATCAATCATCCCCACCAGAACAACTCTGACGGCAGATAAATAAAATCTCCTGTAGACTGGCCAGTACTAGAGACCTACAGGGATGCAGTAACAAACAAATGTGCACCAGAAGTGGCTCACGAATAAAATTTCTCCAGGTCCTACAAAATTGTCCTTGACTTACGGCAATACTGGAAGTTGTTAGTCAGTTATGACGCAAAGCTTTTAAAATTTAACAATTTTTTTCAGCAGTTACATATATAATGTTTACGTTAATAACATGGTCAAAGTAAAATTATATTCGATATCATCTGAAGTACGGGGTACACTGGAGTGTGTTTTATACGTATGTGGGTTTGTGACAGGAAAATGTTTGACGATCGCAGAGTTTGATACGTACATGAGGGAACTTTTCTTTGTTCTCGGCGGTTAAGTCCTGGCGGACTGTGTTGTACTGGGTCGTGTCTGCTGTACGAGAAGCGGACCTCCAGGTATGCGAGGGATTCTGTGGATGATAAGGCAGGCTCCAGGTATGGTGAGGGATTCTGTGGATGATGAGGCAGGCTCCAGGTATGGTGAGGGATTCTGTGGATGATAAGGCAGGCTCCAGAATATTAGATTGTGAGAGAAGTGAAGTATAAGTACAATGATAACTCATTCATTCATTTGCATGTCCCTTGCGGAACTTTGCCTCCCAAACAGCACTCCTGTAGGCCTCTCGGTTGTGAGCAAGATGGCCTGCTGCTGATGCATCCATTTTCAGATCGTCAACGATGTCTAGTGATAACTGTGATGGAATTTTAGATCATCATCATCATCATCATAATCGCCATCATCAGCCACTCATCCGTATCTTGAATGAAAAAGATCTCCATCAAGCTTTTTTTTTTCCTTCGGCATTTCAGTGCACCTGGCTATACAGCTTCGTCTTGACACTGTTCACTCGCCTATACTTGTTGTCTCCCTTTTCTGTTCTCTCTCAGTCTTTCTCCAGACTGAATGTCAGTGAATCATTTGCCATCTACATGTCGAAGTATCGAATTCGCTGGCCTATAACAAAAACTGATATAAGACACGCCCCTTTTTTCACTGATATTTTCTGTGAGAAATAATTTTAGTACATCTGGTATGTCTACTGAGGACGAAAGTGAATTAATTCTCATGGAAATGATATACACATAAAATGAATCCATCTTGTTTTTTTTTTTGTTGTTGTTCTTGTTCGGTCTCCCTGTAACTGTGAGCATGATGTTCTTTGAAGGAGATGCGGTGGAGATGTTGAGGCACTCGCGTATTCGAATAGGGAAGTGGTTGGGCTGAGTATTTTTGTACATCCAACGTGTAGCTAAAGAAAAAGAAAACGTGCAAAGCTTCGTTAGCAGCCTCCATTACCTTGAGGACCGTAGCGACATCTGTTCCTTCAGCCATGCTGGCGCTGCTAATCAGAGTAACAACGGAGAGTAGGGGGTCAAGGTCTTGTTTCAGCAAAGCTGTGGCTCACCTGCTGCTACATGGAACTGCAGTTACATTAGTTTAGTCGTCACCCACAGAGCCCAGAAAGTTACCATTTTCAGCCTATCTCTTATCATCTCTTTTATATTCAGGTGTCGCCCTCTCTAGCAGATGTTCCTAAACTTTTTACGTGCAAGGATCACTTTCCCAACTGCATAGAAATTATAGACCATAGACAGATTGTCGCTCTACCCCTCCCCCCTCCCTTGAGCTGGGAGGACGTTCTATGAAGCTGATGCGGTGGAGGTGTTGAAGTACAAAGGTTCAGAATCGGACTTCGATGTCATCGAATTCAGGACATATGCTCCCCCCGCCGCATGTGGCAGCATCCATCCAAGAGCGTGTTCGCTGATAGTTCCCGTTAAGTGTTGGTTGTTTACGACGCGTTTTCTGCCACACAGTTCACATCTCCTGCCAGCGCCTTTACTTTGTCTCAGCTCCAGCAATCTCCACAATTATTTCGTTCTCCAATTCCCAATTTGAATGTAAATGCTACAGAAGAGTTCTCCAAATATCGTGGACACAAAAAAGAACAAATATATCTATACTACAAGAGCTTAATATTGAAGAAGGCTGGCTAGTGAAGAGGATTAAAGAGAGAAAACTGAAATATTTTGGACACATTAAACGTCATGATAATTTAGAGAAGACCGTATTGGAAGGATACATAATGGGAAAAAGAAAAAGAAAAAGAGGAAGACCAAGACGAAGATGGCTGCAAGACATCGTTGACGATCTGGAAATGGATGCAACAGCAGCAGGCCATCTTGCTCACAACCGAGAGGCCTACAGGAGTGCTGTTTGGGAGGCAAAGTTCCGCAAGGGACATGCAAATGAATGAATGAATTCCCGCTCTTCATTTCCCTCGCAGTTTTTCAAATACGGCTTTAGTAATGCCGCTCTTGTCCATTCTCAGCCTGCCCTTTATTATGGCCTGTTCGGCAAGTCTGTCTGCCACTTCACTGCCATGTACTCCTGCATACCCTGAACAATAAAGCCACGTTAGACTCATCACAGTGGACTGGCTTAACAGATCATTCTTTTCGAAGCATTTTTTTCTCAATCTTACAAAGCATACTTTGTGAATCCGTCACAATGACGCCATGAACTACATCGCGGGCAGCTATCTATTCCATTATCGCCAACACGGCCTCAATTTGCATTCGCCTGCTTGATGTGCTGACTTCAGGTGCTCTTGCATTGTGCCGGATGGGAAGTGGGTTACGGTGATCTTTTTTCTGCAGACTCAAGCGCCTTGAGAACTGTAGGGTTCTTTATCCCTTCAGCCAGGCTGAGACTGCTAGTGTGAGAATCAACAAAGAGCTGATGCAGAATTTTGCTCGACAATGTATGACCAGACGCCAGCAGTCAGTATAAATATAGAACATAAAATAGCACACATTTAGAAGCGGGCAGGGATCGGTGGGAAAGAAACGAACGAGGAGAAAAATAATCTGTAAAGAAAAAAAATCGGAGTGCAGAAGAAGAAGAAGAAGAAGAAGAAGAAGAAGAGAAGGAGAGGAAAGGAGAAAGAAAGAAAGAAAGAAACAGAAGAAGAAGAAGAAGAAGAAGAAGAAGAAGCGAGGAAGAAGAAGGAGAGGAGAAAGAAAGGAAGAGGAGGGGAGAAGAAGAAGAAAAGAAGGATAAGAAAGAAAGAAAGAAGAGGAGAAGAAGAAGAAGAAGGAGAGGAGAAAGAAAGAAAGAGGAGGAGGAGAAGAAGAAGAGAAGAAGAAGAAGAAGAAGAAGACCGCTTCATATATCCAATCTGCTAGTGACTTAAGCAAATCATTTCATAGCACACAACAGAACTTTGCGTCACTAAGTTGCTGCTTTAATGATCTGGTTGTATATATTACCAGTAAATCCTACATTTAGAAAAAAAAAGGATTTCTAAATCCTTGCGCCTGACGCGTTAGAGCAAATTTGGCGCAGAAAAATAACACAAATAAGCATAATTACATTTCCTAAACTGGCTCCTGCCATTACAAAAACAAATAATCGAAGAAATGCTGTTTGCTGATTCAAATTCGTGCAAAGAGAGCATTAAACATCGTATCTGAGGCTAAGAATTGTGTATGAAAATAGCAACTACGACAGGTCAATAGAGCTGTACCAACAGATATTTGTCTTATCGATTCCTGTTCTTCGTTGTATTTTTCTAATAGCTTTGTCCCTGTTACTGATAATTTCTATCTATCTATCTATCTATCTATCTATCTATCTATCTATCTATCTATCTATCTATCTATCTATCTATCTATCTGTCTGTCTGTCTATCTATTGTCTGTCTGTCTGTTTGTCTATGTATCCTGGCACTGCAACAGAATGACAGAAAACAGTTGAAAAAAAACCTAATATAAAGAAATTTAGAGGCATACAGACGAACTGTCAGAATGATAAACAGACAAAGAGACAACAGACAGGCAGGCGGAGGGACTGATGGGCTGAATGAATTCATGGATGGACGAATTACTAAGCCAGCTTCTGTCTTTTCTGACATCACTGTGTCGTCTCTCTCTCTTTCTCTCTCTGTCTCTTTCTCTCTCTGTCTCTTTCTCTGTCTCTCTCTGTCTCTCTCTCTGTCTCTTTCTCTGTGTCTCTGTCTCTCTCTGTTTCTCCGTCTCTCTCTGTCTCTCTCTGTCTCTCTTTCACATGACGTTCGCCACTTTTTATTCCTTCTTCCTATCTCCCCCTACCCACCCCCACCCCATCCTCTCCCTATCCCTAAACCTTATCCCTAAGTTCATGCCCTTTACATTATCACAAATTCTTAAGCTCAGCCACTAAAGGGAATATGTCCAGCTTTCTCATATGACATTGCCAGCACATGAGAAATTTTACTGTATAAGTAAACTATTCACGAGGTCAGGTGAAGGTGATTCCGGTCGATTCTAGATAGACTAATTATTTACAGCTAGTATATGTTCTAAATCGACTCGACGATGTATATATATGTTCTAAATCGACTCGACGATGTATAAATTTGTAAGAAATACAATAAATTGTGAAGCTTTTTTTTGCACATTTCTCTTTATTTTGAGAACATGGTGACCATTTTGTTTCATCTCTCAGCAGGTTCATTTATCCATAAGAACATGAGAAACTGTGGCTTGTTTAATTGAGCTTCATGTTATCTGAGGCTGAGAATTTCGTTAGTCCAGGTTGTTTCTTGTAGCGCTGCTATTTTGTTCACACATTTCTTATAGTGCTGCTATTTTGTTCACACATTTCTTGTAATGGTGCTATTTTGTTCACACATTTCTTATAGTGCTGCTATTTTTTCACACATTTCTTATAGTGCCGCTATTCTGTTCACACATTTCTTATAGTGCTGCTATTTTGTTCATACATTTCTTGTAATGGTGCTATTTTGTTCACACATTCATTTCTTATAATGCTGCTATTTGTTCACTCATTTCTTGTAATGGTGCTATTGTGTTCACACATTTCTTATAGTGCTGCCATTTTGTTCACACATTTCTTGTAGTGATGCTATTTTGTTCACACATTTCTTGTAATGGTGCTATTTTGTTCACACATTTCTTATAGTGCTGCTATTTTGTTCACACATGTCTTATCAATCAAGTGCCGTGCCGTGTGGCGTAAGCGATCATTTCTCTCCACATTTCCCTGTCTTTAGACTTGATTATGAGATCCGCCGGTGACTTTCTTCCTAGCCACACTGACAGCCCATCTAGTAAATTCTCTCTCTCTTTGTCGTCCTCTGTCTCTTCTTCCCTCACTTTTTCCAGTTGCCACAGTGTATTCCAGTTTTCCTCTTCTCAGAAAATGTCCTACAAATCTCGCTTGTCTGCCTCTTATCTTTGCTGTAATGTGCCTTTTAACTCCAGCCTCTCTTTAGACTTCTTAATTGGTTTTCTTAGCTGTCCATGGTACCTTCAACATCCTTCTTATGAACCACATCTCCATGGCCTCCATTTCTCGTTGTACTCTCTTATTCATAGACCATGCTTCACATCCATAAAACAAAATTGGCTCGATGTAACATTTAGTACTCGGAATCTTGTTTCCATTTTTAGCTTTATTGCGTTTGTGTCTTATTTCTTTATTTTGTCATATTCATCTTTATCTTCCTTAAGACTTCTTCTCCGATCCATTAGTTGCAAAATTTATTCTGTCATCCACCCCTGTTTAGCGTGTCGTTTATTTGGAGGTAGGATTTCGACAGATGTTTGCTGAACATTTCTTATAGTGCTGCTGTTTTGTTCACACATTTGTTATGGTGCTGCTGTTTTGTTCACACATTACTTATAGTGCTGTTATTTTGTTCACACATTTCTTATAGTGCTGCTGTTTTGTTCACACATTCCTTGTAGTGCTGCTATTTTGCTTAAAGAAACAGAAAACAGAATAAGTACAGACGCATAGACTTTCCCAAGCTGTGAATGAAACCAAACCAGTTATAACAGACTGCCTAGCGCAGACGGTGTTTTCCCTGCAGGCATGTACGTGCCAGTGTTGGAAACGAACTTACTTCTTTCTCCCCATTAAGATATTTGAAATAGACATTAGACCAGCATGTGTTTAAAATCTTATTCTGATATTAGTCAGCTGTAGCTCGATTTTTCATCTTTAAGAATCATCAGAAGGATCATTTCGTTGCCTTAATTTGTGTGAGGAATTATCACTTATTTTCCTCAAAGAAAATCAGAAAGCCTTTTTGTTTCTTTTCTTCTTCGTATTTATGTAAGGATCGTGTACTCTGGAGAAGCATACTAGCCAACGCCAGTCGACACGGCACCTGATGATGATGATGATTATGTATTTGTTGTCTATATCTCTAGTTTTGTCTCGGGAAAGAAACTGGATTGTTTATTGCAGCTCAGTTAAAGATTTAAGCTGAACTAATGGCTATTTATAAATTTAGGAAAGTTCTATTGCTTTTTTACATTATCTTTAAAACAATTATACCGCGGTAAATTACAGGAACCTTAAATATTCCATTAGATGATGCAGATCGCACAGCCCTGTAAAGAGTGACAGGTATAAGAGGAAGGAGGCAAGACAAGACAAGACAAGACACTGTGGTTTATACGTAAGTTCTAGTATGACGCTCGATGGAATGTCACTATGGTAAAAGCGGTCGAAAATTATTTTAGGTGTTAAAAGTGTGACATAAACAACAACACAACGCAGATTAAAAACCATGTAAGTGATCATTTGTAGTAAGAATGTGACGAAGTTTACATTAAGCTGATAAAACTTTTGAGGCCAGCAGATAAAAAAAATCTGATCATTGGTAGAGGAAAGAACAGGAACAAAAACTATGATGAATCGTAGCTGAAAATCAGAAAAGAAAAATAAAACATCAGAAGATAAGATTGGATAAGATGATTCTTTTTAAAAACAAATTTCAGAACAAACGTAGAGGAAACATAATAAACTGAAAGCAAATTAAAAATTTCAGTAATGAAAAAAACAGTTGAAGATTACCTGAAAGAAGAGTTTTTACAGTGGGAGAAAAGTATTTATTTGTAACTTTCCTCAAGTCTAAACACTAGTATCATTTTGCTAAAGTCTAAACACTAGTATCATTTTGTTAAAGTCTGGACAATAATTTCACTTTAACAAAGTCTAAACACTAATATCACTTTCATAAAGTCTAAGCAATAATATCACTTTGATAAAGTCTAAACACAAATATCACTTTGATATAGTCTTAACACTAATATCACTTTGATAGAGTCTAAACACAAATATCACTTCGTTAAAGTATTCAGTGTCTAATAAATATACCATCATTGCAGCCTCTGAATCAGCTCCACCAACCTCACAGGAAAGAAAAACTTACAGTGATTGAGTATTCCAAAACAAAAGAAAGAAGAAAAAAAAAGAATGAATGAATGAATGAAACTGTTAGACGAGTGACATCCACAAATCACCAAGCAACTGCAAAGCAAGTCTTACATGAGCTTAATGAAAAGAATATCTTTCATGTACATCAGAAGATAAAAAAAAACACATACATATCACCTTTTCTTATTCGCTACAAAATGCGCTTTATCTAAACAATACTGTCACTAACAGAGTACTTGTTTTAACTGTCCAAAGCAAAAAATTAAATCGCTTTTTATAAGTAAAATACCTAACGAACGTATCAGATCCAGATCTCAGTTCATTAGCTCTAGTACAGTTGGTGAACTAGTTTACAGATGCTTCGACCTTAGATGTTCTCGGCTGTCAAGGTTACGTAAAGGTTATATTCAAAAGGTTTATATATCGAATAAGAATTCAAGCACATTTATGTTTTATTTTCCTCTTTCAGAAAGAGACTGGATAATTTTCCCCCTTTTTTAAACAGTGTTCTTATTTATTTCTAAAGGTATACAGATTGTTGTGAAGGATGTGACCTAATTTCCACTTTCAGATCAGCTACTGGATGTCTTCATCACACTGTTACAAAACTAATTACCCCCATAAATGTCGACCATTGTGTGGCATAAAGAGATGTCAAACAAATGCCTAAGGAAAATACTCGGTATAAAGTGGAACGAATTCAAGATCAACGCAGAGATAAGACATATGAGCAAACAACAACCTGTCCCATTGGTGATCAGAAAAAGAAGATGGACATATGTCGGTCATGTGATGAGAGGAAACAATCAGAGAATCCCCAAGCAAGCTATCAAGTGGAACACAACATGCCGAAGAAAAAGAAGTCGACCACGTGAAACTCTAAAGAGGACATTGTTAAGAGAGCCAGTTCAGTGGGCATAACATCCCTTGATGGGATTGAAAAACTCTTGGCGAACTACCATGCGAGCCATATATGACGTTTAGGGGCACGGGAAAGATGTAAGATGTAAGATTATATTCCAGACCGTTGTGTTTCCAGAGCTTGGTAGAGTATGAAGTAGCATAGGACAGCTTTCCTCGAGCTTTCTTATAGCTCATTTACTGACTGTGAATTATCTCCTAGATGACTGTGGTTTCAAAGCTCTTGGTAACGAATGCCAGAGCGAAGAACTTCGCTGTCCGAAGCAGCTGTTCAAGATTGCAATCCAAGCTGCACTGAAATGCTTTATACTTTGGAAGCAAACTTTTTACGACGTTCGATACATTTTGGGCATGTTTATTGGAGACAGTAGGTTGTACTGTTAGCTTAATTTCACTAACTTACGCTGACTTTGACCACTACTCAAGGAGACCTCTGGGTTGAAGAATAAGCCCAAGCGTAAGTCCAAATCCAAGATCTCATACACATACTCCATGTTTAATCGCTTTCTCGGCAGTCAGGTAGACGGAGAAGACCATGCATACTTCATAAGCCCAGGCTCCAGCTATTCACACGGTTGGTCTCCTTCTGAACTCCTCCCCCCCCCCCCCCTTTGTGATCAAGTTCGGCAACAACTCAGTCACGTGACCAAATGACCAACATTCATGTTCTCACTAGCTTAATCGTGTGTTGTAGCAGGGCCTGAACAAGTACGGTACCTCTACTAACCCATATCCTGTTGTAAAACTTCATTTCTCAGCCTACAGTGGGTCGTTTAAACAGCTATAAATACGTAACTACAATAACTTGGTCACGTCACGTAGTCAGGAGTTAGTAAGTTTAAACTGACAGAAAAGCTACAGAAAAGGCATTGCATCATTTCCTGCTTTATGTTTCAAGATGTTTGATAACAAAATATGTTCATGTGCCGTAAATACTGTTTGGTAGGCTGAGAGTTAAAGTACTCAGCAATTACTCTTGAATCTTTTTACGAGGCGGGAACAAGAGAAAGAACACTTTCCACAGCCCTCGCAACTTTAGTCGGTTCTGTCCTGAGGGTCAATATGATCCTCCTGAAAACATAAAGCAAAACCATTTTATACGTTTAATTCCCTCCAGCTTGTGTGTTCCTGGACGTAACGAGAATTCATAATAAATTCCCCTACCTGCTTGCACTTCGAAGTTCCTTTAGGTCAAGAAATGTTTGCTCAGTGTGCAGGGTCTTATCAGTCTGTGGCTGATGTTCTGCGTTCTGGCCAGCGATATGACGTATTGTTTAATAGTATGACTCATAAATATGCCTCCTTCTTACAATCAAAGCCAGATATTTCCGGTCGTTCATGTGAATTTTAGCTTTTAGATAAAATTTGCAGAGTCTAGGAAAGGAATTTTGTAAAGTGGTGCAACACTACATGGGGGCCAGACATAAAGCAGGCCCTAGTTTATTTCAGTGTGAATCGGCCTGCCTGCCAGTTCTGCCATATTCCTGCGACTGCGTCATCCTGTATTCCCTCTCCCTTAGTCATTCTGTTTTCATTTGCTATGCCATCCCCTTCCCTTAGTCATTCTGTTTTTATTTGCTATGCCATCCCCCTCCCTTAGTCATTCTGTTTTCATTTGCTATGCCCTCCCCCTCCCTTAGTCATTCTGTTTTCATTTGCTATGCCCTCCCCTTCCCTTAGTCATTCTGTTTTCATTTGCTATGCCCTCCCCCTCCCTTAGTCATTCTGTTTTCATTTGCTATGCCATCCCCCTCCCTTAGTCATTCTGTTTTCATTTGCTATGCCCTCCCCTTCCCTTAGTCATTCTGTTTTCATTTGCTATGTCTTCCCCCTCCCTTAGTCATTTTGTTTTCATTTGCTATGCCTTCCCCCCTCCTTGAAACAGAGGAAGCCCCCTTTTAACAGGGGAAGCCATATCAGGCTCCGGAGAGTTGTACCGCTGGACCTCTTTCCCACTTACCCATGTGTTTGGAAGTTTTATTTAGTAAAAAATATTTTTTCTTAGGAACCAAAGGGTTTGCTCGACGTTCGCTTCATCTCCTGTCTTCTTTAGAACAACCAAGAACAGATGAAAGCAAATAATATAGAAGGTCCACTATAATGTTAAAGTAAGAGAACACAGTTTTGTAGGATTAGACCTCGAAAATTCGTAGACAAATCACTTTAGTCAGACGTGAGAGAAAGAAAAATCACAAGAGATTTACCTGGGATTCGAACCACGGACTCTGGTACGACAAGCAGGCGTCTAGCCACGAGATAACGCGTGCTAACTAACTGCGCTATCTCGTATCTCAAAAAAAAAAAAACCAGGTGTTTGAAAGCGAAGTCATTAGTAACTGTTCAGTAGACACAAGGATCGTGACACCCGGAAAGAAACGAGGTCATGACACAGAAATTCCGTAGCTTAGATTCAGTCTCTCTAGCAGGTACCAAATTTAGACAAAAATACACACGGTCTACTGCCATGTCTGGTGCATACTTCAACAACAACAACAACAACAGTAACAACAACAGACGAACGAAGTATAGTCTGGTAGAATGTAAGGAGATGTCAGCTAAGAATTGTAGTCTGATAGAAAGTAGGGAGATGTTAGCTAGAAACTGAGGTCCAGTAGAATGTAAGGAAACGTCAGCTAGGAACTGTAGTCTGGTAGAATGTAAAGAGATGTCAGCTAGGAACTGTAGTCTGGTAGAATGTAAGGAGACTTATTTATTTGTCCTTTTATAGGACATAAGTGCAGTTTTTTGTGTAGTGTAATTATAGGATGTATGTATAGATGTCTGCTTGTCCTTGTTCTGACACAGATAAGAGATGGTTAGATGATTATAGTGTAGTGTTGTTTCCAGTTTGATCAATTCGTGATATAAGGTTAGTATGCCTGTGTGCGCGTTTTGCTGTTGTTGTTGGGGTATATGCACATTCCAATAGTGGACTCTTGTTCGTATGGATGTTTTCTGTACTATTGTATTCTTCATTTTCTCCCGCTGATCACTGACATTCACCATCTCTCATTCAGCAAGATTCCATCCTCATCCTTTCTCACATTAAACTTTTCAAGGACTTTGTTAGAAGCTGACATTTGTGCCCGTTGTGTGCATCTATGTTAGGGTTGTTGATAGACTAATTAGACCGATGAATCCACTGTGACTGTTTAGTCATTCATGTTACCTCCCTTAACCCCTGTGACTGTTTAGTCATTCATGTTACCTCCCTTAACTCATGTGACTGTTTAGTCATTCATGTTACCTCCCTTAACCCCTGTGACTGTTTAGTCATTCATGTTACCTCCCTTAACCCCTGTGACTGTTTAGTCATTCATGTTACCTCCCTTAACTCATGTGACTGTTTAGTCATTCATGTTACCTCCCTTAACTCCTGTGACTGTTTAGTCATTCATGTTACCTCCCTTAACCCCTGTGACTGTTTAGTCATTCATGTTACCTCTCTTAACCCCTGTGATTGTTTAGTCATTCATGTTACCTCCCTTAACTCCTGTGACTGTTTAGTCATTCATATTACCTCCCTTAACCCCTGTGACTGTTTAGTCATTCATGTTACCTCCCTTAACCCCTGTGACTGTTTAGTCATTCATGTTACCTCTCTTAACCCCTGTGACTGTTTAGTCATTCATGTTACCTCTCTTAACCCCTGTGACTGTTTAGTCATTCATGTTACCTCCCTTAACCCCTGTGACTGTTTAGTCATTCATGTTACCTCCCTTAACTCCTGTGACTGTTTAGTCATTCATGTTACCTCTCTTAACCCCTGTGACTGTTTAGTCATTCATGTTACCTCCCTTAACGCCCGTGACTGTTTAGTCATTCATGTTACCTCCTTTAACCCCTGTGACTGTTTAGACATTCATGTTACCTCCCTTAACCCATGTAACTGTTTAGTCATTCGTGTTACCTCCCTTTGTGTCCTTTTTTCCATCCCTGGGTTAAATGCGGTTACTAAGTGTGCATCAGAGTAACGTTTTGCTGTCAAGTTTTGTGTACTTTTGTTGCTGTATCACTTACATTTGTCAAGTTTTGTGTACTTTTGTTGCTGTATCACTTACAGCTTGTTAGTTTGTGCCTACACTCTACAAGGCACAAAAAGATTACACTTTAGGAAAGTGATCAGTAACAAGAGTGGCAGAAAGTAAGATGAGCACATATAAATGAAGAATACAAACAGTCCAATATTTCGGAAAAATCTTTTTCAAGGATCATATACAAAAGCAGCGCAACTGGTTAAAACATGGAAAACAGAAAAAAAAATAAAGACATAGCTTTTTATTTATCCTTCTTGTAATGAAGAAGGCACAGAATGCGCCCAGAATGGCCGTACAAGATAATTTTTCTCCAAGCTCTATGCCAAACATGGACACCAACAGTCAAAAAAAAAAGAGGAAGATCAATACGGCAGAAATGAGATGTTTAATGAAAATACTACATGTAATAAGATGAGACCAAATCAGAAATGACACCATCATGACAAGGGAGTAACACCAGAACTGCGCTACATCTAGAAGCAACAAGTCAAATGGTTGGACCAGGCTGGACGACTACCACCAGACAGGATGTCATAGAAAACGTTCACGTTAAGATCTGTGGGAAGCTGAAGAAGAGGCCGCCCATGTAAGAGATGGAAGGAGGAGATTACAGAAGCATTAAATATCCCATTATATGAAGCAAATCGCCGAGCCCTGTCAAGGCGTCCGTTTATGCCTTCAGCACTGAAAGGTTTATGAGGAAGGAAACAAGACAAGTAACCAAAGTCATTATCTACTCGTGTGGTCATTAATTATTCATTCATGTGACATATCCTCTCCAGAACGTTGCCCCTCTCACAGACTCCTAGAATGCAGTACGGTCTTGCGCAAGTTGACCGGCGTCTTGCAGGGACATATTCAGACTTTCCGTGATGTCCTGAGTCCATCTGCGGCGAGGTCGTCCCTTTTCTCTTTTGCCGAGCACTATGCCTTCTACTATCAACCTCTCCAAGCTGTTGTGTCTCTTGATGTGGCCGAAGTATCCCAGTTTTCTAATTGTTATGGTATTAACGAGCCAGTTTTCTGCGACACCATCAATATCTCTTTATTTGGTTTTCGTTCTATCCATGATATTCTAAGTGCCCTTCTGCAGTATTTCATTTCAAAACACATGATTTTTTAAATGTCCATGTTTCATATCCATACGTTGCCACTGGGAATATGTAAGCTCTTATTAAACATAATTTTGTTTTCTTGTTGGTACCTTGCCACATACTCTTTATCTGTGCTAGTTTATGTGATGCAGCTGTAGCTCTTCTCTTGGCTTCCACTACGTGGTCACCATTGATGGTGATGACTGAACTTAGATATTCGAATTTATTTATGTTATCAAGCTCTTGATGGTTCAATCTAACTTTGGGTCTGCTTCTCATGTTGTCATTTGTCTTTAATTTGGTTTTCTTAGTGTTTAAAAAGAGGTTCTGTGCTTCTCTGTGTCTTTTAATTAAGAGAATCAACTGTTGTAGTTCTTCTGAGCTGTTTGATAGAAGGACAGCATCATCGGCGTATCTAGTATCTGGAATCCAGTGGAGCCCCGATGCTGAAAGATTCAAATTTAGTTGTTTCCTGTTCTTCTCTTACATTCCTCATGATGTTTTAGGCGTAGATGTTAAACAGGTATGGAGAAAGGATACATCCCTGTCTTACTCCATTTTTTACGTCAAACCAAACCGATGTTTCGCCATCTACCCTCACTGGTGCTTGCTGATCTTGGTACAGTTTGGCGATGAGCCGTACAAGATGACTAGGAAACCCATGTTGTTCATAATAGACCGAAACTGTTGATATTGTACACAGTCAAAAGCTTTGGAGTTTTCTACAAAACAGGCTACAGATCCACATTAAAGTCTCTGCACTTTTCTGTGATGTTCCTCATGTTTAGTATATGATCTCTGATGCCTCTGCTTGGTCTGAGACTGCCCTTTACTTCATGTATTTCTTGTTATATTTATCCCTCCATCATTTTCAATGATTCTTAGAAATATCTTGCTTGTATGACTTATAAGCGTAAAAGTTCTTTAGTTTACACATTTTTAGATCACTCTTCTTGGGTAGAGGTATGTAAATTGAGCGTTTCCAGTCCTTGGGCCAACTTCCGTTTTTCCTGATCTTATAGCACAGACCGTGATAAATGTGGGTGCTACTTTCTCTCACTTCTTGTATCATTTCAGACGTTACCTGGTCAAAAACAGGGGGCTTTTCCCTTTTTAGGATTCTTAATGGCGTCTCTGACCTCCTCCACAGGAGGTTTGGCTTTCTTCATTTATCTTCACCTCACTGTCATTATCTTCTGTACTATTTGCCTCTTGGTACATCTCTTTTCAGTACTCTCCCCATCTGTTCAAGATGTCTTTGTTTTTCTTTAGTGTATCCACCTGTTTATCATTAATTACACGAAGGAATGTTTTCAACCTGAAGCTCTTCAACAATTTTGGTTCAGAGAACATATTTTTACAAAGACCGTCATCTAACATTCTTTCCATTCTGCTGCAAGAATCTCTTATGTATTTGTTTTTGTCATGTCTGACTTGTTTCCTGACGTTCTTTGTAAATTTCTTATACAGTCTTGGTTCTCAGCATCTTTTCTGGGCTTGATTTTCCTTCTTTCTTCAGTTAGCTTCATCATTAATTATTACTTTTGTAATATTGTTCAGATATGGATGATTATTGATTCCCGATGATGATGATGATGATTATGATGATGATGATAAAATTGTAGTGTGCTTCAGTATTCCAAATAACAACAATACAATGTCTACTCACAAGCTGTCTACCAAGACATACTTAAGTACTCGGCCACAAAACATCTTGCACCTAAAGACACTTTTCCTTTCATACATCAATCTTAAATTTTATCAGGACAGCCTGGTGCGTTCGAATGTCACTCCAAGGACATCAGCAACAGGATACATTAAATCGGTCTTAGATAGAAGTTACACAACGAAAAACTTTTTCACGACGCGAACGTGGCCACAATCCCTTTCATAAATATAAAACCCAAGATCATATTCCATTCCACCTTTTTTCTTGTAGGTCTAGCAGTTTTTTTTAAAGTTAGTAGTAACAAAACAAATAAAAATATAACTACGTTAACATTAATACTTTCTAATATGAATCGCGTCCGCGCCTATTTTCCAGGTTCGTGTTTTTGAATTAACTATTCAGGTTATTAGTCCTAAAACTGTGTCATGGAGTTGAGCCAGAAAAGACATGAGATGATACTTAAGCTAAATTCGGTCATAAAATTCTATTATTTTAAAAATGTGGAGTATAAAGAGAACAAAAAGGAGAGGGTGGGGCTGGAAGCAGATCCATGTCCATGATGTGAATCCATAAACTAGTTCAGTGTTTCTCAACCTAAGTTCTGTGAAAGATGGTGAATATTTTTTTTTGAAAGACAGTAAATAAATAACAAATATGTATATACGAATTCACAGAAAAAATAACGTATTTACTTACTGAAAGAAATACTGGCAATTATTTTTGGATTATGATAACCACAAGTTGGGATTCCTGGATGAGGTAACTGTTAGGGGGACGCGTCTATCACAGCAGCCCAGTCACTGAAGCTCTGGTGGGGGAGGAAACAGCTGTGATGTTGTCCACATTATCCTCTAGTGTGATCAGTCAGTCAGTCAGTCATTTGCATGTCCGTTGCGGAACTTTGCCTCCCTAACAGCACTCCTGTAGGCCTCCCGGTGATAAGTAAGATGGCCTGCTGCTGATACATCCATTTGCAGAAAATCAACGATGTCTTGCAGCCATCTTCTCTTTGGTCTTCCTCTATTTCTGTTTCCCATTATGTACCCTTCCAAGACGGTCTTCTCTAAATTCTCATGACGTTTAATGTCAAAAATATTTAAGTGTTCTCTCTTTAATCCTCTTTACTAGCCAGCCTTCTTCAATACTAAGCTCTTGTAGTATGCACATGCTTGTTCTTTTTTTTTGTGTCCATCATATTTGAAGAACTCTTCTGTAGCATTTACATTCAAAGGCATTTATGTGTTTCTCAGCTGTTTTGTTCAGTGTCCAAGTCTCACAAGCATATGTTGCAATGAGAAAGATGCATGCCCTTAAAAATCTTATTTTTGTAGTTCTATCTGTTACCCTCCACAGATTCTTTAGTTGTTTTATTTTTTGAAGAGCGATAGATGTCCTCATTTTATTTTCCCTCATTGTGTCTCCATTACTAGTTAGTAATGATCCCAGATATTCAAAATTCTCCATCCCTTCTAGTTTTTCCCTCATTGATGTATATTTCAGCTGTCTTATTTGTTTTGCCAGTTGTCATCAATTTAGTTTTATTCGCATTAAGATAGAGGTTTTGCTCTTCACTATTCTTACGGACTGATATGATTAGTTTCTCCATTCCTTTTTGTGTTGTGGACAGTAATACTGTGTCATCAGCATAACTAATCTCTGGTGTTTCATAACCTCCAATTTTTATGGCGTCGTAATATTCTTTGTCTATATCTTCTCTAACATTCCTCATTATATTTTCAGTATACAAGTTAAATAAGTAAGGCAACAATATGAACACCTGACGGACCCCTTGTTTTATGTCAAACAAAGTTGTTGTTTCACTATTTATTCTTACTGCTGCTTGTTGGTCTAGAAACAGCAGTGATGTTAATTGTATCAAATGTGTTGGAAATCCCATTTTTTTCCATTATTTCCCAAAGTAACATAAATATAGATTCATATTAAATTCTCTGCATTTCTTTATTATTTATCTTATATTGAATATATGATCTTTTGATCCTCTTCCTTGCCTGAACCAGCTTGGACATATTGACTTCTTCTTCTATTTTCTTACGAAGTCTATTCACTATGATTTTTAATAGAATTTTACTGGCATGACTAATCAGGGCAACGGTTCTGTAGTTTGTGCATAATTTCAAGTTACCATTTTTTGGCAGTTTTATGAGTATAGTTCTTTTCCATTCTTTTGGCTAAAGTGTGATAAGTGGTTGAGGGAAATATGGGCACTCCTAGGCGGTTATGATACTTGCATCTTTTTTTTTTAAGCTGCTTAAAATAATTCTTGAAAAAAAAAAACGTACGTCACAGATCTACTATGCTCCGACGGTCACAGAAAGTCTGTGACAAGTTATTTCCTTGGACACTTCCAAGTTTTGTTGACAGAATCCTCGTATTGGTCATGTGATATTCACTATAAAGACTTCGCTGGTTATGGGTGCGAAGATTCTGTCCGATTTAGCAGCCAGCGAGCCACAGCTGATGTGCAAGCGTCTGGGTTGGCCTTGTCCTACCTCTTCGGTGGTTCCTTCAGTAACAGGGCTACCCTGATGACGGAGCAGGGATGGCTATAGTCCCAGTGGTGGTGAAATCTGCTAAAGAAGTACAGTACATTCGCTGCTTTTTTTTTAGCTCCGCGCAGAGACTGAAAATTAGTGACCATAACCCATTCTCAATTCGACACAATGCAGTGCTTCAAAACCTTCACTTCATACTCGCTGTTCTATAGAGATAGAAAGAAGAAGAAGAACCGACAATATCCTGTTACTAAATTAATTCTCTCACCCTGGACCAGGGTCAATGTCGTCTGAAAGCAAAAGCGACACCTATCGTTAGATTCGGGAGCTTAACACAAGATATACACTGGCTTAAATGTCACTGAGCCCGTGTATCGTGACCTGTCGCGATTTATGTCTCACGTTTTCATATCCATTCAGGTGACCTCTGCGCGGGTTCACTGCTTCCACACTTTCTTAAATAGAGTTCTGCTGCTGCCAGTATCACTCTTTTTATGGATGGACAAACTTGCGGAGAACATATACTTCAAAGGAAAAGGGGCTCTTTGTTTTATGATTCGGCCAAGCGCACACAAGTCTGTCTTCATGCCCTGCGATTTCAGGACTTCATGAATACAGAAAAACTATCACAAGTAGAGAAAATCTCGGCAAGAGAAATGACGGTGATTCTGCTATAGACTGGTCAAAGGATTCAATCCTACTTTATGTAAGAGACTGAGTGTACGAAGAGCTGCAGACAGTTACCCGCTACGAACGAACGTATGTTTTATTAGGACCTAAACTTTACAAGAATCTCAGATGTTAAAGATGTAATTTCTGTTTAAACGTCAAAAACATCCTCTGCCCTTCAACTCCCACACTATGTACAGAGACTTGATGGTATATGGAATCTATATTGCTATGAACTTCTAGTTCTAAACTACTCTAAGTTTTGGCCTTAAAGTAAGCAGACACTGCTGCATATATTAGGACTCGTGGTAGATCTTATTTGCCTATAATAGAATACTAACTGAATATACTATACCTCTACTTAAATGAAGTTTGAAAAAAAAAACTCAGACCTTCTGAATATTTTAGGCAAGGTCTAATAGAATATTTACTGAACAAAGAGTGAAATGAAAAGATCTTGAAACATTATAACAACAGGAAAGAAAAACAAGAAAAAAGCACAAGGGTACGAAAAAAAGAAAGATAATTGCAGTCTGCCTTCGTGCTATCATTATTTATTTTTTATTTATTTATTTATTTATGTGCTCTGTGTCTGTGGCGAAATCCCATATTTCGTGGAACTGAGCTATCTGTAATGTCCCGTTTTGTCTTTACTCACTTATAGCTGCGTTTGCTGTATAATCCAGTGCGATTTGCCGTGCAGGCAACTATTTTCCGTCTTCGAATGCAATACTTTCAAGACACCATGTCAAGTAGAGTTTTATACAGCTGGGTCGGGTCGATTCTGCGGGCTGCAGGCGGGAGTCAATTCCATTCTGCCAGACTGATCGAGAGACCACGTCAGTATCGATTCGACCAATCGTACTCCGTCGTTGTAGTACAACAGTAGAGATAGTCCTCGCTTTTCGACGCCCCGATTTACGACGATTCGTTTTTTTTCCGACCGTCTATGACTTCTTATTGTTAATTTACAAAAAAAAATTTTTTTTTTTAGAATATAAATGCTTGTTTAATGTAAACTACTTATTTTAAAGTCTGTGTGCAAACTATAAGATCATTCTAGTTTTATGTGTATGTTTTAAAACATGCTTGTCTGTCGATAGCAAAGAATGCATAGCCAGCTCTATGAAATTCGCGCTACATCCATTTCTCTTTTCCTACGGCGCTGTAGAATCAGAACCCCATCAGACGGCAGGGACTACTTGTGATTTGTTAACGGATCTGTTAGAAGGGAAAAGAAATGAAAATCTGTAGAGACACAAGATCGCTCATACTGTATTGCGTGACTCATGATGATGATGATTATGAATATGATGATGATGATGATATTTTAAAATTCTTTTTGGTTAAGTATCTCAAGTAATAGGGATTTTCTGAAACAGTAATTATATTTCCATGCCATATTGTCTGCGCAAATGAACAAGACTTCATACTACAAGATCTTAATTTTGCAGAACACAAGCTAAAATTGCGTATAGCAGACACTGAACAAAGCAATATGTGGCAGCTTATCTCACATTATAACACCAATACAAGCAAGAGCAAGGGCACTAAAAAGCCTTTCAGAAACAGCAAAAGAGGCCTCAAGAACCGTGGAGCATGCGAAACAAGCTCGGAGGATCTAAATAATTTCTTTTGTCACAACTAATGTCGGACCCACATGGCAGAGTGGCTAAGATGCACCTCGAAGTGCAGTGCCAATTAGAAAATCGTGGGTTCAGTGCCGGGACGGGACCAAAATATTAATAAAAACAACTTACAAGACCTCTGGGAGTCATGAGCCAGATGGCTCATTCCTCACCCCCCTAAAGTGTCATGAGTTTAATAGGGCCGAAATACTTATCTGAGGAAGAGGGGTGTACTAACTCTCTACATTAAAGAGTTTCCTGCATACAACACAATATATAATATTGCAAGTCATAATGCTACCGTAATATCCATATAATGTAATAAGCTATGATCATAAAAATACAAAATAAGCAGAGTGAAGGTCGGCCTTGACATGTATGTCTGTGTCAACGTTTGCCCCGTGGCGACAGCCTACTAGATTATGCCACGAATTACATTCACGAGACAGGACAAGTGACATCCTTTTGATTTATATACTAGTTTTATCATCTGTTGTTGAAACCCACGTTTGCTTACTGTTTTATATATTTGTGCATACACAATATGTACATCCCAGGGTCTTTCAGTAAGTAAACTTATTAGGTGTGGAAAAACTAGAAAACGTTATTGACATTTATATGCACTATCTGTCAAAGTGGATATTTAAGAGTAATGTTCTAAGTGTACTACTCTATGGAAGTGAATGCTGGAAAATCACCAAAACCATAGAAAACAGGTTGAATTCTTTCCAGACTAAATGTTTACGAAGAATTAGAAAAATATTTTGGCCAAACACCATAAGAAATAACATCTTATTAGCAGAAATGCAGATGAAACCACTGACAACAATTATTGAGGAAAGACGCTGGTGATGGTTGGGACATGTGCACAGAATGACTGACAACTCACTACCAAAAATAGCACTAAGATGGACACCACAGGGGAACAGAAGTAAGGGTAGACCAAAAGAGACATGGAGAAGAACAACAGAAAGGATGTTGAGCAATAGAGGGCTCACCTGGGCAAGAGCAGAAAAAAAGGCGAAGGACAGGCATTTGTGGAAAACCCTTGCAGAAGCCACATGTGCCCTGGGCACTTAAGGTTCAGAGAGAGAGAGAGAGAGAGAGAGATATGTCAAAGTAACCCCATTGTGGCTCTAGTCACATAGAGGGCAACTCTCTACAAGTGTGCGGCATTACTTGAGGTGAAAATGTGGACCAAACTTGAAGTTAATGAAGGTAAGCGCCAGGAAACGATCTTACAACGCAAACACTGTTTACTGTAACTGGCCGATTATGCAGTTTCATTGTTGGTAGAGCATCCATGAAAATAGCTGTTTCCCTAATATGATGCTTGGCAAAACTCCACCAAAGCTGACACTTGCATACATCAAAACCATCTTCTTGGACAGAAAGTACCATGAAAAGCCCGTTGTTATAATGTAAATAATGTTTCTCACTACTGCAAAGAGAACGGCTATACACACGTAGCAGGGTCGTAAACAAAATACGTGTGCAAAAATGGAGAACTCGTATCAGTACTCCAGCTGACACAGTGGCACAGAGAAGACCAGGGGTTTTATGATGTCTGAACAGGCGCCATATCGTTAACGTCCACATTTAGGCGTTTCAAGTGATGTTATTTCCTGATAAATTATGTGTCCATTCTCAGCGAATAACTGCCTACATCTCTTCACGCACTGTCTAACACGAGTCATGGCTGACTCTTGCCAGTCACATTCACAAACCTATATGTATAAACTAGGGAAAAAAAATACGAACAGCTTTATTACTTAACGAGTACACAGTTGTGACGTTTCGGCGTGAGCCTCAATCATACAAAAAACATAGAGAAAGGAGATAAAGATTAAATTCACATGAAAATCAAATAAAACGAATAGAGCACAGCTGTAACTTGTAAGAAACTGTGGCTTGTCCGACGCCGTGTGTCAGAAATGCGCATGGTGGAGTGTACATTTTGACACACAGCGTCGGACAAGCCACAGCTTCTTACAAGTTACAGCTGAGTGCTCTATTCATTTTATTTGATTTTTTAAACACAGTATTCATGTGAATTTATACTTTATCTCCTCTCTTTATTTCTTTGTCCTGCGTGTTTTTCTATGATTAAGGCTCACGCCGAAACGTCACAACTGTGTACTCCTTAAGTAATAAAGATGTTCCTACTTTTTTTCCTAGTTTATACATTTTGCTATCACAGCTTTGCTGCAGTGGATCCGTTTATAGTTATATACTCATACATTAATTATTGTGTGTCACATACCCACAGCGCAGTTAACCTTTTTTTTTCTTTTGTGTATGTGGGTTTTTTTATTCAGTATATGTTCATTCATTTATTAATTAGTTGTCACAGAAAGACGTTGGAGATCATGCTTCGTAATCTGTCATGTTGTCTTCCTTTTCACGTTAAACTTTCTCACTCATTTGGATATCATCTCTCGATACCCATCTCCGTCCATTTTCTTCTTCTTCTTCTTCTTCTTTTTCCTCGAGTTCTCCAGTGATTTCCGGGTCGTTTATCTCCCCTTTTCTCATGAAGTGTCCAAATAATTTTGATTGTCTTTCCTTATAGTTGTATCTTTTCATTCTTCCTCAACATCTTTCTTTTCTGGTTATTAAATATCGCTCTGTGCAGAATCAGGAAACATAGCAACAGTGTTAAAGACTGCACATTGTGCAGCACTAGAAAATGTAACATTAATATTAAAGATAAACAATATTGTTCGCTAAAATAAACCACCATTCTGCGTAGTTTCCTCAACGAAAGTTGGCTGCAATGGCTCCAGCTTTCTCCGTACATTTTCAGAGTGCACTCATCCAAGCAGCATCCACTCATCTCTTTATCTTGCTCATCCATTTTCATCCTTGTCCTCTTCTGGCTCCCCCCCCCCTTAACTATGGTGGTCATTATTGCGTTATGCCTCTTTATACAACTGAATTGTTTTATGCTTTTTTATTTATTTACTTTCCTTTCTAGTTTCATTTGATTATGTTTTTTTTCTCCCTGTCTATGAAAACCACCCTGCTCCTTTTGTATATCCACATTTTAGGGTCCCAATTCTCACTTTTATTTTCTTGTTCACTGTCCCTGCTTCAACATCTTGATTACATAAATCGTGAATTTAAACAACGTTCGATAACTCTCAGCTTCAGCTGCGGTCGAATATGTTTCCAGGAAAGTGTTTCATCTGAAATAATGCATTAATTTTTTCAATACAACCAAAACATTGTCCCCCCCCCCCCCCAAAAAAAAAAAAGTTTTCATATTTTTTCAAAGTTTATTTTTTAATTTATTTGTGGAATCTTCTTTCATTTACAAGTACTTTGATATACGATAAGCACACCAGAGGATTGCTTTGTTACATTGACTTTTACATCAAGACTCTATAAATGTCACAACACAAGCGCCAAAGAATTGCATAATCGGAGCATCCGCGTTGTATTTATTTATCGCAGGGAAAGAGCATTGTTGCTATATTTTCTGATGTTGCACAGCGTGCAGTCTTTAACATTGTTGCTATATTTTCTGATGTTGTACAGCGTGCAATCTTTAACATTGTTGCTATATTTTCTGATGTTGCACAGCGTGCAGTCTTTAACATTATTGCTATATTTTCTGATGTTGCACAGCGTGCAGTCTTTAACATTATTGCTATATTTTCTGATTTTGCACAGCGTGCAGTCTTTAACTTCTTATAAAGCTGCAAAATTTCTTTGTCCACGATGTACAGATTATAGTTTCACTTCTAAAAACATGTTTTAAAAGGCACTCTTTAAAAAACTTGTATCCTGCCTACTCCACACTATTCTTGTTCATTCCTGGCTGTCATGAAAAGAGTCTGAATAATGTTATGAAAATGTCATAAGACATGTCTCTGGCGAGCCGACACAGAAGATAAGGCGTGTCCTACATTTACACACAAAAAAATCACTGTTTTATTAAGTATTAGAACAAACTGTGGCTGAATTTGTCATATTGTCCAGTCATCTGAAGCCAGTCAGAAACTTATAACTTTCAGTAAAAGGTACGAATGAAATGTTTTTTTTTTTTTAATCTGGTGTCAAATAATGCATCAAAAAATGACGGGAAAGAAAAGAAAAGAACATCTGAATGTTACTCCTATTTAATTTACAGCCTTTTAGACTAAAGAAAATATCCGTCCCCAGTAGCGGTTCTCAGATTTTTTTTTAGGTCACTGCACAGTATCCTTTGTAGTGAGACCTCACGGCACAGTATCCTTTGTAGTGAGTCCTTGCGGCAAAGTATCCTTTGTAGTGAGACCTTGCGGCACAGTATCCTTTGTAGTGAGTCCTTGCGGCACAGTATCCTTTGTAGTGAGTCCTCGCGGCACAGTATCCTTTGTAGTGAGCCTTCGCGGCACAGTATCCTTTATAGTGAGTCCTCGCTGCACAGTATCCTTTGTAGTGAGCCTTCGCGGCACAGTATCCTTTGTAGTGAGTCCTCGCGGCACAGTATCCTTTATAGTGAGTCCTCGCTGCACAGTATCCTTTGTAGTGAGCCTTCGCGGCACAGTATCCTTTGTAGTGAGTCCTCGCGGCACAGTATCCTTTATAGTGAGTCCTCGCTGCACAGTATCCTTTGTAGTGAGCCTTCGCGGCACAGTATCCTTTATAGTGAGTCCTCGCTGCACAGTATCCTTTATAGTGAGTCCTCGCTGCACAGTATCCTTTGTAGTGAGCCTTCGCGGCACAGTATCCTTTGTAGTGAGCCTTCGCGGCACAGTATCCTTTGTAGTGAGTCCTCGCGGCACAGTATCCTTTATAGTGAGTCCTCGCTGCACAGTATCCTTTGTAGTGAGCCTTCGCGCCACAGTATCCTTTGTAGTGAGCCTTCGCGGCACAGTATCCTTTATAGTGAGTCCTCGCTGCACAGTATCCTTTATAGTGAGTCCTCGCTGCACAGTATCCTTTGTAGTGAGTCCTTGCGGCACAGTATCCTTTGTAGTGAGTCCCTGCGGCAAAGTATCCTTTATAGTGAGACCTCACGGCACAGTATCCTTTGTAGTGAGACCTCGCGGCACAGTATCCTTTGTAATGAGTCCTCACTGCACAGTATCCTTTGTAGTGAGTCCTTGTGGCACAGTATCCTTTGTAGTGAGTCCTCGCGGCACAGTATCCTCTGTAGCGAAATAATTTTTGGGGATCCACGTACCAACAAATGCATTGGCTCGGTTAAAACAATCTTAGCATCATCTGAGTTCTATATAGATCTAGTGGATTTTTTAAAAATGAACAAAGAGAAGATTGGAAGAACTACCTTGGACAGGCTACGCATGGAGGATGAGATGGGGCTGGAGGACAACACGTACATCAAGAGGATGGCAGAGTTGGGAGAAGAGGAGGTGAGGGGGGAATGGACGTCATTCCAGAGTGAGTGGTGTAGCTTGCATTACAACCAGTGTGAGACTGGCTCCACCAGCAGGCCACCGCTTGAAGGAATGTTGGAATAGGAGGTGGAGCGCTTACAGAAGTGCCCTGTGTGCGGGGGGTACCAGTGATTAAGATAGTGGATAAAACTGAACATAGCTTCTTAATATGTTTTTGGGGAAATATAGTGGATATGATGTTAGTGCCCATATTTTCTTTGACCTGTGCGTACAAGAATTCAACTACTGACAGTGATTTTTTGGGTCCCGTATTGTATTCCCCAGGTCTCCAGGAGAAGCCAGGACATAAGAGGCATGTCCTACCAGATCCTTCACCACGAGTCACCGAGTGCATACATATGTTGCTGCACATGAGCTTTTATATCCTGCGTGTTCTGGCAGCTCCATACCCCCAGGACCTGGAATGAACTATTTCTCCCGTCCTCCAGCTATAACGGCATTTTTAAAATGATTATTTGGCCCCACATCTTTCCTTGCCTATCCCTGGGTATCTGTGGCTGTCATGTTAGTTTACCTCCTGCAATTATGCCATATCAAGTTAACATAAACTGAACTAAACTATGGAATAAGCGCATGGTGGCATTTTTATACACTTGTTTGTTTTTATTGAAAATAATATGTATTGCAGAACATTTTTTTTAAAAAAAGAAATTCAGCATCTGTCAGGAACAGTCTGATCACGATCTCTATGGTGCAGTCCCCGTCTGAAGACATCAAAGTGAGCCTAGTACTTACTAATGACCGCCCCATGTACAGGCCTAAAGATGCAATCATCCCACACGTTACGTAACTTCCATTTTAAAAAAATTACACCTCGCATTACACAGATGGAAATGCCGAAGCAGAACCTTTCTTTGTCACCTACCTACAGTCGTCCCAAATTCTAAAATGGTATCACACAGTCAGGAAACAAAACACTTTATTTATGGCTGTATTTTATATAAATGGAAACAGTTTACAAGTCCAGAGTTTCTTCATTGGTTTTATTTTATTGCAAGCGTCATTAACTCTGGCAAGAAACGAAACAGGATATAATGTAAAGTAATAACTTGTAATCTATACTGGCATGTAGAACAAACATGATGTAATTAAACTAAGGGCACTAGAAATAAGGTTTTACGTCAGGCTCATAAAAATAGTCCAGGATTAGAAATACTTGTCTAAAATAAACTGGTACCTGAGATCTTTGACTGGGCCGTTTTATGGTTTTAGAAGAGTCTGAAAAATATGACAACATTTTATGAACGATAAAAAAGTGAAAAAAAAAAATGAGCACGGAACAAATATAACTGTACAAAGAATCTCTGAAACGTTTTTGTTTTTTTTTTCTTTTTTCAGTGGATTTGAGGACACCAACTGACATAAAGAAATTCATCATCATCATCATCATCTTCTTCCTCTTCTTTTTCTTCTTCTTCTTCTTCTTCTTCATCATCATCTTCTTCTTCTTCTTCATCTTCTTCTTCCTCTTCTGCCATCTCCTCAAGGAAAGTGGCTTTAACGGAATCCAAGTTCTCTTTGTCTTCTCTGCTTTCACACACTGAACTCCGACCGAGCTTTGTCCAGTCCATCTTTTGTTCTCACGGCATTTGCCAACTCAACAGTATCGTTCTTATCCACTGCTCTATTTCACTTCAACTACTCCCTCAAGTGTAGTTCCCAGTGTATCATCGCGCCTCTTGATACGGCCAGAAAACTTTAGTTCCCTGGTGATATTTTTCGTTCCTTTTCTTTCTAGTTTTCGTTGCTCTAAAACTTAATATAATGGAAACCAGTCATCATAAAGATAAGAAGTAGAAGATGGGGAAAATATAAAGGAATGTATTGACAGGAAAGAAACAAAAACCTCAGAAGAATGTACGATACACTGGTGACTTGTTATACACCGGTGACTTGATACAACTCGGCCCTTGGTGTACTGAAGGATGGACCACATTGTAAGCAAGACTGCGTTATTTTTTGGGACGCGTTGTACATGAGACCGCGCTATACATTAGTTCGCGCTATACATGAGTCAGCTTTGTACATGGGTCACGCTGTAAATGAGTCTTCTTATATACGACGACGCGCTATGCATGGGTCCTAAAAAAAAAAAAAAGAAATGCCGACTGCAGTAAAACTGTTTCTAGTAGCAAAGGTGCACATAAGTGTATGATTAAAAAAAAATAGAAAAAGTGAGGAATAACTTGAACGGCAGAAAGTAAGATGAGCATGTATAAATAAAGAACATACAACACTCCAATATTTCGGCAAAAGCCTTTTTCAAGCATAACACACACAAAAAAAACACACAGTAGATCAAAAACACAGAAAACAGATGAAAAACGAAACACTTAGCTTATCTGGTCCTCCTTGACAAAAAGGTACTCATCTTTTTTTCAAGGGCAGTATAAAAAAGTTTAGTGATAATTTCTCTGATTCGATTTCTCCACTTTTTTCTGTCCTTTTGTAAAACTGAATCATACACATCTGTCTGCCTGTACACGAGTCCGCGTTGTTTGGAGAAACAATGTCTTCCATTAAGCAAGGAAAAGAGGCCGCGCGATAGACTAATATTGAAGCGGTTATCTGCGTTGTGTGCATGTTTGCGTTATATTTAATTGCGTTGTATCGAGTCAGCTGTGTAATACTGAACAAAGAAAATGAAAATCCATTGGACATTAAGAAAAACACTTGTTAAACGTTACTCTGTAGTCATTCACATGGGAGTTGTATAAAATAGCTGAAAGTTACATTCATTCATTTGCATGTCCCTTGCGGAACTTTGCCTCCCAAACAGCACTCCTATAGGCCTCTCGGTTGTGAGCAAGATGGCCTACCGCTGATGCATCCATTTGCAGATCATCAATGTTGTCTTGCAGCCATCTTCGCCTTTTGCCCATTATGTACCCTTCCAAGATGGTCTTCTCTAGATTATCATGACGTTTAATGTGTCCAAAATATTTAAGTTTTCTCTCCTTAATCCTCTTTACCAGCCAGCCTTCTTCAGTATTAAGCTCTTGTAGTATATATATATATATTTGTTCTTTTTTGTGTCCACGATATTTGAAGAACTCTTCTGTAGCATTTACATTCAAAGGCATTTATGTGTTTCTCAGCTGTTTTGTTAAGTGTCCAGGTCTCACGAAAGTTACACAGAAAGTTACATAGCATAAGAAAAAGAGCTTATGATGCTGTTATGCCTCTCTCTCTCTCTCTCTCTCTCTCTCTCTCTCTAGATGCCAAAATAAAAATATTTCACGCAACTACTTCTCTTTGCCAAAATCTTGGAATAAAAACATTACTGGACAGAGAGACGGCTAAGAGATTAGAGCCATTGCCTGGAGCAGACTCATGAAGCTGGTGTATGTCCAAACACGTAGGGCTGCTTGTGGAGTCGGAAAATCAATCAGTGGTTATGGAGTTCTTTTATTAGGTTTGCTCCAGGATGAAATGAGAAAGAAAAGCCAGTATTTTACACTTCACTTACCCTAACGTCTCAATAGTAAGATCTTCATTCTTTCATAAGCATCTAAACTTCCCAAAGTGTGTGATAGTACCTACCCTAGCGGTGAGGCTGTGTGAAGACTCGGGGGGGGGGAGCATTGCGGGAAAAGGGAGTGGGGGGTCCACCAGAACCAAATAAACGAACAAAAATGTTGAAGTAGGGAAAGGGAGAGAAGGATTACTAGAGACATGACCTGGGAGGAAAGGGAACTGCTCCCGAAAAGGTTTGAGAACCACTGTGCTGGACGTATACATAAGTAGGTATTCGCCACTTTAGTATCCCCTCTCCCCGCGTACTGATACTGGTAACAGCTGTTACGTACTGATGTTTAATTCGTCTTGTATCCTTAATACGATGCTCACACACGCCATGGTCACATTTTACTCCCAGAACAGCTTAAAATGAGACTTTTTTTGTGCTGGAATGTTCTGTCACATCGAGGCTGAGATTCTAATTCACGGCTGAATGTAGTTTCTATATCAACTGACATCAACTCTACAATGACTCCTCTCACACTGCGAGATAAATGGAAATGAAAAAAGCAGTTGCCGTCTCGAAGAGAGGGAGCAAAATAGTAGAAATCAACCACCCAATAACGTTAAAAAAAAAAAGCAAAAAACCATAATCTGCAACACAACTAAACACCAACCGAAAAACAGAAATGAAAAAAGAAACAAAACAAGACTCTGTTCATCAACTACAGTGATAGCAGCAAACTACATTTCCCTCTAAGAACCGGACACTGCACACTCCAGCCACTTCTGTTGGCCTAAAATGTCACACACACACACACACGAACGAATATCCCTGTGCCTTTGTTGCCCTGACTCCAGAACATATCCTGCAGACCTTTTCAGCCTGCTCAAACATCCGAGCATAGATCTGGCCCGAAGGAGAGGAACTGAAAGAAAAGCTGTGGGGCTCCCATTCATGCCTGGAGAAGATGGCAGAGCTCGTCAGGACTACCAGGGATGCAGATATATCATGACCAATGAACACTAACGCTGAAGAAGACAGGAAAAACAGACACTGTCTTTCAGACACATCTTCCGTGTTACTTCACTGAAACAACATCTAAAAGTCTCTAATGATCTCTTTAACTCGAGTACGCAATTGTATTTATTCCTTACACGCAGTTAACTCCTTGAGTGCGCAGTTGTATATAAATTAAACATAATTAACCTGATGTAAGTAAATTATTCTGAGTGGTCTAGACCTTCTCTCTACGCGGAATGTAAGTAATGACCTCACTGTCTCTCGCCTTTGACTAGAGCCCTGTAAAAATCATTTTGTTATACGGCATCACGTTTGTTACATTATTTTACCATTTCTAAAAGAAACATATAATTAACCTATATATATATAAAGTCCCCCAGAAATGCAGATGAAACCACTGACAACAATTATTGAGGAAAGACGCTGGCGATGGTTGGGACATGTGCTCAGAATGACTGACAACTCACTACCAAAAATAGCACTAAGATGGACACCACAGGGGAGCAGAAGTAAGGGTAGACCAAAAGAGACATGGAGAAGAACAACAGAAAGGATGTTGAGCAATAGAGGGCTCACCTGGGCAAGAGCAGAAAAAAAGGCGAAGGACAGGCATTTGTGGAAAACCCTTGCGGAAGCCCCATGTGCCCTGGGCACTTAAGGTTCAGAAAGAGAGAGAGAGAGAGAGAGAGAGAGAGAGAAGAGAGAGAGAGATATAAAGTCCCCGTGTTAAAGTGTTGGGAACATAAACCGTAATATAAAGGATTTTTTTTTCTTTCTTTGCTCCAAGGTCATTATCTAGACTACGTGCTTTCATACACGTCCGGTTCTAAAGCCACTGCAGTAAAGCTGTGATAACAAAATGTAAGTCTTTATGAAACAAAAGTAGGAACAGTTTTATTAATTATCGAGCATACAGTTGTAACGTTTAGGTCTACACCTTAATCATACAAAAGACAAAAGAAATAGAGCAAGAAGAGAAAATATAAATTCACATCATCGGACAATTAATAATGGGGGGAAAAATTAATAGAAAAAGGAAGCACTAACTGTGACTTGCAAGAAGCTGCGTCTGACAGTGCATGTGGTGACGTATTGTGAGTGTTTAAATAAAAACTTGTGAGGTATGATATCAATCTGACTGGTTGGTAGTTAAGAGGGGGTAGTGAAAGGGGGAAAGAAGGGAGAGGGATACAGTGGTTGTCAAAGCGAGAAAAAGGTGGGTGGAATAGATGAATGTGGTTTGGGTTGATGGTTTATAATATAGTGTGGTGAAGGTCATGGAATATCAGCTGCAGGTGAGAAAAGAGTAGATGAGAACTTACTGAAGATGGAAAGGAAAGCTTAAGTATTGTTGAATTTCGAATTCATTAAATTATCCTTAGGTTACCCTCTTGACTTCGGAAACCTGACAACCTCGTACTAGTCTCCCCTGCTATGAGCTACAGATCTTTTTAGGACAAAATGCTCAACGAATTTTTACAGCCTCTCATAAATGTGCTTCAAGTTATTGCGTAGAACAAAAAGATAAAGAGGCACATGGAGAGCATGGGATATCACATTTCCAACTCCCTTTTCACGGTTATCTCTCTGGAAGATCAGAGACAAGTGACGAAAGTCAAGTTCTAAATCCCGTAACAAAAGATCACATCCAAGGATGGAACTCTGCCATGCGGGATCAGAAAGTGAAAGATGAACCGATGGAGCTAACAACAACAAAGGTTCTTCTGTATGGGATTTCATTAGCTTCGGTGTAAACAAATGCAGGCATAAAAAATAGGGTTAATATGTTCCGTTAGAAAGCGATCTCAGGTTATGCAAATATGTTCCACCAGCCGACAAAGATACCGCGTCTAGTACAGAACAACGGAGAACAACATCAAGATGGAGTTAACAGCGCATTCTCTCCGGAAACGAAGACAGGCGTGATCGAAAACATACTCAATGATACAAGATGAACGCCGGGAAGGAGATTTCCAGTATTAGGGAAAAAATTAAGTTTTCTAAACCACAAGCCTGTATGGCTGTTACGCCCAAACCCTCTCCATCAACTACTCGTACTCGGTTTTTCTACTCTCTCCGACTCCCGACTTCAGCTCCAACATAAACGATAGCGTTCTGCCCCGTATTCGATTCCACCAAAACCCGCCACTGACTTCGATCCCGTGCCGCTGATAAGCCATAGAATAAACTTGACTGTCTTGCGGTCTAAAGTTCCACAACAAAACTACATGGGTCAGGAAGAAATGAAATTTTTGACACCTTCACTCTTCCTTGCCCCCGTCCCAGTAGAAGGTAAAACTAGGCATTCTGAAGGTAATCTAGCGTGGTAATATAATACTGACAGAGTTAGTCACGGACACTCATCCATGTCGTGTGAATGAACAAAATTGACCTCCACGGTCTTCTGGTATAGCTTGTACGACTGTACCGTGGTATTTGGTTAGGAGACAATCAAACCAATCAGTTAGAAGAAGTGTTAACCCTTTAAACAGCACTAAAACACATTACTTGTACGGACTCCCTGTAACTGTGAGCTGTTGTTCTTTGCAGCCGATGCTGTAGAGGTGTTGAGGCACAGCATCTCATCTGTGTGGGAGCGGGTTATGGCAGCTACTTTTTCAGTCCCAGAGTACAGCTAAAAAGCAGGCTCCACCACCATGGCTAGGCCTGTTACGGGGGGTACCACGGAGAGGTGGGACAGGGTCTTGGTCAGCTATGGTTCGCTAACCTTGACGCTGGCATATCAAATGACTGCCTCATCGGACAAGCGTTTTCAACCCCTCTAAAAAGATCAGTACTGGAGGCTCTTCAGTGCAACAAACTACCAGACCTTAAGGATGCCTTGTCAAAAATTGGCTTACAACATGGAGTCACTTTGCAATGGATTCCCTCCCACTGTGGGATACCAGGCAATGAGAAAGCTGACCAACTGGCCAAAGAGGGCACTGAAATGGAGCAACCAGACATACCAATCACTTATAATCAGAAGAAAAGCATGATAAAAACCTACAGGAGACCACAAACACCACCACATGATGACTATCACATGCTAAACAGAAAGGAACAAGTCACCATCTTCCGTCTCCGAACAGGACACAGCCGACTCCGAAGTCATATGTATACAAAGTTTAAGGTTAGTACTACTAATCTGTGTACATGTGCCCAGGTGCCCCAAACTGTGGAACATATCCTCCAGAACTGCATCAACTACGAGTCACTGAGAAATAATTACTGGCCCAGTGAAACCACTAAAGAAGATAAGCTCTATGGTTCCATACATGAATTACAAAAAACAGTGAAATTTATCCAAGAGACAGGACTGCAGATATAGACAGACAGTGCGAACGAAGAAGAAGAAGAAGACCCCCTCTAAAACATATTACAAAAAACATTGGCTTCTCACACTTTCACTGAAAAACCAAGCAAGATATTAATTCCACCCTGATTTATAACTCTCCTTTATCGTCTGATGATTGATGGCAAACGCTCTCAAAAAAATTGAGTATTCTAACGAAGAATGTCATCTCTATGAATGGAAAGCAGGTAGGGACATATATTTTTCCCTAAAAGTGTAACTTACTCAGAGCTTCTTATAAACCCGTCATGGCCGTTTTGTTTTCTCCATTGAGCGTTCTGTGCATGTCTGTTAATCACAAACTTTAAAAGAACAACCATATTAGTGGCTTTTTAGAAAGGAAGGGAAACAAAAGCTGCAGAATGAATGTTTACTTAATAACAAACACAACAGTCTATGCCTTACAATATCGATTACTTTCCAAATTGTCACATTCAGCCAGTCTCTTTCCTAAAGTACTCGCTATTCACTATCACGTTATCACGTACGTGCACATAAAAGGTACTGAGAGAGAAAGAAGGGAGGGGTGGGGGAAGGACCCGAAAAACATGGCGGTCCCTTTGTTTTTACATACCCCTACCGGATCTGCAGGAAATTTCCCCCAAAGATTCTCAATTTCCGTCTGTGTACTTCTCGCCCAGTTGCGTGCGGGCAAACAAACGTGGACGGTGTTAATAAACCACAAACAATACATTGTCCCTGACACATAATCATTCTTTCTGTAGTAGTGTTTCTACAAATATTTACTGTGATGGAATATCGAAATCGTTTTCTCGTTCTATCTATAAATAACATTTTATTTGCTGAGAAGTTTCAAGCAACAACAACAAATCAGTTATCTTTAAATCATACGTCTATATAAAGGCTCTGTACGTGTCTGTTCTGTATTTGGGGGAAAAATAAACGAAATCTCCATATTAAAAAAACAACAACAACAACTGATCTTGCAGTTAAATAAAATGCAACATGGACAACTCAAAAGATCAGAAGAATGATCACGTGTGTAGGAGTTTTGGGCTCATGAGAGTAAGAGAAAGCAGTTTTATCTCCGTGTTCCCATTGGCCATTTGGTCACGGGGTCTGGGGTTCCTTTTGCACGGGACAAGGACTTCTGCTTGAAATGTGAGAGAGTGAGAGTGGACGTTTTGTGCTGTTGGCTCGGATGGATGTCCTTGTTCCTTGATTCATTATGTAGGTTTTTTAAAGTAAAGCTGTCCTTTTTAGGACAAATGTTGTAAAGTTCATTATCTAGTGTTTCAATGGATTTTTCAAAACAAAAAAAAAAACCCATCAAAATCTGATAAAAAACAAACCACCAAAATCTGATGACTTTTCCCGCAAAGTGAGGAAAGCTGTATTTTTTTCCACAAAGTCGTACATCGTCAAAACTTTAGATCACGTGACTGCCATTCAAAACTTGTGAAATCTTTCACAACTTTATGATCCAAAATCTTCCAGTTCCAGAACAAAAACAGACCAAAGTTAACAATATGACAGCAACGTTTGTGACTGATCAAAAAGACTAAAGTTAACAATGTGACGGCAATTTTTGTGACTGATAAAAAAAGACAAAGTTAACAATGTGACAGCAACTTTTGTGACTGATAAAAAATACCAAAGATAACAATTTGGCAACAACTTTTGTGACATATAAGTACAAAATAAATTAAACAGTGCCCATTTTGTAACTATATCTGCGTATGTCTCTGACAGATTGTGTGAAGATTGTACCTGCAACTGGCTAGAATAATTGTTCAGTAAAGTAGTATAACAGCATTGTGTGGCTGGAACTCGGGAAAAAAATCATAGTTTAGACGTGTGTGTGTGTGTGAGAGAGAGAGAGAGAGAGAGAATGCCTTGGGACTTGAACCATGGACTCCGGGGGGACGAGCAACCATCTAGCCACCAGAGAACAAAGCATTAATCAACTTACCTTTCTTGCACCCATAAAAGAAAGGTGTTTTACTCGCATCCATAAAAGAAAGGTGCTTTGATAGCCAAGCCTACAATGCCTGTCTGGACGAACATCGTGACACCCTGAAAGGAAACCAAGATCATGACACCGAATGTCCATCGCTTAGTTTCAGTCTCCTGCTGGTACCAAATCTTTGACATACAAACATACACACATGGTCTACTGTAGATGTCTGTTATCCAGTACGCAACAGACATTTGCGGAAGACCATGTGTGCATGTTTGTATCTCAAAGATTGTTATCCTGCATGCAATAACAAAAATTAAACAAATACTTTTTACGTCAAGATAGCTTCAGCTGTTGGTTTCAGATACAGATTTCTACGAGAAGGAAACAGGGAGGCTTTCGCATGGTAGGTCCAAGGTAATTCTCATGTTCTTTTTCTTTCTCTCACGTCTAAAAGTACTCTATGATTTTTCCCATGAGTTCTCTCTCTCTCTCTCTTATATATTGACAGGTAAGACACTGGCACCATATCACCCTCTTATATATTGACAGGTAAGACACTGGCACCATATCACCCTCTTATGTATTGACAGGTAAGACACTGGCACCACATCACCCTCTTACGTGTTGACAGGTAAGACACTAGCAACACATCACCCTCTTATGTATTGACAGGTAAGACATTGGCACCACATCACCCTCTTATGTATTGACAGGTAAGACATTGGCACCACATCACCCTCTTATTCTATTGACAGGTAAGACACTAGCAACACATCACCCTCTTATGTATTGACAGGTAAGACATTGGCAACACATCACCCTCTTATTCTATTGACAGGTAAGACATTGGCAACACATCACCCTCTTATGTATTGACAGGTAAGACATTGGCAACACATCACCCTCTTATGTATTGACAGGTAAGACATTGGCAACACATCACCCTCTTATGTATTGACAGGTAAGACATTGGCAACACATCACCCTCTTATTCTATTGATAGGTAAGACACTAGCAACACATCACCCTCTTATGTATTGACAGGTAAGACATTGGCACCACATCACCCTCTTATTCTATTGACAGGTAAGACACTAGCACCACATCACCCTCTTATGTACTGACAGGTACGATACTAGCACCACATCACCCTCTTATGTATTGATAGGTAGACAGTGGAATCACATCACTCTCTTATGTATTGACAGGTAGACAGTGGAATCACATCACCCTCTTGTGTATTGACAGGTAGACAGTGGTATCATATCACCCTATTATGTATTGACAGGTAAGACACTGGCAGCACATCACCCTCTTATGTATTGACAGGTAGACACTAGCACCACATCACCCTCTTATGTGTTGACAGGTAAGACACTAGCTCCACATCACCCTCTTATGTATTGACAGGTAAGACACTGGCACCATATCACCCTCTTATGTACTGACAGGTAAGACACTAGCACATCACCCTCTTATGTATTGACAGGTAGACAGTGGAATCACATCACTCTCTTATGTATTGACAGGTAGACAGTGGAATCACATCACTCTCTTATGTATTGACAGGTAGACAGTGGAATCATATCACTTTATTGACAGGTAGACAGTGGAATCACATCACTCTCTTACGTATTGACAGGTAGACAGTGGTATCACATCACCCTCTTATGTATTGACAGGTAGACACTAGCACCACATCACCTTCTTATGTGTTGACAGGTAAGACACTAGCACAACATCACTCTCTTATGTACTGACAGGTAAGACACTAGCACCACATCACCCTCTTATGTATTGACAGGTAAGACACTAGTACCACATCACCCTCTTATGTACTGACAGGTAAGACACTGGCACCACATCACCCTCTTATGTACTGACAGGTAAGACACTAGTACCACATCACACTCTTATGTATTGACACCTCATCACTATCCTATGCATTGACAGAGTGACAATTATTTTCTCACTGTACAAATAACAAAGATAAACAGAATTTTGTTATTTAATCACTGTTCTTTTGTATAATTAAATTTACCAAAAGAAACAGTCCATATAATGACACTGCCAATGTTGAGGGAACATTAGTTTATATTTATTTACATAGAAGACAAAGTATAAACCATTCTAATAGAAATGTCTTCAGTTTTCCTTGTCTGGGATGTGTATTATATACACACATTTGTCCTAACAGCTTTGGACCTCAACTGTTCCAGGGGAAACAATCTAGACCACTATCTCCCCCATGTACTATCGTTAAGAGGCAGATTACAGAAAGATTACTTCCCCTGCGTGGGAGCAATGAGGACCAGACATTGCTTCATAAACCATGGGAGAATTCACCAGTTTCAGATCTCCATAATTTCTTCTCTGAAGGTTTCAAAGGCAGAAAATTCACAGAAAACATAAGATCTAAGTGAATAAACCACATCTTTACATCACTCAAAACGGCATGGCTACAAAAGATAAATTAGTTCTGAAGCCATATTAACAATAAGAACTAAAATACATTATCAGTTCTGTATTCATTCATTTTCTGAATCTATATACCAGTGTTTCCAAAAATGTGCCATAACACCTCCCCCCTCTCCTCTCCCATGGGTGTTGGAAAGGACCAGGGAGTCAGTGAAAGAAAAAAGGTCAGTAGGGGGACAGTGGAAGAAAAGGGGGCAGTGGAAAGGGTGGGGGCAGTGTTGAAGGAAAACAAAGAGCAAATGGGGGCACTTATATTGAGAAACTTGTGCCCCTACATGAAACTCATCCATCACATTAAAATCTGAGAAAACAATGCAGTAGAAGAGTTATAAATGAACTCCTTAGTATTGTTAAATAAATTTGTTTGCTGAAGTTTTTATTGTGTAACGCATATCCTGGTTTAATAAGTTTGTATGAGTAGTACAATTGGGGGGGGGGGGGGGGGGGGGAAAGGAAATTGAGGATGTGGCCTGAGAGGAAAAAAAAAAGGGGGGACGGTGGGGTGGCAGCTCAGACAAGCCTGGGAAACACTGCTATAAACTGATACAACTTATTGTTCAAGTGGTTTGAAAAAGAGAAAAAGAAAAAAAACTAGAATATTATGTATTATGTTCAGGCCAGAATGTTCCAAATAAGTGCAAACATGTAAATCAAGACTTAGTTGTGTCACATTCTTCCAAGTGATCTCACAAAATATTTGTATATGCTCAGTAACATCACACATAAAGATATTTTGATACCTCCTCATACTTTCATTTTAGCATATTCCAAGATGCATTATGAAAATGATCCATAAGCCACATTCCACTATTATCATGGTAGTGCAATCCAAAGGCTACACTATATAAACAGTACATAAACCACAATCTATTAAAACCATCTTCTTCTTCTTCAGCTTTCCGAGCCGTTAAGGCTCATTGCTGCAGATAAAGTTTGCCTCCATTCCTAATCTTCTCTCTCCAGTTGGTGACACAAACTTTTTTCATATCCTCTTCAATGCTGTCTTTCTATCTGTCTTGGTCTACCCCTTGGTCTTGTTTCTCTCATCTCTTGTGCATACATCATTTTCTTTCTACATGCTCCAGCCAGTGTAATCTGTTCAGTTTCAAGACATTTATAATTTGTTGAGATTTAAATAAGCTCTTCAGTTCAGTGTTCTTTCTAGCTCTCCATTCTCCACTGCTGGTATCCTTTATTGACCCAAAGATTCTTCTAAGGATCTTGTTCTCAAAGATCTGCAATTGTTGTTCATCTGTCTTTGCTGTACTCCATGTTTCTGATCCATACATGACCGCTGATCTTACTTTAGTTTTGTAGATTGTTATTTTGGTGTTTTGAGACAGAATTTTGGATTTTAACAGGTGATGCAAGGCAAAGTATATTTTATTCCCTATTATTAAAACCATGGTAGTAACAATTAAGGCTGCACTATATAAACAGTACCTAAGCCACAATCCACTATTATAATGGTAGTGCAATCCAAAGGCTTCACTATATAAACAGTAAATAAGCCACATTCTATTAAAACCATGGTAGTAACAATTAATGCTATACTATATAAACAGTAGGCTAATACTGACCATATCACCCTCTAGTGTGCTGACAGGTCAAGGAAAATATGGGCACTAACACCATATCCCTATGTGCCTCTAAGGCATGACAGGGTTACCTTTACTACTTTTTATATAAACAGTACATAAGCCACATTCTATTAAAACCATGGTAGCAACAATTAAGGTTACACTATATAAACAGCAAAGTAAAACATATGGAATTCAAAAGTTATAAGCACAAAAACCAAGTTAAGACTATTCAATTCAAATGTAATATCCACCCTCATTTATGCATGCGAAAGCTGGAAAACAACTAAAGAAATAGAAAAGAAATTAGACTCTTTTGAAAACAAATGCCTAAGGAAAATACTCTGCATCAAGTGGAATGAATTCAAGAACAATGCAGAGATAAGACAGATGACTGAACAACAACCAGTCTCATGGGTGATCAGGAAAAGGAGATGGACATATGTTGGTCACTTGATGAGAAGAAATGATCAGAGAATCCCAAAACAAGCTATCAAGTGGAACACAACAGGCCGAAGAAAAAGAGGCAGACCGTATGAAACTCTGAAGAGGACATTATTAAGAGAGGCCAAATTAACAGGCATAAAATCCTTTGATGAGGTTGAAAGACTCGCCAAAGACAGGAAAAACTGGCGAACTACTTTGCGAGCCCTATGTGACGTTTAACGGCACAGGAAGGATATAAGATATATAAGATATAAACAGCCTATTGGTCACATTTCACTATGAACATGGTGGTACAGTCCAAGGCTACTCTATACAAACATATCATTTTAATGTAACCCAAGATCTTCTTTGAGCATGTCAGAATGTATGTCTCTTCTAACATAAGAGCATAACGCTACAATGAGTGATAAGGCTCAGCATTACCAAAATACTACAATGAAATAATAAAATATGGCTATATCCTTCCACTCTTTCCATATGAAAACTACATGCCATAAACTGTTCCCGTTGCTAGACAAATCATTCATCCTGCTCATGGTATTTTCCTTCTTTTTATATTCTTCATGCTTTCATTGGTTGTTGCCATTCATATGATGCAGGATTATGCTGATGTAATATTCCTGTAATTTTAAAAATAAAAACATACATCATTACAACACATATATAAACAAGGTATATTACTGAGATTTTTTTCAACCTTTAAGAATTAATACTCTTTCATATATTTTTCACTTCTGGTACAAATTCTCACAATTCTGTTCTTTGTTTCTGAAGTTAGCATCTCGAATAAGAGTGTTTTTACATCAGGACTGGGACAAGGTAGGTGATACGACAGCCTTGTTTTCATTCTGTTTCTTTCCTTTTTTTTTTTTTTAAAAATAAAAATGAGATTGGTAGCAAAAACAAAATAAACTGTCATTTTTGCATTTTTGGACATGCTCAAAATAAAGACAAAAGATGAAATGCTTACACCTTCAACGTCAAAATATCCAAAAACGATGGGACCCAATTATGATCATACTTTCTGACAAATACAAAAGTGGTGCTATACACATTTATATGGCTCATATGATGAGAATCACTTCATGAAACACAAATAAAAACACTTTATTTACATTCATTTTATGAGGAGATAAGGAATAAATTTGGAAGACACGAGACAAAAGTGTAAAGAGACCATACCCTTAAATGCAATCACAGCTTACTTTCTTATGGTTGGCAATGTAAACACAAATATGGAGCATCTCAAAAAACGAACTCCTGGGTTCGAGCTGATAAACTTCTCGTACATTTTAAAAGTTAATCTTACCAGAGGCATTAAAGAGAAGGTTAGATGTCAAGGTTTTGCTAAAAACAGTTGCCAAAAGAAAGCAGCAAACACACAGTCACAGTATTCTTGCAGAGAAAGACTGCATCAGTGTTTCTTCAACCTTTGCTACAGAATGGCATGTGGACTATAGCTTTTCAGCCCTTGCTACAGAGTGGATGTAGTCTGTGATTAATCAAACCCTCGCTACAGAGTGGATGTAGTCTGTGATTAATCAAACCCTCGCTACAGAGTGGATGTAGTCTGTGATTAATCAAACCCTTGCTACAGAGTGGATGTAGTCTGTGGTTAATCAACCCTTGCTACAGAGTGGATGCAGTCTGTGATTATAATCAACCCTTGCTACAGAGTGGATGCAGTCTATTGTTAATCAGCCCTTGCTATAGAGTGGATGTAGTCTGTGGTTATAATCAACCCTTGCTACAGAGTGGATGTAGTCTGTGGTTAATCAGCCCTTGCTACAGAATAGATGCCATTCCATATGAAAGCTGACTGATGTTTGCTTCTCAAATCTACTGAGTTTAGCAGAAAATTATTTCAATCGATACTTGTTATCACTCAATATTTCTCACAAACTCTTTAACAAAGACATATATATATATATTTTTTATATTTATCCCAGCACTGGATCTAATACAATATATAAGGTATATTTCTTTTGCCATATGTGAAAACATGCACGATTACAAAATTTTTACATCTCCTGTATCTCATTCATTCATTATATTCCACATCCATGGGCACTTAGACCATGTTTATCCATACTGAGCTGTTGTTGGCACTTCCAATTAGATCACTTTACTTTCTTTCTGAAAAGTCCATTAAGATATTTTTTTTCCCTCACCCTTCCTTTCCATCTTTCATGTTCCCTCGAGTTTTTCAGCCATTATCAGGTCTTCTAATTTCTGTCCTAATGACATATTTTTAAAAATTCTGAATGTCCCTTCCTTGCGATCTGAATCAATCTTTGTTGTTCTACAGCTTCTATTCAAACTCTGTTTTTCTGGCCGTACAGGAAATACGTTGCATCTTTCTGCAAAACTACATCTCATCATTCACATACACAACACATTCAACAATGTTGTACTTCTACAATAACATAAGATATGGTAGAAACAAGCTTTACTCACCATCACAGAACAATGCTAATCATATTTTACAATGACTGCTTGGATAAAGCACCTATACAGCCTAAAACTGGAGATATCTAACATGAATTTACATCAATGTTCCAATAAACATAAGCTTACATAACTAAATAATGTTGAGGATGCAGAAACCATTTAAACTGCCAAATCATTAGCAAACTCAAGAGAAAAAGAAGGAAAGGAAGACAGTCTCATACATCTGTTCAGGCTGGTAACATAGCACAGCAGAAGTAAAAAAAAAAAAAAAAGATATGAAAGACTGCACTGAACAGCTATCTGCACAATTTTTAAGGAATGAATGAACAGTTCATGTGTACATAAAGACTGACTAGATCTTACCCATACAAAATAAATCTATCCAGGAATAAAGAAATCTTAACTGAATTAAATATAAAAGCACAAATTAATATCTTTTTCTACTAGGCTAACAAATTAAATTAAAAAATTAAATTTTAAAATGACTCATTAATATGAAGGCTACAATGTGTTTATTTCCATCAGTTTTATTGAAAATGAATACATATATACATATAAAAAAAGTGTGTGTGTATCAAATGAGCAGAATGACATTTACATGCACAAAATAAAATATTAGGAAAATGTTATTTCCTGATCTGGCTAGAAGCTGTTTTTCACTTCCTTCACCAACATTTGGAAACTGAGGATGAACAACTTTATGTGAAAATTAACATATTCTTTAAAGGTCTTAAATCTCTAGACTATGGATGGTGAACCTGTGGCATACGTGCTAAAATTTAGCACAAACGAACATTTTTTGGGGCATGAGAAAACACAGAAATTTCACAATTCAAATTACATGTTAAAATTCTTAATAGAACTCGAGGGAAGTTTGGCTTTTTTTTTTTCTTTTTAAACAAGAGCTTCAGCCATTTTTGACATGTACCCTCAGAAAAGTTTGTCATTTCTGGTCTAGATTAATACGCATATAATTTGTTAGATTTATTAAAACTGGCCTTGTTCACAAAAATTTCCCGGCAGCTTTCCTTCCAGGAGCAATATGGGCTCTCAGTCCTACTTTCACAACTCTTCTCTCTTGCCTCAGCGCTGTGTGTATCTACAATTATGAGATTACTTCCACCATAGAAACAGTCGTGTTTTATACCTTCTGTGATATGTTTTGCCATAATATACACAGCTCAAAGATACTTCAGATAAATTTCATGGCTAGGAAGATGATGTACTACTATTAAAAATCAGAATATATCATGAATACTGCTTTTTTTTTCCTCCCTCCAAAAATGTTAATAACTTCTTCTCTACCCTCAAATAAAATACCTCAGAACAGATTTACATTTTCCTCATATTTCTTCAAACATTTTTTTTCATATTACTCCTCTGGCTTAGGAGAGGGCAAAGTGGTAGCAATTCAATTTTTTTCTTTTCAAAACTATTTAAATTATCAGAAAATTTAAAAGTTTTGAACTTTTTGTTCATATGGTGCATACATGATAAAATTATGCATCAAGGAAAAAACAAACCTTTATATTAAGATAAAAGTGCAGCAGTCATCTTGGCTGGGAGGAAGGTAGGTGACCTAGATGAGATACTGTTTATGTGGCATGACTAGATTCATACTTAAGGCCTGAAGTCTTCTTCTTCTTCGTTCACTTCTACCACCAAAAACCGCACTGTGAACCTACTGAATTCACGCCTGTGGTCCTCGTTAGGTCCCGTGTGGTCCAAAATAGACCACACGAGATCCACGAAAGGACCACAAGGGGTTCAGAGTATCACAGTGCTTTAGCCTGTATTCTTGGTGGGTCTCGGAAGCGGGATTGCGTGACACCGTGGTTTTCATTGCACCAGTTTAGTCTAGGGTTGGACTTTCTCACCGGAAGACCTCGACGTGTTTAGGATATCAGTGCATCCCCGCTGGGTGAGAGGCGGTAGCCCACCCAGGCCAGAGTTGGACTTTCTCACCGGAAAACCTCGACGTGTTTTGAGATACCCGTGTATCACCGCCGGGTGAGAGGTGGTTGCCCATCCAGTCCAGGGTTGGACTTTCTCACCGGAAAACCTCAGCGTGATTAGGATAAGCAGACATCCCCACCGGGTGAGGGGTGGTTGCCTATCTAGACTTCCCTGGTCCAGTGTCTCCGACTTCAGCATTTTGCGGTCATGGCCGCTACCCTTCCTAGTTGTGACCTGGATGGAGCTTTTGTCCAGGAGGACGAATCCTCGCCACTAGTGACTTCTACCCCTGGGTTGAGCCGGTTTAGGCATTTCCCAGTATGGGCGTGTTTGGGACGGGACCGACCTCTAGGGCAGAGGTACTGTGACATGCATAGCCTTCAAGATTCACCCCTGGTATGAGCCGGTTTAGGCAAAATTCACTAGTATGGGTGTTTATCAGGCGTTACCAACCTCTAGAGCGGAGGTGGCATGACATGTCTAGCCATCGAGTTCCACCCCTGGTGTGTGCCGGTTTAGGCATATTTCACCAGTGTAGGTGTATTTCGGACGTGGCCGGCCTCTAGAGCAGAGGTGCCGTGGTATAGCTCTCGTAGTGATACTACTGGACATACCAGGTTAAACTTCACTTTCCACCACCTTTTCCCATCGGTGCCGCACAGCAACCTTTATTTCTTTTCCACATTTACTTCCTTAACCGGGAGGAGCTTCACTCCACGCGCGGCATTTGAAGAGTCAAGCCAGCAGTGTCTTAACCTCTGGGACAAGCCGGTTCATGCATTTCACCCGATATGACTGCACTCAGGACGTGGCCGACCTCCAGACCAGAGGTGCCGTGATTTGACTGTTTGCTTCGCTTTATCCTTTCTACCACATTTTCTGCAGTGATGCTGCGCGGCAACCTCATTTGCAAATTTCTTCATTGGCCGGGAGGAGCACCGCTCCACGCACGGCAGCTGAAGATCTCGCCAACAGTAAAGCCCTGAAGTGATGCAGCTTTGATTCTTTTTTATATAGTTATTATTAGTTCATGACATTAACCTCTATGAAAGCTTCAGACGGGTCTGTGTGCCCAATTCTTAACCCTTTTGAAATAAAGATCAATCAATCAATCAATCATTTGGCTTCCTGGATACATGTCCAAAGCCAATTTCTAGTTTCCCTCTTCTGTTTCATCCATTTATCTTAGTTCTAATATGTTATACAATTTTTGAAAAAAAAAAACAACATAAAAATGTCTGCTCACTGTATAGGCAATCACATTAATTAACTCTTTCCGTGCCTCAGGAAGAAATGCGGACGTTCGGTTGGGTGCCGGATTAAAAGCACGGGTCTTGATATGTACAGGGGATATAGTTGTAAAATTGAATGAAACACAGTATTTCCATGTACTTCTGATGTTTCAAAATATAAATAAATGTATGAAGATTTCATAAATGCAGAGGTTTTTTAGGAAAAAAGAAGTAATGTCATGTTTTTAGACAATGATTGTGTCCAACTTACCATCAGAAAGGCCTAGAGGTACAATACGTACCATCTGAGATGCACATATCTACCTGTTGACAGTGTAATGTGATTCAATGTTGCATTATCGGTAGAATGTCTGAAATAACCTTCTAACTACTTCTCCGGTCGTCTAACATATCTAGATCTACTTGTGATACATTCAAGAACAGTGGTCTGGTCACAGGACATGTCCATACATCACCAAAAATTGAAATTTCTCGCAGAAAACTTAAATTTTCTCCCTCGTAACTAAGCACTCTTTGGCCATTTTGAAAAAGGTCATGGGGCATGTGCTCTAAATGTTTACAATCTGAACGTTAGAGTTTTTAACAAAACAAACCAAACGTCGCTAGGGGACTAAAGGCACCACGTGAGAAACCGCAACCGTCGTCCAAGCGACGAAAGGCATGGGAAGAGTTAAGCAAATTTAAGCACTTTCAAGCTTCATTTCTAAGATCTTAGATTTTGATCAATCTTTTGTTCCCTGAGGTGTGCAAAATCAAAATTCTTTAAAAAAATCACCTTTCAATAAAAATTCTGCACAACATATAGTACTGATCCGGTCATTCAATAGAAGGCAGCCTATCTAGGTACGGTGAAATAACCCTCAAATTGCTGATACACAATATACATTGCAATAAACAGGAACACATTTATAAAGTTCCTTTATTTTTTTATATTTTACATTAATGAAAAAAAATGAATATAAAATTTCACATCTGGAAAGAGTCATAGGTATAAAAATAGAGTAGCCTGTATCTTATATTTACCTTGTTTTACTGAATATTCGATAAGATTTTGCTTTGTAAGCAAATTTCATCACGAAAGACAACACGTTACATTATACTTACTGTAGATACTATGCACATGCAAATTACAACTCGGACATGGACTGTACCACTTCGCCAATACAGACATTGCTCAGACAAATGCTATGTAAAGCTATGCAAAGTATTCCTACATTGATATAGTATGAAAAGAATACACCAATGAATAAATCATGAAACCATAAAATAATCTCATATTTTTCCATGATGACTGTTGGATGTTTCAACATTTTAATATCTTCACAAAAGTTGATGATAAATACTGAAGTAATGTCATGTTTTCCAGAACGAATTATACCAATGAAGAGCTTCACAGAAATATGCTGCATTTTTCAATAAAAATGTATCGTGGAGGGTGGGATAAAATAGAAAATCTTATCTTTCAGACTCAAATAATCAATCGCGGTCACATATATTGGTGTCAGCACAACTCCGACACTGTCTCATAAATCTTTATTTCGAATAAATCTGTTCCCCTCTGAATGTCGGCCATAATAAATGTATTTGCTCTTCCCATATGTTCCTGTAAGATGGACAAGCAAAACATATCCTCATAACATTGTGCAACACAAACACACACAAAACAATATATTTTACTGAGAATATTCATGTTATTACTGTCTTGTTTAAAAATAAAAATCTATTCTAATTACTGATGTTTTTACTGAAAATAAAAATCTTATATCATCACTGATGTTATTATTCAAAACAAAAAAAATCTCATCCAATCATTGATAAAAACAAAACTGTTGTATCATCATTGATGATGTTACTGAAAAGAAAAATCTCACATCATCACCCTGCTTAAAAATAAAAATCTCATCTAATAACAGATGTTTTTAATGGAAACAAAAATCTTACATCATCACTGATGATTGCAATGAAGATTGATGATATCATTGCTGGAAATCTTATCACTACTCAGAGTAGCTTAAAATTTCAACTTTCATTTATCTGATAACATCATGGCAAGTAGTGGCTATTATGTTTAATCATTTTCTGCAGCTCTGGCATTCATAATCAAATCAGTTACTTTTTTTTTTTTTCACTCCTGGATCACTTAGCTAGCCCATTTTCCACTTGGTTTCCACATCATTTTCCTTGAACTTTCTAGTGCTTGTTTAGTTTTCTAACTTGTCTTCTCGTGACTTATCTAACATAATTTTGGTTACCATTTTCTTATAAGTTTATTTTATGTTCTTCAACTTCCCTAAGAGCCTCTAACTTCATTTTTTTGATGTTATTCAACTTCCCTATGAGTCTTTAACTTCAGTTTTTGATGTTCTTCAACTTCCTTACAAGTCTTTAACTTCAGTTTTTGATGTTCTTCAACTTCCTTACAAGTCTTTAACTTCAGTTTCTAATGTTCTTCAACTTTCCTACGAGTCTTTAACTTCAGTTTTTGATGTTCTTCAACTTCCTTACAATTCTTTAACTTCAGTTTTTGATGTTCTTCAACTTCCCTATGAGTCTTTAACTTCAGTTTTTGATGCTGTGCAACTTCCCTACGAGTTTTTAACTTCAGTTTTTGTAATGCTATGCAACTTCCCTACAAGTCTTTAACTTCAGTTTTGATGCTGTGCAACTTCCCTACAAGTCTTTAACTTCAGTTTTTGATGCTGTGCAACTTCCCTAAGCATCTTTAACTTCAGTTTTTGATGCTGTGCAACTTCCCTAAGAGTCTTTAACTTCAGTGTTGGATGTTCTGCAACTTTCCTTTCAAGGGAATGTCCCAAGTGCAAGGATCTCTTAACCCTTTTGAAATAAAGATCAATCAATCAATCAATCTCTATGCCAGCAGAAGAGCATGGCCCTTTTTCAACTTCCTTTCAGCCTCTATCTTCATTTTTGAATGTCTTGCAACTGATTTTTAGTTGTTCTTCTGGGCATTTATGAAAACTGCAACTGAACTTTTGAAAAATGGTGATGAATATTTCAATAAAATGCTAACAAAAAAAATTAACTATAAAGTATCTGAATTATTTAGTTGAAAGTCAAACTTCAAAAACCTGCCTTGATGGTCAGTCTCATCTGGTGAATTGTCATGAGGCAAAGGGCTGTACTGGTTACTTGGTGAACTGCTAGAAAGTACTTCCTCTGTAGCCTGCAAGAAATGGAACAAATCTGTTATTTCATTCATTTATGATTTCTGTGAGTAAAATAAACAGATCTGATAAATAATTCATTTATGATTTCTAGATGTAAGACTTATTCTGCTCCACTGTCATCATCTTTAAAAAAAAATTTTTTTTAAAAATTCTTTGTGCTGCTGTGGTGTAGTGACTAGCGCACTTGTCTGCTGATCAGAAGATCCCTGGTTTGATTTTGCACTCTGGTGGAATGTTTTCAGACCAACCAGCATGAGTGTCAACCCAGCCTCAAAAAATGGGTACACGGGGGTTTCCCTAGGAAAATAAAAGCTGCAAGGACAGGCGCTGGCATCCCTGCCTCAAGTGCTTTTGTGGCCTAGAAATGTGAAGGCACTAAAACTTCACACTCCTATGGCATGAAAATGCTACGGGGAAATACGTTTTTTTTTTTTAGGAATAGTTTATGTTGTTTGCACTCTAAAACTACTTGAAACATAAATGCAGGAGAGGATAACACCTTATTATATATCCCAAGCATAACACGCAGGCACCAACAAGTGTTTCTAAATTGTGGCTGATCCACTAGTTTTGGTTTTTCAATTTTCAATTTTTCTAGATTTGAATCTCTCCTTACTTTTTTTCTGATCCCAGATCTTTCAGATTTAACTTTCCTATTTTTTGGTTTATGACTCTTCCAGTTTCAGAATTTTTCCTTTTCTATTTCCTAATTTTGATTCTTCTTGACTCACTTTTAATCTTATGTTTCATTTTCTCTTTCTTGTCTATATTTGCATCTTTGATTACATCTACATTAGGATTCAACCAATGGATTTTATACATAAATGTGTAACACATGCAAGTAATTTATCCAAATCTAACAGTTGTGAAACAAGCACAGACAATCAATGGGTTATATAGTTGGACCAACTGTGTAATGAAACATGTAATAAATGCAGGTAATAAATGGGTTATCTAGTCTGACCAATTTACCGATCTGCCAGTCAGGCAATCTATGCATTATATAGTTTGCACACTCTAACAGTGGTGAAACAAACACAATACTTTACCTGCTGCGCATCCTTTGGTCTTATAACTTGTGTGTATGGTCCCACTCGTTTTGCTTCTGCAATTTCAGCAGCAGTCACTGGAGAAGAGTCTAAGAACTTCAGCCCTGGCAACTTGTATAGAACAAAGTACCTGGCCACAAGAGCAGAGACATGACATGTCATCCAAATATCATTAACATTATTCAAATCTGCACTACAACTAACACATATGCACATGTCTTTTCCTAAACGTAAAATAGGCATTTCTAATCTAATGGATGCTTTACTGTTTTTTAAGGAATCTGTGTTTTCCCAAAACGGGGCTCAAAGTCTCTATGAAACTGTATATGTATCCAGTCTGAGCAATATTTTTAAAATTAGTTTCTGGTATTTTAGAATTGGTTTCTTCACCAAATTTTTCTTCATCTGTGGGTTTATACATGCAGTATAAAATTAAATGGAACTATTCTAAAGCAGGTGCAGAAATTTAAATACCTTGGAGCAGTAATAACTTCAGATGGGAAATGCAGAACAGAAATTAGGAACAGAACAGGCCAAGCAAAGACTGCATTTCAGAGAATGAGAAACATATTATCCAACACATCCTTATCAATGAATGTTAGAAAACGAGTCCTAAAATGCTATATTGAACCTATCTTGTTATATGGAAGTGAATCATGGACAATAGGCAGGTCTGTATAAAAATCATTGGAAGCAGCAGAAATGTGGTTTATTAGAAGAATGTTGCGAATCCCCTGGACAGCAAAAATAACTAATGAAGAATGTATGAGAAAAGCTGGAGAAAAAAAAATCTTGTCAATAAGATAAGAGAGAGACAATGTACTTTCATAGGACATGCAGTAAGAAGAGGGGGCATTGAAAATATTATAACAGGAAAAATAGAAGGAAGAAGATCAAGAGGAAGACCAAGAGAAATGATACTGGACAGTCTGACAGGATGGTGTGAGAGGAGATCACCAACTGAGCTGATGGCCTGCATGAAGGATTGGGTACTCTGGAGAAGCATAATAGACAACGCCAGTCAGCATGGCACCTGATGATGATGATTTAAAATCCTATGGGAGAATTGAGCAAATGATAAATAGAAGCATATATTTACAGAAAGCAAAGACCAGAAAACTGATAATGTTTTAGATGTAAGTACTATTCAGCCAAGACTCTTTTAAATACAACAAAATCTAAATTTTTTTCATGTCTATTTTCCTCTTTCACTATTTAAATGCTCTCTAATTTTCCACCTGTGAATTATGACCAGTCTGAAAATGTCATTGTGAGACGCTGGTCAACTTGCACAAAAAAACACATTGCATTCAGGGAAGCAGTGAGAGGGACAACGCACTGGAAAGGACATGTCACATGAAGAATAATTATGACCAACTCAGTCTACAGATTGTGACCCCTGTGTTCTCTTTGCAAGAAGAGATTCTCTCAGTTCTTCACCGTGAATCTTAACCCCTCTCAGTTCTTCACTGTGATTCTTAACTCTTTCCGTGCCAGGCATCAATTTTTTTACGCTTCCTGTACCCCCATTGCTTACCAGGCATCAATATTTTGATGCTTGGTTTGTTTCAATAAAACAACCAGTGTAACATTTAGATTGTACATATTTCGTCCGTGTTTCCAGTGAAACTTTTCAAATGGTGAAAGAGTCCTTAGATACAAGCGATGCCGAGTGAGAAAAAGGACGGGAAATATGGAAATTTTTCAATTTTTGACGACGTAGATAGGGGTATGGATATGGCCTGTGACCACCCCACTGCTCTTGAATGTATCCCAAGTAGATCTAGACATATTTAGACGACTGGAGAAGTAGTTAGGAGGTTATTTCAGACATTAATTTAGCAAGAATGCAACACAGAATCACAATACGAGATCGACAAGTAGATCTAGACATCTCAGATGGTAAGTAGTGTAGATCTAGACCTAGCCGATGGTGAGCTGGGCACAATCAATGTCTAAAAACATCACATTTTTTTTCCTAAAAAGCTCTGCATTTATGAAATTTTCATTCATTTAGTTATACTTTGAAACATTATACAGAAGTACATGGAAGTACTGTTTTCCATTTCATTTTATAACTATACCCACTTATAGACCAAGACCTGCGCTTTTATTCTGGCACTCCACTACACGTCCGTGTTTCCTCCTGTGGCACAGAAAGAGTTAACCCCTCTCAGTTCTTCACTGTGAATCTTAACCCCTCTCAGTTCTTCACTGTGAATCTTAACCCCTCTCAGTTCTTCACTGTGAATCTTAACCCCTCTCATTTCTTCATTGTGAATCTTAACCCCCTTCTTTCTGTTAAATGTCAGCTTGTTCTAGCTCCGAATATGGCTGGATTACATTTTATATTTTTCTGCCAAACAATAATGATCAAAGTTAAAGACATATAATGTAGCCAGTGCCCCTAAATAAGTGGCTTTACTTCTTCAGCCTCAAGAAGCTCTTCCAGTGGTGGACTCTGGGAAACTGGCTCACATGAATAACTGATTGAAAATAAATGATCTCATTCTTCATAAGCATTCATAGTCTATATTTGCAGTTTAAAATAAACTTGGATAAACTGGACTGTTTTTGTAGTCCCTGTGTAGAACCTTAGAGCTCGGCTTCAAAAAAAGGCATGATGAGGACTGCAGGCCCTTTCTCGGCTGCTTTTGGCATACAAAAGAATCTGGGTTAATGCCCTTCCAATCTGCTGCAATCTCAGACCTCTTAATAAATACAACCTTAACACAGATTATCATGGATGGCCTCTACTTTATCTGCTAGTTTGTTTTTTTTTTGTGACAGAGGGTTTCCCATATCACCAACAACAGGAAATAATTTTGAAAAGTTTATGGTTCTTAACTCTTCACTTAGCATCAGCCATTCAAATATCTTTTCAAATAATTAAAAATAAAATAACCAGTCATATAATTTTGTTCTGTAGTCAGGAGTTCATAATTTTAAATTGTTGCAAACACTAAAATAGGCAATGTGTCATTTCCTAGAAAAGCAACCTGGGTGTGATATTTCTTGTTACAAAAAAACGTTCATGTGCCAAGGATGTTGTTTGGTAGTTATGATATATCCATTATATGATAATGGAAAAATGATGACCTCAGGGAAATGTCTCTTCCTTGTGAACCTCCTCTATCCTTCACTCTTTTCACTAAACTATCACTTTCCTTCCTAATCTTGATTCTAACACTTCCATGCAATCTCTATACTGTACTCTCTCCCTCTTTATAATTACCTGTATCTCTGATAGTCTTCATCATCTTTATCCAAGGAAGACAACTGATTTGGACAAGCCTCATTACCAAGCAGACTTAGGTATGTCAGGTTGGGCATTTTATCCACCAACTTTTCTAACAGGTCATTCAGATCTGTCAACTAAAATAGAAAAAGCTTATTAAAAAAACACCGGCCAGTTTGCGCACAGCTGAAATATAACAGGTTCAATTTAAGAAATTATTTTCTCTTGGAGGTAAGCAATATTTAAAACTCTTTTACAGAAAAATGATTTAATAAAATGATATAATACAGGGTAATCATAAAGTCATATAATGATTAAGAAAAATCATATCTTAAAAACTATGCTACACACAACATTCTAATGTGTTTTGTGGTATCATGAAACAAATTTGTCAGCTACAGTTCAATAAATCTTCATAAATGAGTATGGGTAGATTTGCCTGATGTTGGTATGCAGCACAAGAGTTGGTATGCAAAGTTTGAAGATACTGGCAATGTCAGTGACCTTAAAACAATTGGTAGGCCTAGCGTGAATGAAGGCCACTGATGCCATGCACGAAATGCTTTCCAACACAGTCAAGCATTGCTTAGATGCTCTCTGGGCAACAGATGGAGCACATGCTGATGTGCATGGTTAAAGTTACAAAAAAACAACTTTTTGAGCTGAGGTAAAATATGCAAAAGACACATCTGTGCCTAACACAGTTTTTGTGTAATAAATGTCTGAAATCCGGGAAAGACGTTATGCTCATCCTGTATAACCACTGCTAAGCAGAAAGCTTATAAGAATGTTACAATACCACGGACAGCAAAGAAATCAAACGAGGAGGTTCTGAGAGAGGTTGGAGAGACGAGGCAAGCAATAACAAAAGTCAGAAAAGGACAATCCAAATTCTTAGGAAACGCTCTACGGCAAGGAAAGCTAGAATACACTGAGACAACAGGAAAGATAGAAGGCAAAAGAGATCAAGGTGGACAGAGAGAAAAAATGCTGGATGGACTAACTATATGGCACAGACAAAGAACACCAGCACAGCTTATATTCAGTGCTCAGATCAGGAAAATGTGGAAAAGCATGACAGCCAATGCAAGCCAACAGGGTAACAGATAGATAGAAGCAGAAACCAAAGTAATTTTTTGCATGTTTCACCAAAGTTCAAGCACTGCTCTCAGAAAAGGAAACTAAGAGATTTTATGATACATTTATATTAATTAGAACTGTTTTACAGCACCTTTGATTTACCTTTTACAGATTCAGTCTCCTAGAACACACAACTACTTCAAAATAAATCAAGAATTCTTACACTCTATGTAAAATAATGATCTTTTGATAAAGATTAATGAAGTCACTGATATCAGAGTAATGACATGTTAAGATCCAATCATTTTCCATGATGATCTATCTCAGTCATTTGGCTGTAACATATATGATCCTCAGGTTAAATGAGGTTAAATGGAAATATGAATTAAAAGCAAGAAACTATACATGTAAGTTAAAATCTTACTCTGTTTTTGTTCAGTGTCAGAGTATGCAAATCTCGAAGTTGTGGGAAAATGATGTCATCACCGAGTTCATTGTTATCAAGCACCAGCTCCTTGAGAAATTTGAAATGTTCCAGTCCTTTAAGAGATCTGAAAGTAACAAAACACACAAAAACTGAGATCTTCTGTTTAAACACCCAGAATAGCTACACTCTATAGCCAAACAAAAGTTTAAGTGCAGAATGTTTAAAAACTAGGGCTATGTTATGGTAAGAACCACTGGGCAATTCAACCCCATGGCAGGATTCTATATCTAGTAACAGCCGGTACTTGACTGCAGACTAATTTTATCAAATTGTTTTATGAAAGGTGTACATGGATATACACAACAAAGAATGGGTGCAAGAGAAGCAGCCACCCAAAGAGTGTCCCCATGAAGCTCATATTATAAAATGTAAGACTCATGTCAAATATTCCTCTTATGAATGCCTATGTTTTCATTCATTCCCCCCTGTACATTTCTCTCGTATACAGTTCTATTTCTCAGATCTTAAGGACATCCTTGTCCATAGCCACCTGAAGCGGAACCTTGCATGTGTTGGCACTAGAAATGTAACCGGCCTCGCTGTTTTACCTGTCCTGTAGTCTTGGAAACAAAAATAATCACCTTTCTCAAAACTATCCTCACTCTCCATAAGTGATTCACATGCGAGTCCCCCAATGTAATATATGTAATTTTTTTTTTAATGTAAAAGATGCAGGATAACTTATATTGGTGAAACTGGCCTCAAATTATGGGACCGCATGCAGAAACATCTGTACGATATCACCTAGCATGCTTCAAAACCAGTCTCAAATCATTTCAACGGTCCCAACCACAGAGGCAAATCTGATTTTCTGGTAACAGCCATCAAACAATGTCACGCAGGTGACAGAAGCTGCCTAGCACTTGAGAACCGCTACATTCAGGAATATGGGATGCTGGAACCACATGGTTTGAACTCATTATTCAGCTACACCTCTTCCACAATCATAATCCCTCCCCACTAAGTTCCACTACCTTCTCACTTGTTACACATAGTTCAGAACCTCCTCACAGCATCACATTACAACCCCTCTACCCCAACTATAATCACCTATTTCACCTTCTCCTGGCTAGGTTACCACTGTATCACTCACTCTCCCCTCTGCAGTTTCCTCACCCACCACCCACAGTTACGAGCCACCAATCCCACATCACAAGTCTCCATTTAAATATTCTCTACACTACATCATGCGCATTTCTGACACACAGTGTCAGACAAGCCACAGCTTCTTATAAGTTACAGCTAAATGCTCTATTCATTTTATTTCATTTTTTTAACATAGCATTCATGTGAATTTATATTTTATCTCCTCTCTCTATTTCTTTGTCCTGTGTATTCTTGTATGATTAAGGCTCAAGCCAAAATGTCACGACTGTGTACTCGTTAAGTAATAAAGCTATTTCTACTTTATTCCTAGTTTATACTCTTTCTCAGGTACACACACGTCTTAATTTTTTTTTTAAAATACTCATCCACTGTGGGGACCGGCTAGCGTAGTGGTTAGAGCACTCATCTAGAAACCAAATGGTCAAGGGTTCGAATCCTCAGCTGAGGAGGATTTTTTTTTTTTTCTGACCAATACGGCCCCGAGGTCGACCCAGCCTCGTAAAATGGGTACCAGAGAAAATCTGGCTTCGTCCCCTATGGCATTTGCTATGGGACTATCTTTAACATCCACTGTGGATTTCAGTGGAGTTGTTTACTCAAGAGGATATTCTGTTTTCCCTTTATTCACTGACAACAGAACAATCTAGCATGCCTTGCTAGTCATACAATCTCCATCTTCCAAGACTGTTTTCCTCAGCATTTTTTGTGTTGAGCAGCCACTTTATACAGCTGGAGGACACCTGTAGCTGATCCACAACTTTTCGGGTAAGAACATCGCAATTATTAACCAGCCTACTCATGTAATCTTTTTTTCTATCCTGTGTAGTCAAGAACTTAATACTGAAGAAGGCTGGCTAGTAAAGAGGATTAAACAGAGAAAACTTAAATATTTTGGACATATTAAATGTCATGATAATCTAGAGAAGACCGTCTTGGAAGGGTACATAATGAGAAAAAGAAAGAGAGGAAGACCAAGGCGAAGACGGCTGCAAGACATCGTTGATAATCTGCAAATGGATGCATCAGCAGCAGGGCATCTTGGTTTCAACCGAGAGGCCTCGTGTTAGGGAGGCAAAGTTCCGCAAGGGACATGCAAATTACTGACTGACTGATCCTATGTAGTATATGTCTGTATCTTAAATGTGTCCGTTTTTTTCCTTCTACTCTTTGTGTGAATACAGCATCTCCTTCTCCCTTGATAACCTTCTGGTACGAACATATGTTACATTTTCTTAAAAGCATATATTTAACACTTATATGTACAAAAGATAAAAAAAGTGGAACTTACTTCAGTCTGTTGAAAGTCAAGTCTAGTCTAGATGTGATGTTACAGTAATCTTGAATCAGCTGTTGTGGGAGGGTCTCTGCATCAGACCCCAGATAAGACAACTGGAATTTAATTACAGAAATGCTGAAGTGCACTCTAAGGGATGATACTGTTTTAAATGACTGAATATATTAAGAGATGGTTATTAAAGAGATGGGTAAAAGTGAACTCCAATCAAAGAGACAATGCTGGTTATGGCAATTTAAACGGGTGAATTAATGGTGGTGAATAAAAATCTTGGGGCACTAACACCATATCCCTATGTGCCTCTCTAAGGCATGAGAGGATTACCTTTACCTTACACGCAGGCCCTATGTGACATTTAGCGACATGGGAAGGATGAGATGAGATGTATGGGGAAAAAGAAAAAGAGGAAGACCAAGGCGAAGATGGCTGCAAGACATCGTTGATGATCTGCAAATGGATGCATCAGCAGCAGGCCATCTTGCTCACAACCGAGAGGCCTACAGGAGTGCTGTTAGGGAGGCAAAGTTCCGCAAGGGACGCGCAAATGAATGAGTGAATGAATGAACATTCTACTTCTTTGTATATTTATGTTCAGGGCTGAACAAGGTGGGTGGTATTTTGTTACGGAAGGTTGTACAATTGTGATCTAGTGTCATTTGGGGATATGAGTATGCTTGCCTTTAGTGATCTATGTCCCATGGCATGTGCATGCCACATGGGTGTGAAGCATTACAGCCTTTCACATTTCTAGGCCACCACCGCATTTGAGGTAAAGATGACAGCCTCTGTCCTTGCTGCCTTTGTTTTCTTTCCTAGGGAAACCCAAGGTACCCATTTTTTTGTTTTTGAGGCTGGATTGACCTTGGTGCAGGTCAGTCAAAAAAAAAAAAACTCCGCCTGTGAAAATCAAGGACCTTCTGACCAGCAGACAAGTGTACTGACCATCACACCACAGCAGCACTTGTCGTTAAGTGATAGGATCTTCAATGACAAGACTGTTAGTCTGTGACCTATTACCAATACCACTTAGTCAAGCCAACCTGTTACCATTACCATTTAGTCAAGCCAACCTGTTACCATTACCATTTAGTCAAGCCAACCTGTTATCATTACCACTTAGTCAAGCCAACCTGTTATCATTACCACTTAGTCAAGCCAACCTGTTACTATTACCATTTAGTCAAGCCAACCTGTTATCATTACCACTTAGTCAAGCCAACCTGTTATCATTACCATTTAGTCAAGCCAACCTTTTACTATTACCATTTAGTCAAGCCAACTTGTTATCATTACCATTTAGTCAAGCCAACCTGTTACTATTACCATTTAGTCAAGCCAACCTGTTATCATTACCATTTAGTCAAGCCAACCTGTTATCATTACCATTTAGTCAAGCCAACCTTTTACTATTACCATTTAGTCAAGCCAACCTGTTATCATTACCACTTAGTCAAGCCAACCTGTTACTATTACCATTTAGTCAAGCCAACCTGTTATCATTACCATTTAGTCAAGCCAACCTTTTACTATTACCATTTAGTCAAGCCAACCTTTTACTATTACCATTTAGTCAAGCCAACCTGTTATCATTACCATTTAGTCAAGCCAACCTGTTACTATTACCATTTAGTCAAGCCAACCTGTTATCATTACCATTTAGTCAAGCCAACCTGTTACTATTACCATTTAGTCAAGCCAACCTGTTATCATTACCATTTAGTCAAGCCAACCTTTTACTATTACCATTTAGTCAAGCCAACCTGTTATCATTACCACTTAGTCAAGCCAACTGTAAAAAATTGGTACCCAACACCATGATGAGAAAAGCAACCTCCAAAAATGGACGAAACCATCCTTTAAGATGAAATAATCCATTTTTAAAAAAATGTATCATATTCTGCTTATATGGACAACTAACACTATCATAGTTCTTGCACTCATCGTAAGTTGTACGTTTTTAATACCTCATTTCAAAGAGAGGCCTCATGAGCAGTGATGAGGTCAGTGCACTCATTTCTCATGGTGAAGGCTGGCTGGTTCGATCTGGCTTGAGTTGCCAGTCACCCAGCTTTTGAAATAGGTACCTGGCTCCTTGGGTGTCTGAGTGGCGAAGTGGTTAGTGCACTGGTCTCTCATGGCGAAGGTCGGGGGTTCGAATCCGGCCGGAGGCACCCCAGCTGGAGAAATGGGTACCCGACGTCTTTTAGAGTTGGTGAGGAAAGGTGGCCAGGCGTGATACTGACCATATCACCCTCTAGTGTGCTGACAGGTAAAGGAAAATATGGGCACTAACACCATATCCCTATGTGCCTCTAAGGCATGACAGGATTACCATTACCTAGCTCCTTCTAGTGCTGGGAAAGAAAAGATGGATAGATGTGATGCTGACCTCTAGTGTGTCAACAGATTAAGGGAAATATGGACACTAATACTGTATGTTTCTAGGGTATTATAGGACAACCTCTACCTTTTTCAAAGAGGTGCTAGGTGTTCGGTGACGTTCAACAATGTCCAGTACTCCATATCATATATGACAAAGTTTTGTTTTTGTTTAAAATTTGAATTAAATTGCTTTTCGACTTTTAATTTTAATGTAGACTCTGTTCTAGTTACTCCTGTCCTTGTTTTTGTACTTATTACCTGATAAATATAATTTATTTTTTACACTCTTGAGGTTCTTAATATTCTTACAATTACAAACTCACAACGAGTGGCCCAGTATGTTCACATACATCCTCTGCTGGACTCTTGAAAGTATAATCATCATCACTTCTATTATATACCAATATGGCTTCAGAAAATCTCAACAGCTTGTCTCTACTTTACAGATGGATAGTTAGGAACAGAACAGCTGCAAGAAAATTCTAATATAACAACATTTTACTATTTAAAAAAATTATTCTGAGATCAAGTCTTAAACCTCTATCATTTAGTTCCCCTAAGTGCTATGGATGTTGCTGGTTGCGGAACTACATTACTCCTGGTATTTACTCTCTTCCTTTCTCCTTGTTTATTTGAAAAAAAAAGTAAAAATCAAAATATCACTTTTTTTACCCTGTTACCATAGTAATATTTTATCGTTAATTTCTACATCTTTACGATGTTACTGTGCATATTTGTGTAAGTACTTGCAGTCACACACGCACAATAAAAGATACTCATTCCCCAAAACCTTAGTAAACAGCTACAGCGATAGATAAACTTAAAGAAGTTTATGATCTGTTTGTGGTCTGGACACGAAATACCTGCCCTTCATCGAACACAGGCGCTATATCTAAGGCGTCTCCGTTTCGCTCTTCTGCTCTCCTATATGTGTTTTCAGATCTGTCTTGTTTATGCGCCATATTTCACCTGTTATCACGTGATACACTTGTATCACATGAGCTCAGACCATCAATTGTTGAACATCCCGCTAGCTGCAAAACAAAATATCGCTTAAATAAAACAAATTTTACGACTTATTTGGCCCTGTTTATTTTAATATTTTGACAGTGAAACAAGAAAACGTCGAATTGCATGAACTTTCATTGTTAAACAAGGGTTAATTGGCAAAGGCCAAACTCAAATCTAAATCGGTCAGTCCCCAGATTTGGCAATTAGCTGTTGTGTTGTTTTGCCTTGTCCATGAAAGGGGACACTCAGTTCAAACTTGTTACTGTCATCTGAAATTCGCAAGAAGTTTTTTTCTAATTCTTTCTTATAAAATACTGCAACATTCCACGGACTGCTACTTTTTTCCTTGGATAGCTGTGTTCACAATAGTAACATTTATAAATTTACTTATATATCGTTCATAAATAAAAGCTGCTATTTTAAATTAAGATGCAACATTTTCAATTTGAAAATAATTCTTTTTTTCAAATTAACTTATAAGCAATATCTCTCTGATGTCGCGTCTGATTAATTTTTAAAAATTAATAGCGTCTACACAGTCATGCAGTTTGTATGCTGTGTGGTAGCCATGTAAAACATATACGTACAAAATGCAAAATATACCAAAACTAGAAAAAGATATACTTCAAGATGCCACATATTTCTTTATTTTAATTGTTGTAGACTCAGTTGACCATTTTTAGCCAGACTGAAGTAGTAAACGATTCATCAAATGTCTTAAGTTCGAGAGTCAGTCAGTCATTTGCATGTCCCTTGCGGAAATTTGCTTCCATAACAGCTCTCCTGTAGGCCTCTCGGTTGTAAGCAAGATGCCCTACTGCTGATGCATCCATTTGCAGTTCAAGAGTACACTTGCTATGATTAGTCCACAAAAATGTATACAAAGAATCAAGCATTTTGATAGCATCCACTACCAAGTGGATACAGCAGATCGAAGAAAAAGAGGTCGACCACCTGAAACTCTAAAGAGGACATTGTTAGGAGAGGCCAAATTAGTAGGCATAAAATCCCTTGATGAGTTGAAAAGTTGTCCGAAAATAGGAAAACTTGGCGAACTACCATGCGAGGCCTATTTGACGTTTAACAGCACGGGAAGGGTTTAAGATGTAAGATCCAAACATTTTAGACATCAGAGAAAGAAAACTAATATTGTCAGACATTTTATTTTCACTCGAGTTGTTCTTTTGTAAACATACCACACTTGGTGTGTCGTAGCCTTGTCTTACTAAAATCAAACTGCCGCAGTCATTTTTGAAAAAAATCTGGACAGGCGTTATGTTTGCAGACGACAAGTTTCCGTTGTTCCCGCGGATTCAATGGGCAGAAACGAAAAGATGGGCCCAAAGAGGAGGCTGATGGATTCAAACGGGACCAGCGCTGAACCGAAAAAAGAGAAGAATCCAGAAGCTGACCACGAGCTGTTCTTACAAGCATTTGAAAGTTAGTTTTGTTATCGTTAACTATTTTGTTCATTTTTGGCATTATCACAACAAAAAACGGGCTGATTTATCGGTCTGGTGTGGTTGGGTTACCCTTTGTCGATAACGTGCATCTTTCCTTCATGACAACGGGGCGAGACAAACAAAACGGTTTGTGTTACGTAAAGTTTAAACCTGAAACTAGCTCGTCGTTATATCTTTTTTACGATATCGTAAAATATAACATGCTGTAATAAGAAGTCACGTACGTCAGGATCCGGCCATCATTTACTGCTGTAGATGATGGGGAAATAGCCATGTTTGAATATTTGCCCGACATAGATATAGGTAATGGAAAAAGACACCGATTTCACTGCGTTCCTTTATTCAGCGATAATTATAATCGAAAAAAAATATTAAGAGAAATGCACACAATACATAATGTAACACCCCCCTTATCCGAGGCTGTCTGATATTGTAAGACATAACGTGCATAGCAGGCTTCCATCACACATCCCATCCCTTTATAGTTTTTTTTTGTTTGTTTGTTTAATCTTATGGTGTCCTTTGATGGATCTTTATTGAGTAGAGTACATTTCCTTTAACATCCTCACGTAGCCATAGCTGTTGCGATAACCATAAGATTTTTTTTAAAAAATCACTTGACCCAGTTAATTGCTGCTATCTCAAATCATTTTCTGAGTATCACCCTCCAGTTTAAGAATCCATTTTAGAACAGGATGCCTAAAGATTTTTCAACAAACACTTTTTTTAAAATCATTTTTTCATCCTGTTTTTTTTTTTTTTGCTTTTTAAAAAATTTATGTTAACACTGAACAAGGTTTGAAACTACCACTGATTCTTGTAGGATTGTATTAGTGAATATGCTTATGTTAAATCAAACTCAGAAAACATGTTTATGATTTTGTGTGACTTGTAAAAGTGTAATCTTATGGCTGCAGGTCTTTGGAATCAGTACAGCAAACCTTGGACTCTTCTTTTATTATTTTTTATATAGTCCTGCACCGACTCCTTTATATTGAGGATATTTCTGCCAGCTCTGTACTTCCATAGCACATACAATGAGAAGAGGAGGCATTGAAAGTATTGTAACAGCAGGAAAAATAGAGGGAAGAAGACCTAGGGGAAGACTGAGAGAAATTATACTGGATAATTTGATGAGATGATGTAAGATGAGATCACCAACTGAACTGATGGCCTGCATGAGGGATCGGGTACTATGGAGAAACATAACAGCCAGTGTCAGTAGGCATGGCACCAGATGATGTAATAATGCTCTGATCCCAACCAAAACTATTCCATCTCCATAGCCTTGGTGAGTGATGAAGGCATCATTTTGCCGGGTATTGTCATTGGTGCTTTTATTAACCTGTATATTGTAGATGTCAGGTACCTGTTTTCAGATGATTAATCATTCATAATCTCAGTGTCTGAAGAGCCAGCGTTGTTGTTGGTGAAAGATTTTGGAGCTTGAAAAAAGGGATTTGCTAGGATAATGAAATTAGTCATCATCATCATCATCATCAAAAAAAAGAAAAATCTCCAAAACATAAATGTGGGTAGTTGCAGAGGCAGCAAATGCATAAAAATGAGTGTTCATTATAAGGATTGTTGCACATTTTTTGTGATATACCAATGTATCTTTATTAGTAGAAATATAGAAACTGCATGGTTACTGAAATAAACATGATCTTGTTTGGAAAATTTTTATTTCAAATTCTAGCTCATGCTAAAAATTAAGTCGCCGTAGATGCAACACTTGTCCATTTGTTGTCAAGGCTAGCCAGATCTCCTTCCCTAAGTCCACATTATCAGTTCAGGAGGGTTTCACCTGCACTTCACGCAATGTTATTTGTGTTATTATGTGCAAATGTTGTGGTGTGAAGTACATGGGGAGATGGGTTTATGCTTAGGAGATCATTTTCACCATCTTAATATTTCTAAGAGGGCCTGGACACCTGTGGCTAAACATTTTTGCCTTGTTACCCACAGGGGCCACAAATTGGCAAACTACCTTGCGAGCATATGTGACGTTTAAGGCACGGGAAGGATATAAGATATAAGAATGGGAAAACAGGACATTTCTATTAGTGTGATCCGCTCTTGTTCTACTGATGTACGATCTCGGAGGGTCCTAGAACAACGCCTTATTTTCCAGGCTGGCTGTCTCCACCCGGCTGGAATTAACAATGTCTTCAGTTTTCTGTAACTTCTTTAGTTTTCCATCCCCCCCCTTTCTTTTACTCTCTTTCTTCTAGCTACCCCTCCCTACTGCCACCCTCTTTTCTTCTCTGGCAACATATTGGTGTTTATAGGGTCTTGTCCTATTCACCAGTTTCACATCTCCCTGCAGGTGTTTATGTTCTTCATTCATTATCTCTCTCACCTCTCTGTCTACCTTTATTAAAAATTAAGTCCATTCACTAACATGAAGGTTCCAGTATTCACTGTCTTTCAACAGTCCTGCATAAAACTGTTGAATGCTGTTGTATATGCTCTGCTGTATTTCTAGAAACTGCATTCCAACATTTTATCTAGAGATCCTCTAATACTATCAGTAGTGTTTATATTAAACATTTTGAGAAACACTTTGTTGAAGAGAACAGATTTTATGGAAAACTGGAGTCAAAAGTAATGAAATTATAAGATTTTAGCATAACGCTTGGAAATTATTTGCTGTTTAATTCCTTTCAGAACCAACTCAGATATACCGTTATTTGAGGACTAGAAGCATTGTTCTGGTAAGTCTGTGTATATTTTAACTTGTATGCAAGGAAAGCATTTCTTGCCTTTATGGTCTCCTTCTGGTTTCCCGTATATATTTACAGTATTTAAAGTCTCAGCAAGTGAGTTTATTAAGTTCTCAGTACTATTATTTATTTAAAATCATATGTGACTCCTAGAGTTTGGCTTTTAGGAGTGAGTTGAGGCAATCTCCTCATTCTTGGTAAAGTTATGTCATCTTACATGCTGTATTTAACAAGCTGAGTGACACATCTTCCCATTGTAATTGTAGGTTTGTTAATGATCTTTCAATAAAATGCAGATCTGAGGTCTGTGCTGCAGTAGCAGGATGAAGTATTAAAACATGAGCATTGAATCAAACAAATGAAAAAGCTGCATGCCATCTATCCATTTGGTTCAGCAAGGATTCATCATGCCTTGTTGTGTCTCATTGACCACCAACAAATCTTGTCCAGTTTCTGCTGATCTCAGTCAAGCTTTGTATTGTACAGTGTATTACATGTTGTGCGTCTTGACTTCAGGAGTTCTGTGGGTTGTCATTGGTCAGCATTTCTTCCATTTTTCTTCAAGAGTTCATCTCATGTAGCAAGAGGCAGGAGTATTTTCAGAGTTCATAATCAGTCCATTTTCAGTGTCTGCCTGTTTATTAGGCTACATTTAATTATACATTTAATTCCTTTACTAGATTCAAGAACTAGGTATCCTGGTAGATGACCACCACCATGAATGGGCTGTTGATCTACATCCCCTTGAAATAGCAACAGCCTGTTTTTAGGAATATAAGTTTCTAGAACTTAACAACAGCCTGTGTCTAAAGTATAACAACAGCCTATTTGTAAGAGTACAACAACAATTATCCTGAAAAAAATGTGGAAGATGTCACAGAAGTTCAGAAAACCACCCTCTTGTGACATGTTCAGCTTGATTGTGTTTAATAAAATCTGCATCAGAGGAGCTGACAGTGATATAGAAATAGTTTGCTGTTGAGAAGGCATGCAGATCAGGCTAACAGAAACTATGATCTTCTGTGTTGCCTTTTTCAGCGTGAAAGACAAAAGAGGGAGTCCTTGGTGCTGCTTTATTGTGTTTCATATTCTGTAAAATATTGGCAAAAAAAATTATGTTCTTAGGATTGACAAAAGTTATCTTTTTATGCTTTAATGAGCTGAGTGATGTTTTATGTAACACGAGTTATAAATTTTGACTTTCATTTACTTCTCACAGCCTATCTTCCTGCCAAGAACTTTGTCATACATGAAACAACGGCGATCAGTCTCAAATGCTAAAAGGTGAGTATCTGATGCTCCTGCTTGCAAAAACTTAAATCATTAACTGTGACTGTTAAAGATGTGTCCTTTTGTTAGCTCGTCTCCTATTGTGATGGATAACAGATTTCTTTTAGCTTGCAGAATCATTCATCATGTCTAGTATGATCTTTCTTGTTACTGCCAGATTAGGGTAGAGATTCTCATTGAACAATTTCCATCAGCAAAGGGGAGCAGTTTGAGAATATGGTCAGCATCAGATGTGCTAAACAGAAGAAACTGGAGAGGGGGGTAGGAGGAATTCATGCAGCATACTTCTTTCCTCTTTTTATTGTTTGTTTTTCTCCCTCCTCCCCCTTTTTTTTCACAGGTGCCAAGTTCTTTAATTATGACATCAGTTGTCTAGAACTTTTAGCTGATAAGTACAGAAAGATCCACCATCAGATCAGCAGTTTTTAAAAAAAAATTTTGTTAACTCTTGATATGTTCCTTATTATACCTTTCCCTACTGTTTCTGATGTGTGTTCTGTCACTTCAAAACTAATGATACTTTGAAATTTTACATTGAACTATGTTATTCTATGAATATTTTAAAAAAACACTTTGATTAAATATTTCAGACAGAAGTTCAAGGTGGACTCAATTCTTCACACTGTGGAAAATAGACTTGCCAAGGATGCAGTGAAGGGGAGGTAAGTGTTTGATTTGAAATAAAGTTTTAAGTTCTCATTTTTATAAATTTTCTGAAATAAGAGTAAAACATTTGTTCACTTATTTGTTTCCAGAATACTGAAGATCTCTCTGAAGTTTGTTTTTTTATTTAAATCTCATAGCATGTGAGTGGTGAAGTGATTAATACACTAGTCTCATGAGAAGGGGTGTTGGGTCCAGCCAGATAGGTATGTCCCTGTCATGAAGTTGTAAGAATGAATACCCAGCTTCTCTTGGAACATGAAAGCAGCTGATTGTGATGCTAACCACATCACCCACTCATGTGCTGGCAAGTCAGATAAAATTGGACACTTACATTATATCTGCTAGGTGCCTCCATGGCTTATAGGACTACATTTATCTACCTTATTAATTATGTTATCAGATCTTTTTTCATTTATGCTTTTTTTTTTCTGAAGTTGGCTTCATTGATAGCACCTTATAGAAGATTTATTTGCCAAAAAAAAAAAGTCTCATAAAGAATTGTTTTCATAAAATGATTTGATTCTCTGAGATTTTAAAAAATCTTTTGCTTCATCCAAATGCAGAGTCAAGCTGTCATTTAATTTTTCCCACTGCATCCTTTGCTTTCCCGTTCATTTCTACTGGTCTGTGGAGTGGAGTTAGTTAATGCTAGTTCTACTGTTTTTATGTTATTTGTCATCATCCCAAAGGCATCATAATCATCAGTAAAGATACTATGACCGATTCCACTTACATTAATTACATGCTGTTTTTGTCATGACTGTGTACATGCTGTTGTACTGGTTCCTGTGTTTGCTTGCATACTGGAACAAATTTATTGAACATTTTTTTATATGTAAATGCTACACTTTTCTGTAGTAAACAGTTTTCTGTCTCTCAGTTTTGCTTTATTTTAGAACATTGATTACGAGGGGAAGTCAGTCACTAAGTAACTCGCAGATTGAATATTTTATCAGTGGCAGTTATCAGGTAGTATTAAATATATCCTTAGGTAGTACCTTCATCCAATTTTATAATAGTTTTATGTAGGGGGTGCTGGGAGTTATATGCGCAAAGCAATGACAAAATGGCTACCGAACTGTTAGTGTGTATCAAAGAAGAACAGAGAAGTGTAGTGCGATTTTTGTAGGCTAAAGGACATTCAGTTGAGGACATTCATAAGGAAATGATTACAATTTATGCTGAAAAGTGTTTATCACGTAAAGCAGTCTATAACTAGGTAAAAGAAGTATCTCAGAGACGCACCGACTTGGCCATCCTGTTCAGATTGCAACAGAAGCGACTGTGCAATGTGTGAATGGATTATCAGACCTGATAGAAGAGTAACATCCACCCTATAGTCCTGACTTAGCTCCAAGTGATTTTCACCTGTTTGGTCCATTGAAAAACCACTTTGGCGGGAGAAGATTCTTGAGTGATGAAGAGGTGGAAACGGAAGTAAAAAAGTTCACAAATCGTACTCCCGATTTTTACGCCATGGGTCACTGATTACAGGATGGGACAAATGTATCAATGTTGGTGACGATTACGTTGAGAAATAGGGGAATAATGTAGGTTCAAAAATTAAAAGTTTTCAAATTACTGGCGCATTTAGTTTTTTTGTAACAGACATTTGCGAGTTACTTAGTGACTTCCCTTTATATTATTTTATCATTGCTAACTTTCTTACACCATCAAAGCAATGTCTTTTTTCCTCAGATTAAAACAAGAGACTTTGCAGTTGACATTCTCTGGGTTTCACATTGCAGAATGTAAGTTTAGTGTGATTGACAAGGCAGGAAGTATAAATGAAAAGAGAAACAGGGATACACTGTGAAAGAGCATATGGACAGCCAAATGTGACATAATAGAAAGTCATTAAAAGACCTAATGAAACCAAAGATCACGATCTGTAGAGAATCATAACTCATCATCAAACAGAATGTTTCTCTAGATAGTAATGATAGTTAATAAAAATATTACTTTTCCCAGACCTTATATATGTTATGGTCAGTTAAGCAAAAAGTGGGTAGTTAATACTTTTTCATTTCAATATTTTACATGTATTCACAGTTGCAACAGAAGCTGAGTTTGCAGATGTGGAAATTTTGCTGCTGAGAATCTGTCAAAGGAAAAGAAAGGTATGATGCAGTTAAATACTTAAGCTTTGTCTGCAAATATAACAGACTTAGGTGTTTTATTACATTGTTTCAAGTTGAATATTACTTTTTTGTAGCTGCTAGCATTTTATTGGTTTTAAAAGTGGATTATTAATGTCCCTTTCATGTAATGTCTAGAGAGATCCATTCAGTGTTTTGTTTTCCAAATACCTAGATATTGCACTTGTTCCAGCCAATGGTGAAGGTGTTCTTGATTAAAGTAGGCTGGCAATAGTGGCCTTTGATTTCCTAAGATAAGCAAAAAATCAGTCCAGTGTTCTCATAGAATGCTGCAGTGTTGTGATACAGGATGTTTCCAGGTAGCATTTTGTAAGGGTAAGGTTGGGTCTCATTTAGCTATACTTCATCAGTCTCTTTTCTGTGCATATTTACATTTTTTTTTTAAAGCCATGGTTAAATTGGAATGGTCATCAGATGCATATCTATAGCTATCTGTAAACTTTCTCCTTGCTTTATCAGGAGTCTGCCGTGCCAATTGTGCCTATCAGCCTGGCCAAATTGAAGGTCCCTGTCAACCCTAAACCCCTGGCCACCTACCAAGATCAGGTGGTCGAAATCTCAAGTGATACGTTTGCCTACAAGAATGGACATGTAGTCAGATCTCATGTGCTGCTGTTCAAAGTCCAGTGTACGACACTTAGAGAAGCCAACAGTGCTGGAGATAGAGGTGATGGCCACTCACCAAGTAAGTTTATTTTTTCCCTCAATGCACCGTTGTATATGTAGTAATATAAAACTATGAAAGTGTGTCTTATGATATTGAAATGTGTAGTATTTTTCCCTTCTGAGTCCTCAAGAGCACAGACTATAGGATCATATCTTAACAACATCTAACATTTTTATTAGCCTGTACCCCCATGTCACTGCTTGTTTTATATATATATATATATATATATAAACCTTGTCAAAAAGATAAGAGAGAGACAATGTACTTTCATAGGACATGCAATGAGAAGAGGGGACATTGAAAATATTATAACAACAGGAAAAATAGAAGGAAGAAGATCAAGAGGAAGACCAAGAGAAATGATACTGGACAGTCTGACGGGATGGTGTGAGAGGAGATCACCAACTGAACTGATGGCCTGCATGAAGGATCGGGTACTCTGGAGAAGCATAATAGCCAACGCCAGTCGGCACGGCACATGATGATGATGATATATATATTGCACATTCATCTGAACTCAGAAAATTGGTGTGTGAGCCAACAAAAACTTGCAGTAAGAAGCCAGTGAGACATGTTTATGTTTTGTTGGTCAGTTGAGTATTAGTTTGATGAAATTGGAGTTGAAAGTAGCACTGATGAAGCAAGACAAACCACAGACCCAGCATTAGACATAATGAGAATTCAACAAGAGTTGAAATGATTTAGGAACATGTTTGGGAAGTTTGGTATGGTAAATTGTCATTAGCTCCATCGTGCAACTGATTTGGTCAAAGTGCTTCGGTTGGTTTTCAATATGAGAAAACATTTTTCACCCCTCGGAATTCAGTATTTTATATCCAACAAATTTGTATTTGAAAATTTTTTAGGAAGTTAACACAGTTTTAAGTCAGAAATCCTATTTTTGTTGTGTCTCCTATCATTTTTGATGACTTATAACTATAGTTTTGTAACTATCTTAAGGATCCTTGGTTTGACTTTAAGTTGGCTTCATATTCATTAAAAACCTGTAGCATCTAAAGATCAGAATTTCTAGAAGTAGAACCGCTGATTGGTTTAAAAAGAAAGAACTCTATCAGCAGCGAAGAGATTTCTATTCCATGTTTACATAGATGAGTTTTTGTATTTTCATTATCCTGTTTTCTATCTTTTCTGCCCTCTGTCGTGCTAAATATTATAGCAGTATCAGTTTCGTATATTGAATGAATGACTAGAAGGAATCTAAAGGCAAGTCTGTATTATTCAAGAAACAGTAAATATTATTTTCTTTCTGTGCATCCTCTTTAAAGATGAGCCGCCAATTAAGCGACGACGAAATGGGCGCATATCATCATTGGAGGAGGAGGTTCTGACATTCTGTCGAGAACTGGTGGTATACGACAAAACAAAGACATGTTTACTCATCCCAGGAGAATATGAACTAGGTGTACAGACATCTGATGGCACAGAGAGGCTTAAACTAAGCAAAGTGTGGGAGTCTTTCAATGGCAAGGTGTTTAGATTTTTTTAAGAGTTTTTTTTTTTTTTAAGTTTAGTCTTTTGGTGTTCTTTGTAAAAAAAATGTATTAGGCATTAGTTCTAGTATTGTGTAAATTACTTCAGTAGAGCTGCTTATTCCAAAAGCTTTTAAAAATAAATTATTTAGAAAATGTTCATTTAGGCAAGTTATTGTATGTTATCTTAATTTTCGCTTGATCATTATAGTACAAAGACTGGTTAAAGATTTTACATCCTAAGAAAAATGGTTAATCTGATGCTGAGCAGTCATAAAATAAGACTTGATCGTTAATGCAAAGCCCTTTTTTTTTTTTGGTCATATGAGTAGCACTTTGCACATATGCAAAAGCCATGCTTGATTAAGAAATTTTCTCTTATTTATTCAATACTTTTTTATCTTTCTTTATTTTTTAATTTAATTTTCATTGCCACAGAATTGGCTTCTCTGAGGGTCAAGTTTCGTGTAAATTTCATTTCTTCATCAAATCATTGTTCCAGAAATTAACAAGTTGTCTTTAAACTTTTCGCTGCTATGTTCACCTTGTGTGCTCATTCATTTATTCATTTGAATGTCTCTTGTGGAACTTTGCCTCCCTAACAGCGCTCTTGTAGGCCTCTCGGTTGTGAGCAAGATGCCCTGCTGCTAATGCATCCATTTGCAGATATCAACGATGTCTTGCAGCCACCTTCGCCTTGGTCTTCCTCTCTTTCTTTTTCCCATTATGTACCCTACCAAGACGGTCTTCTCTAGGTTATCATGACGTTCAGTGACCTTGCGTGCTGCACTGCATAAATTTATGTTATTTCCCCCCAGTGCTGAATACTTTTTTTTTTTTGTGTCATCTGAAAATCTGAGATTTATCCATGACTGTGTGATTATCTTTCCTCATTCATGTCACATCATACTATTTGTCTTAATGGTGACTAAAACTTCTTTGGTGAACAATAGTTTTTTAAAAAGACCAAAAAAAAACGTTTTTTTGAGTTATGTATTTGTATGTGAAATGTTCAGAAACATGATGTAATACACAGTGCATCAGTCTTTGAACATGTGTCTTTTTTCCTGTCGTCTTTTATTTTTTGCACACACAACACACTTTTTCGATGTGGCCATCTCCTTCTATGTTGACAATTCTGTCAACTTTATAGCACAACTTTATAAAAAAAATAAGTGCTCTGGTTATATTGTTCACTGTTGGAACTATATATTTTAATTTCATTTTCACTTTTGACATTATGAAATTCCATGAGCTATATAAATTTGTTTTCAGGCCCTGTTATAAGAAATATTTTACAATATACTAAATGCAACACAAGCACAAAATAATAGTGTAGCACATAATTTAAGGTGAGGACTGAAATCAGTGAACACATGTACAGTTCTGATAACACTTTCTCTCTCATAAGGCAACAATAACATTAGTACCAATTTGTTGACAAGCCCTGCATGCTGAAACGAGGCCGCATATGACTAAAAATAGCTGCTGTGATTTCTCCTTTGTTAAATGACAGTAGTTATAGCAGTGACTAGTAAAAGGCAGAATGTACATTGTTAGCACCAGAAACGTGAAAATCTTGAAGCATGTCAAGACGTCCATGTGATGTGAAAAATGATTCAGCAGAATGTTTGAACACATCAATGACAGCAAAAGGGTTAATGCCATTGGCGGAAAACTATGCTTTGTGTCACTTTCACATAGTGTACAGTGGGACATTTTCAGGTTGGCCAATCAGCGAAGTTTCTAAGCTCAACCTTTTGGTACAGATTTACTGTGGTAGTCTGAGTGAAGTTTTAGGAATCTCTCCTCTTCCCAGCCCAGCCATAGTGGTTGTGCCTGAAACTGAAACCAGGGGCTTATGTGCAGTCCCATCATGATCAGTGTATTGGAGCCTTGATACTTAACTTTCATTATATTTCACAAAGAACAGTAGCCTTATTATCAGAAAGGCAAAGTGAGGAGCAGAACAAGCAGTGTTACATTGCTAAATGTATGGGCAAATGCCTCTCTCAAGCCACACACATAATTGTCAAGGTATTCTTACTGAAAGTTCATACCAGAGCACAAAAATTAATTTCTGCCTTTCTCTCCCACTCTCCTTCAGAATGTCCGGCCTCTGGAGCTGTTTACAGACTACCCCACTCTGAAATTCACTTTGTCATGGCTGGAGCAGAGCGGCGTGTGCAAAACAGTGGATACAGATGTTTCACCTTCTCATGTCCCTCCCCCTCGCTGTGATCTGATCAATGGGACCTCAGATTTCTCAGCTGCATTTGAGAAATGTAAGGCTTATCAGAGGGGTGTAATCAAAGGTTTGCCTTTTGTTTTCACCCATTTTTCTTATCTTGACTCTCTTCTCTTATTTAAAATGATAGAGCACAGTGTGTATGGCTAATCTTGAAAAATAGTAGGCAAAGCTCCTTAGATGTAAGAGCATTAAAAGTAGTAAGAGAGTGACTGACTTACACCATGTATTCATGTAGGGCAGATGCTTAGCTGCAAGAGGTCATGCTATCAGTTCTGCCATCTTTCATCACTAAAGCAGTTGCTTGTCCTACTACAGTAGTTTGACTAATAGTCTTTCTCATGTTGTCTCTATCTTTCATGTCTAAAGTTCTTTGTCTAATCATACACACCATGCTCTGTCACCGCACTGTGGACAAGTCTTGTTTCTAATTTACTAAATCTTCTCTTATTTAGCATTGCTACTGTTGCTAGTAAATAAATGTATGAGATGTGCTTGTTATTTTAAAATACTGAGCATTTTCCATTTAATTTTTAAAAAAAAAACTGCCTTAAAAGCTGTCATGAGGTTTATCTGACTGGATATAAGTGGCCTAATCGACAGTGCCACAGTTTCTCTGTTTGGGAGCAGTGCCTTCTATACCAGCTTCCTTCACCTTCCAGTTAAGTTGATGGAAATAAAAATCACCTTTTGATGATGGAGAACATGTGTTTGCATGATGAAGAGCACTGTATTTGCACTGGTGTCAGTAGATGGAGGCAAAACAGATCACAAGATAATCATTTCTGTGAATACATGATTTCACCGGAGTGCACAGTAGATAAACAGTAAAATATGTTCACACCAAATAAGTGAAAGCCTTTGGGTCCCTAGAATTTAACTCCCTGTAAAACTTAAAAAAAAACAAAACTGTGACATGGGTACAATTTTTGTTTTTCGTCACAGAGTATAGCTTAACTCTTCCCGTACCCAGAAAAAAAAAAGTGGACGTTCCTGTCCGTGCCACACAAAAAAACGTGGGTCTTGATATGTTAGGAGGTATAGTTGTAAAATGGAGTGGAAAACAGTATTTCCATGTACTTCCGTGTACTTATTATGTTTCAAAGTATAACTAAACGTATGAAAATTTCATAAATGCAGAGCTTTTTAGGAAAAAAGAAGTAATGTGATGTTTTTAGACAATGACTGTGCCCAGCTCACCATCAGCGAGGTCTAGATCTACACAACTTACCATCTGAGATGTCTGGATCTACTTGTCGATCTCATATTGTGATTATATGTTGTATTCTCACTAAATTAATGTCTGAAATAACCTCCTAACTACTTCTCCAGTCGTCTAATATGATCTACTTGGGATACATTCAAGAGCAGTGGGGTGGTCACAGGCTATGTCCATACCCCTATCTACATCATCAAAATTTGAAAATTTTCGATGTTTCTTTTCCTTTTTCTCGCTCGGCATCGCTCATAACTAAGGACTCTTTCACCATTTTGAAAAGTGTCCCTGGAAATGCGGACGAAATATGTATAATCTAAATATTACACCTGTTGTTTTATTGAAACAAATGAATTGTCACTATAATGACTGTGGCACGCAACTCAGTAACCGGAAGTTATCACTATAGCGACTATGGCACGGGATGAGTTAACAGTGAGTTGTACCACTACAAAAACAATGTCACAAGGTCTTTCCAGCTGGCAAGATTTAGAGCAGAAGCAACAGTACTACTAAATGCTCAAAAATTTCTCACAAAAAGTAACAGACAAAGACCAGCAGTCTTCCTCACAGGCTGCAAATCACTCTTGGAAACACCAAAAGAAGAAAATCCTACAGTTCACCGTGGAATTAAACAGCCTCTCAGCATCAACAGAAGTGGCCCTACAGTGGAACTTGTATAGTGGAGAATGAGAGAGTAGACACACTCCAAAAATGGCAGTAAAATGGAACATTGCAGCCACAAAGTCAGTTACAAAGAGACCATGACCATAATAAAAAAACCAATACAGACTGCAGTAGGCAAAAAAAGAATGAATATAGGCAGTGCTCCTGATTTCAGTACAATCCATCAGCTGCAGAGACACCAACAAATCCATCCTGTTCCAGTTAAGAAGAAGGCACTGCAAACTACTGAGACATCTGCACTGACTCGAGATCTCTCATACAAATGTATGTCCCTGTGGGACTGGAGCACAAACTCCAGAGCATGTTGTCCTAGAGTATCCAACATTCACTGACCTACGAAGTTGGACCTGGCCACAGAGGATGGACTTGAGGCAGAAGCTCTGGGGCTGCTATGAGGACCTGGGGAGAGCTGTGTGCTTCATCCAGGTGACTAGATTTAGCATGGTCAGGCACTTAACACAGAAGAAGAAGTTATACCACTTATCAAATAATTATTCAGAGTATGCTGAATTATATGTATTGTTGTAACTACTATTGCAGGCAGCATTTGTTTGTTTTGTGATAAATATATTTCCTTGACCTTATAAAAGGGAGAGAAATTGTAATTATTTGTCAGAATATTTTGTACTTGTTATAAATATATGCTTATTGAAAATATATAATTAAACATGAAGGTTTTAGACCCCAGCATGTTGGATATTGTTTACGAAGATTATATTTTAAGGTGTTGCTCCAGTTTCCGTCATTTCCTTCCAGGGGTGAAATCTGAGTACACCTGCCCTAAACCAAGAGAGAGGGAGAACAGCTCCCAGCTGACACCCCGCAAGCGTCTCCGTGTATTTTACCAGTTTACTCACAACGACTGCACACAGCAAGAAACCGAAGCTAGGGATGACTTACGGTGTCCTTGGTGTTGCCTTTCATGTCAGCATTTGTACAGTTTGCTCAAGCATCTTCGTCTCTGCCATTCCCGCTTCAACTTCTTATATATTGTGAGTATTTAACTGTAAGCTGCACTGAACACACATTTACCTTGAAGATTCCCATTGAGCAAATGCATATTTACAGTAATTATCATTGAACCAACACATATTTGCAGTAAATATCATTGAGCAAACATATATTTACAAAAATTTGTCAGTGAACAAAAAAAAAATGTTCATATATAGGAATATCCATGAAAAAAAAAAAAGTCAAATATAGGAAACAGTTCACTACCTGGATTTTGTGAAGTCATTTGATAGTTCACAACAAGAGAGAGTGGAGAAATCTTAAATTATGTGGCATTGTCCAACAAAAATTGATGTAATGAAAAACTCACACAGATGAAATTGGTATAAACTGAAAATATAATGGCGCAGAACCAAAGTGCACAACCATCGGTACATTGAGTGTTTGTTGTATCCTCACATATTTTCTGTCGGGGTGAGGGAAATCTTACTGAAGGATGTCACATTGATCTGCAGTTCAGTCTTACAAAAGCTGAGAAATTTTGTGCTGTACGTGATGTGAGACACAGCAACCAAGAAAAACCAACTGAATTGAATAAATAGTTTTATACCAAGAAGTCCAGAATTCCAGAGGTTTATGACAAATGTTCCAGGAATGAAAACATCTGACCTGTGAGTTCAGATTGCCAGTGGAAAAATTGTTGCACAGAATTCAGGCACACAAACAGAAATTAGAGAATTGGGAAAGGAAGTTTTCTTCATCATAAATAGGACTAAAGCATGGAAAATAGGAATAATTTACACAGGTTTTGTGAGCAAAGTGTTGGGGAAAATCTATGGGTGTGCTTTTGTCACAAGATGTGAAAACTAAACTAGTGTGGACTTAGAAGAATGTTCTATAAGAAACGTAAGTTTATCCAGTAAATTCAGTTCCAGAGAAATTTTTGATCGTCTTGCATAGATTCTGAAATGCAGGAATATGAAATGTCCTTTCTTAAAGTTTATAATGTGAAAAAGAATAATCAGATTTGATTATGTGTCTTTAATATGTTGATTTTTTTTTTTAACCGTCTGATGTTGTACAGTATAATAATAGTGGAAATTGTTTTCGTTGGCAGCCACATCCCAAAGGAGCAAGAATAGATGTGTCAATTAATGAACGCTATGATGGCTCATATGTAGGGAACCCACAAGATTTCCATTCCCATGTAGGCTACGCCTTTAATCGTAGCAGTCCAGTCAGGCGTATGCCAATCACTCATGTCATAGTTTATAGGTGAGTATGTGTGGTTTTCTGTGCATATATGGTTATATACCACCTAAAGTATGTCTATGTTGTAAGGTTATATACAGATTAATCTCTCAGCTTATCTACATTTGTTTAGAGAGATGAATGTAGTGGTGTCTGTGCTGAAACTGTTAGAATAGAGATAGATAAGAAACCTGTGGCAAAGTTAAAAGGTAAAGGTAAAATCCCCATTTCCATGTCTTTAAGGCATATTGGGGATACAGTATTAACTCTTTCCGTGCGTTTGATCATTATAGTGACACTTCCGGACATGTTCTGTGGTGCGGGAGTAAAAATGCGGGTCTTGGTCTGTAAGGGGGTCTAGTTGTAAAATGGAATGGAAAACAGTATTTCCATGTACTTCCGTATACTTATTATGTTTCAAAGTATAGCTAAATGAATAAAAATTTCATAAATGCAGAGTTTTTTAGGAAAAAAGAAGTAATGTGATGTTTTTAGACACTGATTATGGCCAGCTCACCATCGGCGAGGTCTAGATCTGCACTGTTTACCATCTGAGATGTGTAGATCTACTTGTCGATCTCGTATTGTGATTCTGTGTTGCATTCTCACTGAATGAATGTCTGAACTAACCTCCTAACTACTTCTCCAGTCGTCTAAATATGTCTAGATCTACTTAGAAAACATTCAAGAGCAGTGGGGTGGCCATAGGCTATGTCCATACCCCTATCTACATCGTCAAAAATTGAAAAATTTCCATGGTTCTCTTCCTTTTTCTTGTTCGGCATCACTCGTAACTAGACACTCTTTCGCCATTTTGAAAAGTGTCACCGGAATCGCGGACGAAATATGTACAATCTAAATGTTACACCGGTTGTTTTTATTGAAACAAACAGTTGTCACTATAATGACCATACGGTAGCTTCAGGATACCAGAAGTGTCACTATATCGACCAGACGCACGGAATGAGTTGAGCCTGTACTTCCAAGACTATTGGCATGTGAAAGTGTGGTGTCGTCAGTATCATGCTTGGCTGTTTTTACCTTTCCAGAGTTTTTTTTTTTTATGTTTATTCATTGTTTTGTCTTGTCTTTTGTCCTTAAGTCTGGCATTCTGTGGAAATATTGGGTTATTCTTGTCTTTTATTGCCATTTCTTCAATGCCTTCCACACACACACACCCCACCCCTTTCCTCTTTTTTTTTAAAAATCTTTTAAATGTGCAGCATAATCCACCTTATACTTGGCATTTAATTAGCTGTATTGTTCTGTGTAAATGAACAAATTTGGCCTAACTTAATTATACTAAGTAAGCAGGAAGGGTCCTATGGTGCAGTTCTGTGTATCCACACTGCACCAGTGTATAAGTAGAGTAAAGCAGACATTACAAAAAAAAACCAGGAAAGACCACAACAGTTTTACAGTTCTTTATGAACTTTATGTGTCAGTTTACATTTGCCATCATAGCACTGTCCGGTAGCACCTTGTGGCTTCTTGCAAGGCAGTAGCAAATTCTCTCCACATCTCACAACCCACAGCCAGCCTTTATATGATGCCACAGAAATAGTTTGTGGACACTGTCTGGCACCATTTCAACAGTTCTTTTTAATATTGTTCTTAGTGGCTTATCTTTTTCGGGTGTCCTGTCTTATGGTTGTTGTGATAATAATGTTTGTATCATTTCTTTGTCACTTATTTCTAGAATTCTTAGAACATTCTCAGATGACAAGCTGGATATCTTTGAAGAATGTAGCAGTCTGCCTAGGGTTGTAGACATTGCCATATAGCTTGGTGTGGATCAGTATTGATGATGACCGTGACTGCATTTTTTTTTTTTTTGCTCCTCATATGAAGTGCAGTCTTGTACCAGATGCAGGGCTGTCATTTTTCTGTCTCATAGACAGAAAAGGTCTTCAGTATAGAAATACATGTCAGTATTTCAGTCTCTTGTTACCTGTGCAGTCTAAAAGATTTTGACATGTTCTTCTTTGTCTAGTTGATAATGAGAAGCCACTCCTGATAACCTGGATGCTCACTTAGTTTTACATTTTGTCTTGATCAGTGTCTTGGCTTCTTCATATGATAAACTCAGCTCCAGTTGTGGAAGGTCTCTGCTCAGAGTATATGACCAAATCTTTCCATCCTCTGTGGTTAAGCTCATGGAAGCAGGAAATAATTCATTTATTTATAATACTAGACAAAACTTATTCCTGTTATATAAAACTTGTCTCACTTTAATAATTATCGTAAAGTGCTTGATTTTCTTACAGACCAAAGAGACCAACTCCATCTTTAGCAGAATTCCAAGAACCTGAGTCAGAAAGTGGACTAAATAGACAGTTGATACAAGGTCACAATAGGTTTGTTGATTTTATTGGGCAGTATTTCTTATATCCTTCCCGTGCCGTTAAACGTCACATAGGGCTCTCAAAGTAGTTCGCCAATTTTTCCTGTCTTTCAACCTCATCAAGGGATTTTATGCCTGTTAATTTGGCCTCTCTTAACAATGTCCTCTTCAGAGTTTTCTTTGGCCTGTTGTGTTCCACTTGATAGCTTGTTTTAGGATTCTCTGATCATTTCTTCTCATCAAGTGACCAACATATGTCCATCTCCTTTCCTGATCACCCATGAGACTGGTTGTTGTTCAGTCATCTGTCTTATCTCTGTATTGTTCTTGAATTCGTTCCACTTGATGCCGAGTATTTTCCTTATGCATTTGTTTTCAAAAGAGGCTAATTTGTTGTCTATTTCTTTAGTTGTTTTCCAGCTTTCGCATGCATAAATGAGGGTGGGTATTACGTTTGAATTGAATAGTCTTAACTTGGTTTTTGTGCTTATAACTTTTGAATTCCATATGTTCTCAGGATTCTTGAAGATCGATGCTACTTTTGCAATTCTGATTCTAACTTCCTTTCTAGTGTCACCATCCTGGTCTGTGTAGCTGCCAGGGTATGCAAATTGATTGACTTCTTCAATATCTGTCCCTTCTATTTGTATTTTTCCATTTTGATTAAGGGGAATTTTCATTATTTTTGTTTTATCCTTGTTAATTTCAAGTCCTATTTTGCTAGCCAGTGAGGACGGGCTATCTGTTTTTTCTTGCATGGAATTTGCATTGTTACTGATAAGAGTTATGTCATCAGCAAAATCAAGATCTTCTAGCTGGGTCCCATGTACCCAGTCAATACCTGTGTTACCTGTGCAGCATTTTTTCATTATGAAGTCTATTGTAATTCCAAAAAGTAAAGGAGACAGTATACATCCTTGTTTCACACCTGTTTCAATCTGGAACCATTCACTCATCCCTTCTTCTGTCTTGACAGCACAAACATATCCATTGTAGAAATCCTTAATGATGTTGACAATTTTAGATGGTATTCCATATAGACTTAAAATTCTCCATAATGAATCTCTGTGTATACTATCAAATGCCTTTTTAAAGTCTGTGAAGTTCAGTATTAATGGTTTCTGCTTTTCAATATGTTCTTCAAGTATTATTCTTAAAGTAAAGATCTGGTCGAGACAGCTTCTCCCTTTTCGAAATCCTCCTTGCAAAATACTTTTGACACAACTAATATTAAGGTCACCCCTCTCCAACAATGATTCCATTTTTCCATTTAGAAGGAACCTTTTCTTCTTTCCAAATCTTATTAAACATTCTCTATAGTTGTCTCATATTGTCACTATTGATAGGTTTTAGCATTTTGGGTGTTATTTCATCTTCACCTGCAGCTTTGTTGTTAGCCATTAAATTCACTGCTGTTTCAATTTCATGCAATTTAATTTCATCTAGGTTGACATTTAGTTGTGGGGCTGGTAAGTCGGTTTCAAGGTTTAACAATTCTTTTGGATGTGGTCAGTGGAGTATTTCTTGGAAGTGTTCAGCCCATCTTTGCTTTTGGTCTTTACTTGATGTTAATAGGGCTCCGGTTTTGCCAAAGATTGGTCTTTCTTTAAAAATAATAGTACCTGTTAGCCTCTTTTGTATATTATATAAAGTTTTGCTTGTCTCCTGTTTTTGCTGCTTTTTCTGCCTCTTTCGTCATATTGTCTATGTATTCTCTTTTATCCCTTGTAGCTGAACTTTTTACTTTCTTGTCTAGTTCTTTGTATGTTGCTTTCACAAGATCTTTTCCAAGATCTGTTTTTACATTCAACATGTCTAATTTGACTGCTCGTCTTTCATGTATATACTTCCATGTGTTTTCTGATATCCATGCTTTTCTATTTGTTTTTTTTCAGTCCAGCGCTTGCTTTTGGTGCTGTGATTATGTCTGTGCTGTAAGAATTCCATAATTCATTTATACCTATCTCCTCAACTTCACTGGGTGTTTTGGAATGATTGGCAAGTTCCTGATTCAAATTACTGTTAGTATTTTCTTCTTGTAGGCTGTGGCTGTATATCTTTCTGTGTGCTGATTTCTTGTGTTGGGTTTTCAATTTTAGTTTTATTTTCCATATGCACAGGTTGTGATCACTGTTAACATCTGCACCCCTATAAGCCCTTACATCTATGAGAGATGTTCTGTATTGCTTTCTAATACAAAAATGATCTATCTGGTTTCTAGTTCTATCATCTGGAGATATTCACGTTGTTTTATGTATCTCTTTGTGTGGAAATATTGTGCCTCCAATGACCATGCCCTCTGTTAGACATATTTCAATGAGTCTTTCTCCGTTCTGATTAACCATGTCAGTTCCTTCTTTCCCCATTACTTTTTCAGCGTCAGTGTTATCTTTCCCTATCTTAGCGTTGAAGTCCCCCATAGCAATTAGTATGTTATGTTTAGGGACTTTGTTGATGATTTGTTGTAATTGATGATAGAAGTCGTCTTTCACATTATCATCTACATCGTTCGTGGGTGCATAACACTGTATTATTGTCATTCTTCCGTGTCTTAGGTTGTATCGTGCTCTTATTATACGACTGTTCACTGGTTCCCATTCTACAAGGCTCTTTGCTGCTACGTTTGACATAATACCTACCCCATCTCGAAGTTTACCATCGTTTCTGCCTGAATGTATTATTAACTTACTGTTTTCCGCCGATCATTTACCAGCTTCTGGCCATCGCATTTCATTGATGCCCAGTACGTCTAGATGGTATCTCTCCTTTTCTTTGATGACCTGAGTAGTTTTTGTTGGTGCTGCCATGGGCAGTGTTTAGATCAAGTTATGTAGAATAATTTGTGCAGGCAGCCATGACTAGTACAGGATGGTTATAGCTTTGCTTTTTTTTTTATCTTTGTCTTTCCCATAGATCTGTTCCTTTTGTTTTGGCTGATAAAAAATGTGGAGAAAGCTTGAAGAATATATTATCACTCATTTACTTGCTAGTGGTATATTGTAATAATTATCAAATTTTAAAATATTTTCACTATCCTTTGTTATTTAAAACAGTATCAATTTGTGCAGAGATATATGTCCACAAAAAGTTCAGTATGGTGGCAGTAATTTCATAAAGTAAGGACGTTTTCGTATATCTACATTATAGTGGGGTTTTCTTTTTCATATATCTACCTTATAAGGTGTTTTTTTTTTCTTTTCGTGCCACTACATTATTCTTTACTACTTTATTTTGTCCTGCAGGTTATATTTTCATGCTTCTACATTGTTCTTTCCTGTATTATTTTGTCCTACAGGTTATATTTTCATGCTTCTACAGTGTTCTTTCCTGTATTATTTTGTCCTACAGGTTATATTTTCATGCTTCTACATTGTTTTTTCCTGTATTATTTTGTCCTACAGGTTATATTTTCATGCTTCTACATTGTTCTTTCCTGTATTATTTTGTCCTACAGGTTATATTTTCATGCTTCTACATTGTTCTTTCCTGTATTATTTTGTCCTACAGGTTATATTTTCATGCTTCTACATTGTTTTTTCCTGTATTATTTTGTCCTACAGGTTATATTTTCATGCTTCTACATTGTTTTTTCCTGTATTATTTTGTCCTACAGGTTATATTTTCATGCTTCTACATTGTTTTTTCCTGTATTATTTTGTCCTACAGGTTATATTTTCATGCTTCTACATTGTTTTTTCCTGTATTATTTTGTCCTACAGGTTATATTTTCATGCTTCTACATTGTTTTTTCCTGTATTATTTTGTCCTACAGGTTATATTTTCATGCTGTAACCTGCCAGCCAGTCCAGCCACAGGAGCTGGACACAGAGGGAAAAGAAGAGAGTAAGCCAAGATGGCTGAAACAAAAGACCATTATGGTATGCATTTTGTCTTTTGTGTGTTTTCAGTCTTCAAGAAACTGATTTCGTTATTTTAGTCACTTTCATCTTATCATTAACTCTTCAACAAAACCAGAAATGAGTCTTTATTCTGTTGCTATCATATGAGAAAATGGTTTTCTATCATTTTGGCTTCCAGACTGATACTTGAACTTCCATGGGTTTAATTTTTGCAGTTATGAGGAAAAACAACATTGATATTGATCTAATGGCAATAAGCTGTGCGTCCTTTGATCATTTTTTCTTTAGAGATAGAGATTCATAGTATGTGAAGTTTCTTTAGGGGTCTTGTCAGCCTGTTGTGAAAAGTGTCTTGTAATATCATTTTGTAGTACTTGGTGGTAGTGCTGTGTGTCATTTAAAAATGTACAGATCATCATAATCCTTGATATCCAATAGGGCTCCGTGCTTCATTTCATTAGAAAACCAGTGCAAATTTTGATTGTAAATGTTTAGTGTGCATGTCCAGTGACCCTTCGTCATCCTTTTTGAAGTGTGGGTAGCAACTAGTGTGTTTTTCAAAGTTTCAGTCGAGTATTTTCAATTTTTTGTGGCTTAGTTAGGCATACGGACATGCCCTATGATCAGACAACCGTTCTTGAATGTACCCCAGGTAGGTCTAGACCTGTTAGATGGACTGGAGAAGTAACTAGAAGGTTATTTCAGACATTATTCTTGTGAGAAATTCCTTGTGTTGTGTTGTGCAGTGCACTTTGTGTCATGTGTTTACAAGTATATCTGTACTGTGCCAGTGGTAAGTAGGACACGATCATCATTATTTTTGTTGTTGGTGCTAAAAATGTTCTCCTATTTTCACACCACTTCTTTTTTCCTAAAAAAAAAACTGCATGGAATATTCATACATTTATAGTTATTTTGATGCATAATAAGTATACTTTTAATGTGGAAATACTTTGTTACATTCACTTTTACAACTATACCCCCTATACTTATCAGTACCCATACTTTTACTCTTACAGAACCGGAACATCTGCGTTTTCACCTGCCGCAGGGAAAAGAGTTAATATTACCATATTTTGACAGTCCTGACAATGTGACATTAAGCTGGGTTGACTGTGTATGTAATACACCACATCTCCATGGTGTCTTTAAAAAACTAATCTTGCCAGTTAGGTTGTCTGCCACAACAACCTACCCATTGATCCTCTTCTCCACCTTACTGGAAGTTTGTTTTCATTACACCTAGGCTTGTTTGACTAGGAGAACTTGTATAGTCATCTTTCACTGTAGCCAGGCCTCCAGATATCTTTTTGGTCGTTGAGTTTTGTGCAGTGCTTGCAGCATTTTTTTTATAATTATTGCTTTGTCCTTGATGGCAAATGTACTATTTTCATTTGTTCTGTGTTCATTGTATTTTCATTTTAGATGATTGATGAGTTTACAGACGTGAATGAAGGTGAGAAGGAACTCATGAAGATGTGGAATCTGCATGTGATGGAGAAGGAGTGAGTATATTATACCTAGTATACCTTTAGAAATTTTGAATGACAGATAAGGGATTTTGTGACCAGGAAGAAGGTATCTTCATATTCATTCATTCATTCGCATGTCTGCATGTCCCTTGCGGAACTTTGCCTCCCTAACAGCACTCCTGTAGGCCTTTCGGTTGTGAGCAAGATGGCCTGCTGCTGATGCATCCATTTGCAGATCATCAACGATTTCTTGCGGCCATCTTCGCTTTGGTCTTCCTCTCTCTCTTTTTCCCATTATGTACCCTTCCAAGACGGTCTTCTCTAGATTATCATTATGTTTAATATGTCCAAAATATTTAAGTTTTCTCTCTTTAATCCTCTTTACTAGCCAGCCTTCTTCAATATTAAGTTCTTGTAGTATGGATATATTTGTTCTTTTTTGTGTCCATAATATTTTAAGAACTCTTCTGTAGCATTTACATTCAAAGGCATTTATGTATTTCTCAGCTGTTTTGTTAAGTTTCCAGGTCTCACAGGCATATGTTGTTATGGGAAAGATGCATGCCCTCAAAAATCTTATTTTTTGTAGTTCTGTCTGTTCCTGTCTGCAGATTCTTTAGTTGTTTTAGTTTCTGAAAAGCGATAGATGTCCTCCTTTTAATTTCCCTCATTGTGTCCTCCTTTTAATTTCCCTCATTGTATCTCCATTATTAGTTAATAGTGATCCAAGATATCCAAAACTCTCCAGTTTTTCCTCATTGATACATATTTCAGCTCCCTTGTTTGTTTTGTCAGTTGTCATCAATTTAGTTTTATTCGCATTAAGATAGAGGTTTTGCTCTTCGCTGTTCTTACGAACTGACGTAATTAGTTTTTCCATTCCTTTTTGTGTTGTGGACAGTAATACTGTGTCATCAGCATATCTAATCTCTGGTATTTCATAACCTCCATTTGTTATGGCATCGTAATATTCTTTGTCTACATCTTCTCTAACATTCCTTATTATATTTTCAGTATACAAGTTAAATAAGTAGGGCGACAGTATGCACCCCTGACGGACCTCTTGTTTTATGTCAAACCAAGTTGTTGTTTCACCATTTATTCTTACTGCTGCTTGTTGGTCTAGATACAACAGTGATATTAAGTGTATCAAATGTGTTGGAAATCCCTTTTTTTTTTCCATTATTTGCCAAAGTTTCTGGTGTTGTACACAATCAAATGCCTTTGAGTATTCTGTAAAGGATAAATATAGATTCACATTAAACTCTCTGCATTTCTTTATTATTAATCTTATATTGAATATATAATCTCTTGATCCTCTCTTCCTTGCATGAAACCATCTTGGACCATATTCACTTCTTCTGTTTTCTTACGAAGTCTACCCATTATGATTTTTAACAGAATTTTACTGACATGATTAATGAGGTCAACAGTTCTGTAGTTTGTGCATAATTCAGGTTACCGTTTTTTGGCAGTGGTATGAATACAATTCTTTTCCATTCTTTTGGCCAAATACCTGAATGCCATATCTTTTTACATAGTGCATGATTGATTGTTGCACATTCCTTTTCTCCTGCTTTAATAAGTTCAGCTGTTATCACATCCTGGTGATTTACCATTTTTGAGATTCTTTATTGCCAATAAAACTTCTTCTATTGTTGGTTCAGGTTCATTCTCCTCCAATAATAATTCACACTGTTGATTTCTGCTTTCACAGTCAGTTGTTTCATACATTCCTCTGCAGTATTCCTTCCATCTTTCTAGAATTTCCTGTCTCTGTCAAGGTAACCCATCTCATCACAAATTACATTTAGCTTAGGTGTGACATTTCTCGTCAATGTCTTCATTTCTTTAAACATCTCACTATCTCTTTCACACTTCTGATGTCCTTCTATTCTTTCATAACAATCTTGTATGTATTGTTTTTTGTCTTTTCTTATGTTTCTGTGTACTTCTTTTGTTAAAGATTTATATTCCTCTTTGTTGTTTGTCACTTTCCATTATGTCTTCATTTCTCTATGTTGTTTTATCAGTTCTAGTGTGCCTGCTGTAATCCACCCATTCTTTTGTGTTTTCTTTACTAGAACCGTGTCTTTGTTATTAAGATAACTTGGCCTGCGTAGCCAATTCATCTGGTGTCATCTCCTTCTGTACATCCATTAGGATTTCGAAACGGTTCCTCACTTCTATACTGTATTGTTCTGGTATTTGTGTAAGATCAAAGCAAAGTGGTCTTGATCCCATAACCATCTTTTTCATCTTTATCTTCATGTCTGCTATTAATAACTCATGGTCCGTGTCATAATCAGCACCTGGTAACGTTTTTGCTGATGTTATGCTTGATCTCCACCTTCTTTGCACTAAAATGTAATTTATTTGATTATTGGTTTTCCCATCAGGTGATATCCTTGTGTAAAGTCTTCTTGGATGTTGTTTAAAAAGTGTGTTAGCAGTCATTAGCTCATTTCCCATGCAAAACACAATTAGATTGTCACCTGCCTCATTTCTATGTCCTATGCTAAATTTCCCTACGTGTCCTTCATCTTCTGCTCTTTCTGTACTGATCTTTGCATTAAAATCCCCCATTATTAATACATTATCATTTTTCCGTACCTGGTCTGTCGTCGTTTACAGTGTTATAAAAGTCTTCTACTTCCTCTTCTTCTGCTGATGTAGGTGCATATATCTGGATGATTGTTACATTTTTTAGGAGTGCCCATAAGTCTGATTGTGAGGATTCTATCACTTACTGGATTGTAACCTAGTACTGCTTTTGATGATGATTTGTCCAAGAAAAAAAGCCACTCCATTCTTTCCTCCTAGTTCACCACCAGAGTATATAAAGATATTATCATTCTCACTCTTGAAATCTTCATATTAGATTTTTAAATAAGGAAGTGTTTAGAAGATTATTATAACTGAATCCTGAGACAGGGAAAAAAAAGACATCTTCATGCAAGATTTGTAGATAGTGAAATGTTTAGACAGATTAGTTTTATCAGGTTTTGTGTGTTATTTACTTTTCTGTTCCCTGTTGATTGGTTTTCTATTCCCTGTTGATTGGTGACGTTGCATAAATAGTATACCTTTACTGTTCACAGGTATATAGGGGATTGCATGGTCCCTCAAGCATGTATAACTTTCGTTGATGAACACGGAGAAGAGATTATTGAAAAAAATTTACGCAGGAATTTTTTGCTTCACCTCGTCAATTTATTTGACTTTGGCCTCATTCGCCCGGATGTTCTACAGCGAACATATGCCAGACTGGAGAACTTGCGTCATGAGATTACCTCACATAGCAAGAAAGTTTCTTGATAATAGCTCAAGTTTATAGTGCAGTTCACCGTGGCAGTTTATCATTGCAGCATAGGCAGAATGTAAGCCATAGTGATGTTTGGTACTAAATGTAAACAGTGAATGCACCATTTGATGTTTGTTAAAAAAACAAAATGATTTGAAAACATGCTGTGCTGTTTTCTTGTTTGGAAGTTGAGCTTGTCAGTGTTGGAGTGTTTGTGAAATGAGCAAGTTTTGGGTTTTTTCCCTTCTTCTGGAGGGCTGCATTATTTTCTGCTGTATCTGATCACATTAAGCTCATAGGTTGTTTGTTGCTAGTCATTCAGTTACCAAGTCACCTTAATCATGTCGCAAGGGAGAACATAGTATATCATGAATGAGGTAGAACTGTGTTTTGTTTCACAGGATTTTGCTGGTGGCTTTGTTTTTCATAATAGACCAAGAGTATATTAGTTGCACTAAAAGATGTAACATAATTGGTGCTGTTCTGTCTAGTTACCTTTTTTTTTTTTTTTGTGACCTTACAAGCATTATCAGACCAGGGCTAATGTACCCTACATAAAGGGCAGCAGCTGCAGCATTTGATTGCACAATATCCATCTGTTATTAATATAAATAATCTTTATCAGTGTGAGATGGTCCACATGAAATTTGTTACCGGTGAAAGTTTGCTCTCTGTCTCTTGCTGTCCTATTCCCATTCTCATCGGCTTGAGTTTGTAGGAGATGTAACTGAAATTTTAAATGTTAGCCAAGCCCCGTTTTGTTTTGTTTTGTTTTCCCTTCCTCTCTTTTTCTCTCATTAATCCTTTCCTGTTCTTTGTTTAGATGAATCTAATTAAGACATTCCAGTCCTGTCTTAAAAAATTTTTTGTAAACAAGTACCAAATTCCAGAAACTTTACTGTGAGTTGTGTTAACTCTTATCTTGCCATGAGCTGTTTAAGAACATAGAAAAATAAAGTGGCTACAATGATATATCTTGTTCTGTAGTTGGAAGTTGATCTTTTTTTTTTGTTCATGTGGAAAAAGTTTTAGCTGTTGGGGTCATTATCAGATTATGTCATTTATAGATTTGATATTAGCAACCTGAATGTGAGGTTGATGGAAAATAGCAATAGTTTAAAACAAAAACTGACAAATAAATTGGATTCTACTACACTTCTTAAGATTTAAAAAGAATGGCCAGACAAGTATTAACTCTATTTTCTTTAAAGATTACAAATTTGATGTCACATGCCTCTTTCATCACGGCTATTTCTGGTACCACAGTAAACTATAGTATGATATAAATGGAAACAATACCTTTATATCTAAAAAGTTGTCAAGCTTTCATAAACAGATTCTAAACCAACAGAAAACATAAATTGAAATCACATCTTTCTTTCAGCTACAAGTTTAAAGATAGCCAGAACTGACAGGCATTTGTTCTGTAATGATGCAATATAGACATTTAACAGATGGTAGGAGCGGTCAAATAGAAGATATTCCCACATTGGTCAGGTCCAGGCACCTTGCTGTAAAATATCTGGAGTGTTGTGCTGAGAAAATTGCCTCTGAAAGCAAGCAGCATCTGCATTCATGATACAATGGCTGAAGGGAAAGCAGAATATTATGCGGAGTTATGCTGGCCTACATCATGAGACTAACTAGAAATTTGTAGGTCTTATTCCTCTACTTGTCTGGCATCCATAGGTTAATTTAACCCAGGCTTTTCCCTTATATTTCCACTTTTATGTATGACTTTTTTTCTCTCCCTTGCGTATTTAAGTTCTTCCCTCTACCCTTGGATGCTTGTTTTTTTTGTTTTTCTTTCTTTCTTTAGAAAACATTCTTGTTGATTCAGGAAATAACTCACTGGATTGTATTCTAACCAAGTGGCAAGAATTTTGTGAACATTGGCTCTCAGTGTATGCCTTATAGACTTGATTTGGTTTTCCTTAGAAAGTTGCTCTTTTGTTTTTGTAATGATTCTTTTGTTTATCTGTTCCACTGCCACCTCGTAGTTTGCACACAAGTAATTTTTATGTTGAGATTGGGCTATGTGGCTACATTTTGTTAAAAGAAGTCAGACAGATATTGGATTATTTAAAAAACAAATTTATTTAGGTGATATGCAAGTCAATATCTCTAGTGATATTCTAGATGTGTCCATCAAATGAAAATGCACATTACGTTTATCTAGAATTCTTTTTGTTGTCAAGATATTGGGGTAATTTGGTAGTTATATAATATGAACTCATTATCTTAGACTGTATGGGAGTGGAAATATATGTAACTACAGCATTTTCATTTTGGAAGACAATGTGGAGCAGGCATTTTCGTGTACAGATGTGCTTTATCTGGCCAGTTGGTGTTTTTGCCTTGCTGCACTTTCTCCATCTTGAGTCTGCCAGTCAGTTCCTGACAAAGGATAAGGACAATCGGTATGTCTGCAGATCTAACATAGTTGCAGGGGATGCCAGACGATCACCACCAATTGCCTTAGGGTTTTTCCTTCTGGTCTGCGACTCTTCCAAAGTCACCCCCAAGGACAAGGCAGGACTGCTTACAGTTATACAGTAGCAGACCAACTTTTAAAAAAATGGAAGAAGGAAAGAGAAAAAAAAAACACTCAAAATCCTGTATTTCCACAGGTGTTTTAGAGCAGGATATAAGTCAGAAATACAACTTTGGTACCTCAATCAAGACTAGTAGTGAACAGTTACATGAGCTTGTTTTCAGTAATCTTGGTAAATGTTATTAGATTTCTTTGTTGGTAAGACTGGAGGGTATTCACTGAACTTTTGTCAGGTGTTCTTGAACATTTTTGAAGATTTAAACTTCACACTGACACAAAAAAAGTTTTCGTGACTGACATGTTAATTTGAGAATATATGATCATGAAGCATTGAAAGTATAATTATTTTATTCAGTAATGGTTGCTGTAAAATGGCAGAAACTGGCAAGCAAAGATGAACTTGACATCGTTTATTCTTTTATTAGCGGTGTCAGAGCTCAGTAATGATTTAATATTATTTCAGATTTCTTTGCATTTCCCCCCCCTACAGGTACTGAATAAGATATAATCATGTGATATTTATTTGAAGAATATAAAAAAAAAATTTGCTGGTCACCACATATTCTCCCCATCAGTGTGGGACTTATTTTTATGTGAACATTTGCTTTAACTCTCACCTCAAAACAACACTGGCAATATTGGTAGGTTTTGGCACATATGTGCATCAATGCTTAGAGTTAGGTAAAGTCTAAATAAAAGAAGTAGCACATTTCAAACCAGTCCATATTTCTGAATTATAGAGTATGTTCATTCTAGTTTCTTTCTACCAAAATTTATAATCAAAATCTCTTCTGGAATAGCGTGGAGATTAATTTGGTAGTGAAAGAGTTAATGCACTTATAGCTTAGTGTGGTGGGCTGATGTGTTGTGTCTCACAGCAATAGCTCTATCAGTGAGGTCAGATATCCATTTTATAGTCCAGTTTATACAAGGTCAGTGAAAGGTAATCTATGACTGGCTCCCTTTACTTGAGTAGCTAGCAAAATAATGCTACTTTCACGCTTTGCTGAACCTGTAATTTGCTTTACATTCATCAGCTTATATCTTGGGACTGAAGATGTAGGATATCTAAAACCAGACCGAAATATTAGAAACTTAAACACTGTATAAATTTAAATTCTTTTTCTAGACTTCGCTCTGGGGACAAAAAGAAAAAAAAAAAGCATTTATTTTCCACTGGCTGAATACATAATTTTACACCTTCACACGTGGAAAGGACATAAATAACTGTGTGTTGTTTAATACACCTGCATGTGTGGAAGGGACACACGTAACAGTTGCAGAGTTTAATAAATGCTTTACAAAATAAAGAGCATATACTGTTGTTAAATGCTGAGAGGACTGACAGCTGTTTCTTTTCTTGTACTGCATTGCTCTACGTCTGGGAAAGTGAAGCTTTAACTCTTTCCAGTTTATTTGGGGGGGGGGGGGGGAGAAACTTGATGATGATATGTACAATCCAGTTTATATACAATTTCATTTTTCCACTTTGTTTCTTATAGCTTTATTTGTTCTGTATTCTGATTGATATGTTATATTTTGGGGGGGGGGGGAGTTAGCCTTCACTAATTTTCTTTACTGTGTGATTGTAATATTTATTATTTTGTCAGAAATGTGACATTGCCATGCCATAGTGGTACTGAAATTCAGTGTTAGTGCCCATATTTTTCTTGACATGTCAGCACATGATAGGCTGTTGTGGTCAGCATCTCCTTCCTTCCCCAGATACAAGAGATAGGCACCTGTTTCGACAACTGATAACTAGTGTGCCTTCAGCCAGACATAAACTACTGACCTCAGTGTGGAGGGTGAGCACGCTAACAACTATGCCATCCAGACACCCTGTTTTATCTGAACCTTCAGATAAAACTTTGACACGTCAGAATTGTTTAGTTTAAGAAATCAAAGACATGTATGAAGGGGGTAACATAAAACTCAGTCAAAATATCAGTAGCTAGATTTCATAGTAACAGTTCATTGTAAAAGTGTGTGGTCAAATTCATGAACAGCAATATATTTAAATATAAAATACATGTGTGTATGTGTTCACATAATGTTATTTTCAAAGGCACTGCCTGGTCATGTTGTACATCCTTTTGTGCCTACCCTATGTTGTGATGTTACAAAAAAAATTTTTTTTTCTTTCTTTCAAGTTCATGTTTATGCACACTATAAATCTGCTTATTGTGAGTGCAGTGTTGTCTGTAAACCTCAGTTCTGAAGTTCTTGAAATTTCTTCTTGGGCATGGAATTACTTGGCTTATGAATTATTGTAACTTTTTTTTTTTTTTTTGTAAGACATTGAGAAGTAAGGATCGCAGCTAAGCAGATCTTTGAGGCATCAGAATACCACCATTACCTCAAGCTACCATCGTGCCATAATAATGGTGAATACTTTGTCACCATGTGGTATTATAGAACTTAAGCACCACTGTAGCCTTTCTTTTGTATGTCTGCCTCATGAGATCAATTTGTCATTCAATTTTCTGCTGGAAATGCCTTTTATGTGTAAAATTATGTACATATTGTTTGAGATGTTTCTGTTTTTGTCTTCATATTCATCCATAGTGTTCTCATATCAGTGTTGTTTGAAGTATAAAACGTGTATTTATTTGTACAAACTTGTGGCCATCATTACTGGCCCAGCCTGTGTAAGGTCGTTATAGCGGGCAAAGTATCTTCAAGAAGTGATTGTAAGCTCTTGGATGGATTTACTATACCATTGCATATTATAGGACTAGGTCATACTGCCTTGCTAAGATTCATGTCAGTAAAAGAATCATGATATTGTGTACTATTGCAATGACCTGAATAGTGTACTGATCAGTCATTTCTCAGACTCCATCAGAAGTGTGTACAAAGGCAGCAGAACCCATGCACAGTGAAATATATTTTACAGTAAGTCATAGGACACTATCATTCAGGAAAATACTGACTTTCAAGAACAAAAAATAAAGTTGATTTTCACAGTCACTGTATAAACATAAAAGCAAATGGCACCTTGCATGCACTATTTTTAGTCAGTTACATTCAAGAAAATGTTAGGAAATTTAAACATTTTCCCCTATTCAATCTTACTTCTAAAGATTTAATACTGTAGTCTGAAATCTCTTAGTTCAGTTTATTTGGAGATCAAGTTTGTCCCTCTCAAACTGGTTCTATTTTTAATGATGGAGCCATCACACTTGACCAGTATCTAGTGTCATTAATAAATTATGTTTACACTTATCACCAGCCATATACATAGTGTGGGTGTGTAACTGTTGGGGGATTGTGGTATGCTTGGCTTGGAGATAGTAACAAAATATTTACTTATATCAGTGAAAAAGGAGAAAAAAATTGTTTGCACTTTGTGAATTTGTATTATACCACCCATATTGTCGTTAATAAAGTCAAAACTTGTTCTTTCTTTCTTATGTTTTCAGTCACGTTATGGAGTCAGAAACCTTAGCCAAAGTGCTTGCTAGCATCCTTTCTTTTGTTACACATGTAACAAGCCAGTCAGAAATAATTCCATTTTCTGAGGGGAATAAAGCAGGATATAGTGGGACATGGAGACACACAATACAAGAACTAAAGAAAGTCGTGGTTTGAGTTATCCCAACATGCTCAAGACAGGACTGGCAGGAGAACCTTTGATGCCTTATGCTCCACTGAGAGTACAGAGGACTGATGATGATAGAGTAACAGCAAAATCACATACAAACATACTTGCTGGCATTTGTGCATTTTTTAAAATTTCTTTTTCCTCCTTCATAAACATCCACTTTTTTTTTTTTTTTCCTAATCAAAAACTACACTTTTTCTGTCTGAACTTGTCAATTTCTTCACGAAAATGAACAATTCTTTTCAGTTTCTATTCCACTGTTTGTTTTCAGTAGTTTCTGTAAGCCCCTGTGTGGTACCCGGGATCTGCAAAGAATAGGACCATTGTACCCTACCACGCATGATCGTAAAAGGTGACTAAAGAGGGTTCGGCATAGGGCCAGCAACCCTATCTGGTAAAAAAACTATCCGACTGCTACAGAAACAGAAGCAAAGGAAAAAACACATGCAGGTGGAAGGAGAAATGCTTATCAGGAAACTGAGCCCATGAAGGTTGTGGATAAAAGCCAGCCACTGAAAGTCCCCAGCCCGACTGCAGACCTCCTGGAACCTAAACACAAGATGCAAATAGGCAGCTGGAATGTAAGAACACTTAACCAGACTGGAAAACTAGCACAAACCATCAAGGAAATGCACAGGTACAAACTAGACATACTAGGAATACAAGAAGCAAGATGGACAGGACAAGGCAGAAGGAAATTAACACAGCACACAGAAGATACAATAATATGGTCAGGTAAAGAAGATCTTCATGAAGAAGGAGTAGCATTGATTATAACAAAAGAAGCATCAAGAGCATTGCTGAAATGGACACCAATAAATGAGAGATTATTATATGCACACTTCAACTCAAGATTCACGAAGCTGTCTATTATAGTTTGTTATGCACCAACAGAAGCAGCTGAAGAGGAATTAAAAGAAGATTTTTACAACAGCCTCTAAGCCTCAGTAGAAACAATACCCAAGCATGATATGCTACTCATCTTGGGTGACTTCAATGCAAAAGTAGGTGAAGGAAATGAAGATAGAAGAAGAATCATGGGAAGAGAAGGAATCGGAGAAATAAATGAAAATGGAGAAAGACTGTGCAGTTTCTGTGAAGAAAACATGATGACCATCGGAGGGACAATTTTCCAACATAAAAACATCCATAAAGTGACTTGGGGGTCCCCAGATAAAACCACAGAAAACCAAATCAATCACACACTAATAAACAACAAATGGAAACGGTCACTACAAGATATGCGACCAAGGAAAGGAGCAGATGTAGGAAGTGATCACAACCTTCTGGTAGCAAAAATAAAACTAAAATTAAGGAAAGCCAAAATCGGAGAACACAGAAAGATACGTTTTGATACAAGAAAACTGAAAGACCAGCAAACAAGAAATGAATTCTCAATAGTACTTAAGAACCGCTTCAGTGTCCTACAAGACGAAGCGGAAATGTCCATACTAAGAGTTCAATAAAACACTACAGGAAATGGCAAAAGAGGTGCTGGGATATCGGAAACAGAGAAAAGAGGAATGGATAAGCAAGACAACATGGGAAAAGATAGAGCAAAGAAAAGAAATCAAGAAAAAAATTACTAAATACCAAATCACAACGGCTTAAAGAACAAGTTTTAAGAAATTATGCACAAAAAGACAAAGAAGTGAAGGAATCATGCTGTCAAGATAAACGTCAATACTATGACAACTTAGCAGAAGCAGCAGAGAAAGCAGCATATACAAATGATATGAAAACCATATATAAAATCAAAAAGCAGATGACAGGTAACTTCAACACAAGATATGAAAGTGCAGTAAGGACACAAAATGGACAACTGGTCAGTGGAGAAAGAGAAAAAAATTGAAAGATGGAGGGAACACTTTAACACCCTACTAAACAGAACACAAGCAGCACAAACAATAGACATATCTGAAGCAAAAACGGAACTGAACATCAATACAGGACCAATAACAATAAATGAAGTAAAGGAGGCGATAAAGAAGCTAAAATCAGACAGGGCACCAGGTGAAGATGAAGTGACTGCTGAGATGTTGAAAGCAGAAGAAACAGAAACGCCAAAACAACTTTGCCGGATATTACAACAAATTTGGGATCTAGAAAAAGCCCCAGAGGAGTGGAAAACTGGGCTTATAGTAAAACTACCAAAGAAGGGTGACCTCAGAGAATGCGGGAACTGGAGAGGCATTACCCTACTGCCACTCACCAGTAAAGTATTTTGCAGAATAATCAACAGAATTGTACTAACACTTGAGGAAAAACTTCGGAAAGAGTGGGCAGGATTTAGGAAAGGAAGATCATGCACAGACCACATATTTGTACTTAGACAAATATTAGAACAGGCAAATGAGTGGCATAGCACAACATATGCATTGTTCATAGATTTTGAGAAAGCCTTTGACAGTGTCAACAGAGATGCACTGGAAAATCCTAAGATGGCATGGCCTCCCCCATAAGATAGTAAATGTAATCAAAGCCCTATATGAGGATTTTCAGTGCAAAGTGATCTGTGGAGAACATACCTCCAGCAGCTTTAGGGTACAAACAGGAGTGAAACAGGGATGTGTACTATCACGAACATTATTTATCTTGGCAGTAGATTGGTTAATGAAGGAGGCAAAATCAGACAAACGCAGAGGATTACAATGGACCTTTGACACAGTGCTGGAGGACCTTGACTTTGCGGATGACATTTGTCTATTATCAAGCAGTCACAAAGATATGCAAGATAAAATAAACAAGCTAACTCAGAATGCAAACAACATAGGACTAAAGATCAACGTAGGAAAGACAAAATTAATGAAGCAAAATGTGAACAACAGAAATGTACTCAGAGTAGATAGCAAGTTAGTGGAGGAGGTCAACGAATTTGTATACCTTGGCAGTAGAGTAGTAGAAAATGGAGACAGCACAGAGGACATCAACAGCAGACTTACTAGAGCAAACCAGGCTTTTGCAGTGCTGCAGACTATATGGAAATAAAAAAAACTAAGCATAAATATGAAAATCAGGATATTTAAGAGTAATGTTCTAAGTGTACTACTCTATGGAAGTGAATGCTGGAAAATCACCAAAACCATAGAAAACAAGTTGAATTCTTTCAAGACTAAATGTTTACGAAGAATTAGAAAAATATTTTGGCCAAACACCATAAGAAATAACATCTTGTTGGCAGAAATGCAGATGAAGCCACTGACAACAATTAATGAGGAAAGACGCTGGCGATGGTTGGGACATGTGCTCCGAATGACAGACAACTCACTACCAAAAATAGCACTAAGATGGACACCACAGGGGAACAGAAGTAAGGGTAGACCAAAAGAGACATGGAGAAGAACAACAGAAAGGATGTTGAGCAATAGAGGGCTCACCTGGGCAAGAGCAGAAAAAAAGGCGAAGGACAGGCATTTGTGGAAAACCCTTGCGGAAGCCCCATGTGCCCTGAGAGAGAGAGAGAGAGAGTTTCTGTAAGACACGCTACTGAAGATCATGTATGTCCTTTACAGTACTATAGGATGTTCAAACGCATAAAACGTTTATTCCTCATATTGTGTAATTAATCTGCAACATTTTCTGCTCACTGCATAAGTAAAAATGTCACTATTCATCATCCCTTTACTAATGTTGATGTCCTCATTAAGACTGCAGAAGTGGGCAGTTCTTTGTGTGAAGTTTCTCAGGACCTCTTTTATTCCCAAAAATTATCTTAACATTGTCACATCAGTTTTTTTTTTTTTTTAACCTTTAAAACTTTCTGTATCTTAGTAAATGGATGATTACACATGCACTAGTGATGGCAGTGACATCTGGGACACTCCAAGGCTGTAGCTCTGCATTTAAATACACACAGTAGAAAACAAGATATATGACAAGGATAAGTGGTACATGCAGTAGATTTCATCAGTTACCATAACAGAACTGAGTTTGGCTGCATGTACTGTGAAAAGAACGCACAGAATAAGTTGGAGGACCATTATAGCCAAACTTCCGTGGTGAGAAGGCTCAATGCGATGAAACACAACATTAGCAGGCTAGGAGTGGCCAAACTGATAATGATCTGGCCTCTCAAAGTGAAGACTGGCTTATAGTCCTACTGTTGTTGACATAGGTTCCTTGGTGCTGATTTCTTCCTTCCATGGACAAGACTGGACCACCAATGGCCTTATCTGGGGCCCAATAATGATGATCCTTGCCTCATCTGTAGTTTCATGTCTCAAGTGTCTATGAAATTCACTTTCTGTGATCCTTCACACTGAGTCAAGAAAATATGAAGAAAGTTTCCATAACTCCTGCAAAAAGAAATGTTTAGCAGTTGTTATATGCTACCTGCGTGTGCTAAAACATCTTTTTTATACCATAAAAAAAATGTATGAGTACATGCGGAAAGTAAAAAAAATATACTTGCAGTTCATGAATCAAATTCTGTGATCTCATCAAACAAGTCATTACTATAGAAAGTGGAGTGAAGTTATTCCCCAGTTTCATACATGTGTTACACAAAAACTACACTAGGTACAGACATGGGGTATTTTGCTGATTTTATTTCAGCTCAAAAAGTTTTATTTTACTTTGTGCACTTCAGTATGTGCTCAATTTATTGCCTGGAGAATATCTAAGCAATAGTTGATTTATTACCTTGCATTCTCCAACATCTCTTCAGTCACCATAGCTGAAGCATCTGTTGTTTAAACCAAGTGAACCTACTTTTTTTGGACCTGCCCCAGAACTCCCATGGCATGCCTGTAGACCCTTCATGACACACTGGCTGTCAAATGCTGATCTCTATGGTGCCCAAGTATTTTTCCTGTTTATCCAGTAAAAGTGATAGTGATAGGTGGCTGCTCTAGGGTGCACATAAGAGGATGGGTTGATGCACGGCCAAGTAGCAGTAGTATCAGTCTCTACGCTTCATCACAGATTTCACTGATCTCTTCCTCTCTTTCTAGGTTGTTGTGACACAGCCTGCATCTAAGAAGCACCTCATGGTAGTTAGACAAAGTCTTGCATAGCTACAGCCTGCCAGCCCTGATACTGAAGCAGAGGTCTCTCTTACTCACACTACTGGATATTAATGGCTATTTCTGACGCAGGTAAATGTCAGCTTCTTGTGAAATTTGCCAACCGTCATTTTACTGAGCTGCTGTTCTCATGGCTGATTATACCAGAACCTGACTAGCATAGTTAATCTGAGTAACAATAAATCATATTTGTAATGCAATGTCTGTTGTCTTTATACATGAGTGAATATGGAGTCAATAAATCTTGGCAGTCAGTGTTTTATGAAGTACAGATCTTCTTCACCTGAAATTCAACCTACCAACTCTTTCACTCTCTGGTACTGAAAATACTGAGGGAAAGCAACACTGAGCTTTTCTGCTGTAAATTTAACAGGGCCTTCATCAACACTGACCAAGTCTTGTAGATTTTCCTGGAAGTGCTCATATGCAGGACTACAGATATCTTGATTTTCTGCACTGAAAACAATCCTGCAAAGTTCAAGTGAGACAAAAAAAATTCAACAAGTGTTCATTAAGTCCAGAATTCATATCTGAAATGGACTGCTGAAGCATAAAGAAGATGAAATATATATTGTATGATGAATGGTAAGACACACAGGGCCTTTTAAATCATATCTCTTAAATGGCAGGAAATAGAAGCAGTTTGTCAGATCTTATGAATGCAGAATTGTCTGATTGGAAATAGCTTCATAGCAGTCGGGACATTCCCATGTCTGTTCTGCTGCCTGTTCCAATGCCTGAGAACAAGTATCAGTCAGCATAAGCACTCAAAGAGTCTGCAATCAGACTTCATGGTAGGTTTTTTTTCCCCTAGAATTTTGCTTAAGCAGTAGTTATCCAGCCTACTCTTGCAGTTTCCAACTAGCAAGAGATGTGACAGAATAAATCTTTGAAAACTGCCGTCACTCTTTGACTTGTGTTTTCTGATCTCTGAGTTTACAAGATTTCACTTGTTCTTCCTTGTGCCAGGTAGTGGAACATTTAAGTTTTTTTTTGTTCTACATGTCAGTGATAGGAGAGTTTGGTAGTAGCAAGTAAACAGCTTTCAGTACAGGCTGAATGATTTTCTAAGTCTTGCTGGATTAATGGAGGTCATATAATATGTAGTCAGCCAGTTAGTCATTTGCATGTCCCTTCTGGAACTTTGCCTCCCTAACAGCTCTCCTGTAGGCTTCTTGGTTGTAAGCAAGATGCCCTGCTGCTGATGCATCCATTTGCAGATTATCAGCGATGTCTTGCAGCCATCTTCGCTTTGGTCTTCCTCTGTCTTTTTCCCATTATGTACCCTTCCAAGATGGTCTTCTCTAAATTCTCATGATGTTTAATATGTCCAAAATATTTAGTTTTATCTGTTTAATCCTCTTTACTAGCCAATCTTCTTCAATATTAAGTTTTTGCAGTATGGATATATTTGTTCTTTTTTGTGTCCATAATATTTGAAGAACTCATTTACATTCAAAGCCATTTATATGTAGTAACATGTAACTAATATGTAGTAACAGTTGAAGATGACTGCTGAAGCTTTAAAAAACTTAGAATATGATCTGAATATTTAACCACTGTGCTCCAAAGGATGTTGATTCTCTGTTGTCTTTTCTGGCAAAGTTGTTTCAAGTGTTTTATTTTCTTCTGGTAATTTTTTCCTGTGCAGGACACAAATTTGCTAGCTCCTGAGTTGTCTGGACCTACTTTTCTCCGTCCCCTTGGATAAATCAGTCAACACCTTCATTAACTTGTCCTTAGTGAATCTTTCCGTCATCACAGCTGTTATCACCTGTACTCAGGCTGGAAATAGGACCCACAGCTGTACTCAGGCTGGAAATAGGACCCACAGCTGTATTCAGCCTGGAAATAGGACCCACAGCTGTACTCAGGCTGGAAATAGGACCCACAGCTGTACTCAGGCTGGAAATGGGGTCTACAGCTGTACTCAGGCTGGAAATGGGGTCTACAGCTGAAAGAAAATTTTAAAATCACGGATGTAGATGAAAAGAGGACCTAGATCATTAGTTTCTGGATCTTATGATCTGCCTGTCCCATAGAACAAGCTGTTTTGGTATTCTAGGTTACTCACCTGAATGAAAAAAAAAAAAATGATGATTCTCCTACAGTGATGTAATATCTTGGCCAGTGAACCAGAAATGGCCAAGATTCTATCCCACCTCCACATGATGTTCTCAGTAACAGGCTGATGTGTTCCTTCAGCTTGGATGGGCTTGCTGTTGTCCTTGTGGTGCTGGCATTTACAAAGAAACTCCTTCAAGCAAACCACTATAGCCCGCTGCTCATTTAACACAGTGCTTCATACATTATCATCATCCTAAAATCAACTGCAATGATTTCAGACCCACGGAAACAAGAACCCCTCATACATATAAACTGGAGACAAACACACACAAACTGCAACACTTCTTCAGCAATAGGAGATGGAAGCTCACTCACCGCCGCTCTAAAGTCAGAAGAACCGATCTGGTTGGTGGTTTTAGCAGAATTTTGTAAATTGTCTGAAAGAAAGCATCCGTCAGTTCCTCATCATAAACCACTGAAATAAGTGAAAAAAAAAGTTACGCAAATTTTATCTGTATTTTGTGTTTTTACAAAAAAACTACATCTACATCATAAAATAAGCCACAATACAGCCATGGAAAATAAATAACAATCAAGTGACTAACTCTACTAACTCTGAGATTTTTAACTGTTTCTCAAGTTCTCCAGTGTCAAATATTAAAATTTAGAGCTAAATACCAAATATTTTTAAACTGCAAAATGAATGTGCTTTTTAATTAGTGACATTAAAGGGAATAGGTCAGAGAATACATTAATCAGAAAAAATAATTTATGAAAAATGCAACCAAACACATTGAATCTAACACTGTATCATGCTTTGCCATGGCATGAAGACAGAAGATAAAAGTGCAAAGAGAATGGATCTTGCGAAGGCAATCTGTTTTTACCGTGTCTGGTTGTGTCAATTAAATGCCGATAGAACTGGCCATGGCGGAAACTGCTCTGCGACTTCCCATGCAAGCTGACTTGTTACAAACCATCTTCTAATTTGAAAAGAGACAGCACAAGTCTGGCAGGATTCTTAAAAACCTCTCTCACTTGACACCATGATCAGTGAAAATATCACTAGAGGTAACAAAGATGTGGTTTTTTAGAAGAATGTTAAGAGTATAATGGGCCACTAAGATGACAAAAAGTAGATGTAGAAAGGAACCTATTTAAATCTATAAGAAAACCAGTCATCATTCATTGGATATACGATGAAAGGAGAAAGGGTTAAAAGCATCATACCAACAGGAAAGGTATGGTAAGAGTTAAAGACCAAAAGGAAAAAAAATCGTAAGTCACAAACTTCTGGGAAATATCAAAGACTGAGATCTGTGGAGAAGCATGATCATCAACGCCTACATGCACTGCACCTGATGACAGTAATGAAACTATGAATAATGAGTGAGAAATCAAGGAATGGTTGGGTCTGAAAAGCCAACTGGTTGTGAAGGAGTAGGGGGCGCAGCTTTCTGCTCATAAGAGAAATGAAAGTACACTTCTGGCAATGCTGGAACTTCAGAACTCTCTTATAGGAATGAGGTAAGCTTGATATAAAACTTGGCACAGAAAACACTGGACTTCACTGTGTATGATCTTTATGCTGATTCAACAATTCTTACAGACTGGACTTCACTGTGTATGTTCTTTATGCTGATTCAACAATTCAGTATGTGAAGACCTTACAGGCTGATGGGCCAAGAACTTCCTTTAGGTTTGTCACTTTGATTTTTAAGAAAGCCTTCAGTGATCATGACACAGACAGAACTCTGGGAAACCATAGTTCCTCCCTTGGTATTATGAAAAATGGTCTTCTCTGTCAATAAACTGAAGATAACATTCAAAAGTGTGTTTGGCATGAGAATTAATACTGACTTTTAGCATTTCTAAGTGTGGCCACTGTTTTCACCCATATGTTAACACTGAAACTTTGACTGAATCTTACCAAGTCTAGGGTAAATGTGACACAGCTGGAAATGTTGTAACCAAATACCAGTAAAATACAAATGATGATGCTGATAACACTGTGCAACACACAAAAAGTTTGCAACTTTAAAATAGTCTACAATTATTAATCTTGATGTGAGAGAAACGAACATGACATTAAAAACACTCAGCTCTTATTGTTCTCATATTTTGCTTATTTAATGTGTTGATGAAAGTGTAAAAGTGTCAGTGTCTAGGGATCAACAGAAAAACTTTTCTATTTTTCAAAATGGAAAACAATATTGTTGCCTGCTGTGATGTTAACGGAATTATGGCAAATTTGAAAACAGAACATAAACCACAAGACCGAAGACTGTTCGTAGACTCATCAAAGTTAAGCTTGAAGGCTGTTTTGCTACACAATGGCAATTCATTACCATCTGTTTCTATAGGCCATGCTGTGCACATGAAGGAGACCTATGAAAATATGAAACTGCTTCTCGAAGCAATAAAATATGACAACCATCAGTGGCAATTTGTGCAGATTTGAAAGTTATTGCAATTTTACTTGGAATGCAGTTAGGATAAACCAAATACTGTTGTTTTCTCTGCGAATGGGACAGTCGAAAGAGATGTTCCCATTACATAAGAAAAATCTGGCCTGATGGGAAAATTCTGGAGCCTGGAAAGAAGAATGTCCGGCAGACTCCTCTTGTTGATCATAGCAAAATCATTCTGCCCCCTTTACATATTAAACTGGGGCTAATGAAGAACTCTGTCAAGAGGATGAATCAGGAAGGAGAGGCATTGAAGTATCTGAAGACAAAATTTCATTATCTTAGTGATGCCAAAATAAAGGAAGGAATCTTTGTAGGGCCTCAGATTAGGGAACTGCTAAATGATAAACACTTTGATTCTATTCTTCATGGGGATGAGAAAGAATCTTTATAGGCCCTCAGATTAGAGAGAATTGCTAAATGATAAACACTTTGATTCCATTCTTCATGGGGATGAGAAAGAATCTTTATAGGCCCTCAGATTAGAGAGAATTGCTAAATGATAAACACTTTGATTCTATTCTTCATGGGGATGAGAAAGAATCTTTATAGGCCCTCAGATTAGAGAGAATTGCTAAATGATAAACACTTTGATTCTATTCTTCATGGGAATGAGAAAGAATCTTTATAGGCCCCCAGATTAGGGAACTGCTAAATGATAAACACTTTGATTCTATTCTTCATGGGGATGAGAAAGAATCTTTATAGGCCTCCAGATTAAGGAACTGCTAAATGATAAACACTTTGATGGGAATGAGAAAGTAGCTTGGGATGCCTTCAGATCTGTTGCTCACAATTCCTGGGAAATCAAAGAAATAAAAACTATCTTGTGACTATTAATGCTTTTTACAACATACCAGCAATTAGGTTGCAACATGTCACTCAAGATCCACTTCCTGGATTCTCATCTTGACTTCTTCCCCCCCCCCCCCAAACTGTGATGCAGTGAGAGATGAACATGGGGAGCATTTCCATCAAGAGATTTCATTAATGGAAAGAAGGTACTAGGGGAAGTGGAACACATCTATGCTTGCTTAATACTGTTTGAATGTGACAAGAGATGTCTCAGAAGTTGAACACATCTATGCTTGCTTAATACTGTTTGAATGTGACAAGAGATGTCTCAGAAGTTGAACACATCTATGCTTGCTTAATACTGTTTGAATGTGACAAGAGATGTCTCAGAAGTTGAACACATCTATGCTTGCTTAATACTGTTTGAATGTGACAAGAGATGTCTCAGAAGTTGAACACATCTATGGTTGCTGACCACTGTTTGAATGTGACAAGAGATGCCACAGAAGTTGAACACATCTATGCTTGCTGACTGCTGTTGGAATATGACAAGAGATGCCCCAGAAGTGGATTACAAGAGAAAAAGAAAACAATAAGTAAGGTTTTTATTCTTTATATAGTCATGCACCAAGGGTACTAAATAAATTAGGGTTTTTAATATACATTTTGACATTTAAATATTTTGATAACTAGACCTAATAAAAATTTTCTGATGTCATATTCGTTTTTCTCATCCCATTTTCAGTAGGAATTAACAAATTTTAAACAGGAAATAGAAAAAAAGGTTTTTTTTTGTTGCACAGTGTGCAATCTACGGCAAACAGAAAGTCATTCTCACAAGAACTTATGCACAAAAATGTAGGTAGAAATGAAAAAGAAATACCTTCTGCAGCCAGAATAAGTGTGGCATCTTCGATCAGTTGAAGATCATCAGCTGTGATACCATACTTGCAATCAGAGTCTGTAATATCCAAGTTGTTAATAAAAGGATGTAAGCATAATTCTGCTGCCAAGCGTAAACTCTTTACGCTGTGTGACCAGAAGTGAACCTATCATACTTTTAAATAATTTAGTTTATATATATATATATATATATTCTTTCAACTTAACAAACTGCAATTGTCAATTCTGCATTACTTTTTATCATTAACCCTTCTATTCTTCCAGTTGCCCACAAAAAAAAAGTAATTTCTTTTCTCTGAGTTTGCCATACTCTACACGTTTTGTTTACTTATACCTATCAACTGTTTGGGGCAAAGATACTGTCCATTCTGGCAATCGGTGACCCATAGCTGACATGCTGGCATCAGGGTTGGCAAACCACTGCTGACCAAGACCCTGTCATACCTCTCTGTTGGTACCCCTTGTAACAGACCTTGCCTGGCAAAAGGGTAAGGACTGCAATGGTCCCCATGGCAGTCAAATCTGCTAAAGTCGTACTGCATATCCCCTGCTTTTTAGCTGGCCTCAGGACTAAAAAATACCTGCTCTCAGGAACTAAAATATAACTGCCCTCAGGGACTAAAATATACCTGCCCTCAGGGACTAAAATATACCTGCCATCAGGGACTAAATATACCTGCCATCAGGGACTAAAATATACCTGCCCTCAGGGACTAAAAAATAGCTGCCCCCAGGGACTAAAAAATACCTGCCCTCAGGGACTAAAATATACCTGCCCTCAGGGACTAAAAAATAGCTGCCCTCAGGGAGTGAAAAATAGCTGCCATCAGGGACTAAAAAACAGCTGCCCTCAGGGACTAAAAAACAGCTGCCCTCAGGGAGTGAAAAATAGCTGCCCTCAGGGAGTGAAAAATAGCTGGCCTCAAGGGCTGAAAAATATTTGCCCCCAGGGACTGAAAAATACCTGCCCTCAGGGACTAAAAAATAACTGCCCTCAGGGACTGAAAAATAGCTGGCCTCAGGGACTAAAAAACAGCTGCCCTCAGGGAGTGAAAAATAGCTGCCCTCAGGGACTGATAAACAGCTGCCATAACTCGCTCCCAAACTGATACAATGCTTCATAGAAAGAACATCAGCTGCAAAGAATATCAGTTCACAGTTCCACTGAGACAGAAGACAAAACAAGACATCAACTATTTCGAAGACAGAAATCTATTAAGGTACTTTTAAAAATTATGAATGTTTAATTGTTTTCTTTTATTGTTGCTACTGTCAGTTGTGGGCCCTTGCCCTTCAGTTCAATGAAGTGAATAGCATGAATTACTAGTGACAGTGGAACATATCCCACAAGACTGCAAGTTGTATAAAGAACTGAAGCAACAGTAAGGCACCCTGACAGCCACAGTGAAAGAAAGTTTACTTGAGGACACCACAGCCATAGAAGGAACAGCAAAGTTTATATCTAGGATCAGAGCTGACACTTGTAGAATTAGTCTAAAGCCACACAGTGGGGACATTTATCACTATCAGTTCAACAGGTTCCGCCGGAAAAGTAGAGTCTAATTTTTTTATTCATGAAACTCTCACGTTTCAATAACTGAATGCTAATTTCTCTTGTTATTTTCATTACTCTACACACATCCTCAGACATCAACATGGATGTTTTCATTATAAGCAATGATCCTCTTAACATTGTCCATGCCCTTGTATAGCTTGTCATGGAGAGACACAGACTATAAGAGATTTTTCTAACCTTCATAAAATAGGACTCTCTTATCATCAAATAAGCATTTTAACAGGTCATGCACCAGTTTTGCTATCAAAGAGCTCTCTGTTGAAAGAAAACATCACAAAGAACAGTGACATGGCTAAAGTAAACCCGGCTGGACTTAATCACTGACCTACAGATAGAGACATCCAATCAGACATCCAATCCAGGATTCTGAAGGAAATCTGGGCACAGGTCTTCTGAGGTAAATGATGTCTATTCCTCTCCCAGTTCCTCTCAGAAAGTTCTACAATACTAGTCAAATAATCTGTCCAGAAACAAAGAACATGCTTAACGCCATGTAAGTTCACAGTATAAAATGATACACAACCAATACTGACCAATAATCCATTCAGAAAAAAAAAACATAAACTCATATTTTAGTCTAAAATAAAGCAGAATGCCAAACAAATCACACAAGAAATGAGTTTCCGATATTCAATAGTCTTTTGTACATGGAGCTGAGATTTACCTGAATGCTTTTTTATCCTTTAATACACTGACAGAGTGTTATATACTCTAGTGTGCCCTGCCCTGTAGGAGACTAACATTATCTGTTTTCAGTTTCCTGATACAGGTAAATTAGGTACATGTTTTTAACACCTGTGTTGGCTGGAGCAAGACCAGAGCCAAAGTTAAACTATTTTACCCTCTGAGGCAAGGCTAACTAATCTGTATAAAACTGTGTCCCTCAAAGGTCAGCACTTTGATCCTCTGAGGTCTTTATCCTAGGTGACTGCCAGTTGGCCTAATGGCAGCACCAGTCCCAAACATCATGGAACTGGATCTCCTACCCACTGACTTCCCACGAGAAGGCATTTCATCTCCTGATGTCAATGTCGTCTCAGAATCAGACATACTACTAGTACATCAAGCTCCCCATCCACAAAAGAAGGTCACAGAGCACAACTTGTGAGGGGTAGCCAAACTGATATCAATGTGGCTTGTCAGACTGAGGGCTGTGGATTCTGCCTGCCACTGCTCCCACTTCTTTTCACTAGGCCTCTTGTCAGGGCTAGGGAGTGTGTGCACACCATTCTGGAGTTCTACAAAGGAGGAGATAAAAGCCTCTGCTGATGTGTCCTGGGTGCAATGATGATAATCCATAGTTTTTATTTTTTGTTTTTAATTTCAATTAATTAATTAAATTATACATACCTGTACACAGAACATGTGAAGCAAACATTGCAGCAACAATGCTTGTAATACCAGTGCCTGCACCAAGGTCAAGGACGGCTGCATTTTCTAGGTGTGTGTGGTTGTGTATGAGGTAGTCACACAAAAGTAGCGCCCCTGACCACACCTGCAGCATGCAGAAACACTTCAGGTTTTCAGTCAAGAAACACAGAAGAAAATACAGGAGTAACTCACACCAGGCAGATAAAAGTATCCATACTATCAAGTAACCATCTCTCCCTCAAATCATTCTTTCTCTACCTCTCTTGAATCTAGGAATTAACATCATCACAGATGGAGCACATCCATACATTCTCTGCTCTCTGTTTCAGTAACCACCAAAGAGTATGAACACCAATTGTGCCAGTCAGCTGCTGGTTCTGGCAGCTTCATATTCTACCAGCCAGACACCAGGCTCTCTACCTCTCTAATGATTCCATAAATAGGCATGTGCATGCGCAGAACTCTTAACTTCAAACTCACAGGGAAAGCTTTTCCTTCACTCTCTAGGTACTGGCACCCATGCTCCCCTATTCTGCCTGGTCCTTGAAATCTCTGAACAGATCTGTTATCTTTCTTCTCCTGTGCCACTTATTTAGATATATTTCTGTTGCTCTCTCTCTCTCCTTTTTGAGTTTTACAGTTCCAAAAAAAATAAAATGTTCTGGATATGTTCTTGAGCATGTGGGCTTGCTTTGGATTGAATACAAATGCTTCATGGCAATAATCAAACACACAGTTCATGATTTTCACGTAACATAATTCAGAAAAAATGGAAAACTCTGTGCTGTTAATTCTGCTAGCTCTTGCCCCTCCAGACCACATTAGAAATCTGAATAGACAGTAACTCTAAATTTTAATTCATTCATTACATGATTGTCAGATGTTGGGTTTTCATGCTTCACCATTTCCTGTGGTTCTTGGTACTGCCTTTCTTTTATCTGTGCCACCTTTGTCAGTTCATTATGCTGGTTTTCAGTCAGCCTCCTTTTCTTTTTCTTTTCTTTCCTTTGAATTTTCCAGTGATTATCAGGTTCTATAACTCCTGTCTCTTGGTGATGTGCACAAAGAATGTTCACTATTGTTTCATTATGATTTGAATAAGTGTTTTTTTTTTTTTCAACAGATTCTCTGAAAACTTTGTTTCTAATCTGCTTTTTAAAAAATCTACCCCTTAAAGTTTACCTTCCAGTGTCTCCGACTTCAGCACTTTGTGGTCATGGCCGCTACCCTTCCTAGTTGTGACCAGGACGGAGCTTTTGTCCAGGAGGACGAATCCTTGCCACTAGTAAGTTTCACCCCTGGGTTGAGCCGGTTTAGGCATATTATCCCAGTATGGGTGTGTTTAGGACGTGACCAACCTCTAGAGTGGAGGTACCGTGACATGCGTAGCCATCAAGTTTCACCCCTGATTTAAGCAGGTTTAGGCATATTTCACCAGTATGGGTATATACTGGACGTGGCCAGCCTCTAGAGCAGAAGTGCCGTAGTATGAGTAGCTCTTGCCGCGAGACCACTGACTAAGCTTCACTTTATCCTTTCCATCACCTTTTCACATCGGCGCCCCTAATTTCTTTTTCACATTTTCTTCACTGGCCTGGAGGAGTTTCACTCCACGCGCGGCATCTGAAGAATCTCACCAGCAGTGTCTTAACCTCTAGGTTAAGCTGGTTCAGGTGTTTCGCCCGATATGAGTGCACATAGGACATGGCCGACCTCCAGACCAGAGGTGCCGTGATTTGACTACTGTTTACTTCGCTTAATCTTTTCTTTCACCTTTTCCCACAGTGGTGCCATGCACAACCCCATTTGCACCTTTCTTCACTGGCTGGGAGGAGCCCCGCTCCATACATGGCAGCTGAAGAATCTCGCCAGCACCAGCCTAAAGTTTACCATTATCATATACATATTTTGCTGCTAGTGTTATTTTTCTTATTTATTCCCCTGCTTACAAAATGTTTATTGCTGGTTTTATTTTTCTTATTTATTCCTCTTGCTTATAAAATGTTTGTTGCTGGTGTTATTTTTCTTATTTATTCCTCTTGCTTATAAAATGTTTGTTGCTGGTGTTATTTTTCTTATGTATTCCTCTTGCTTATAAAATGTTTGTTGCTGGTGTTATTTTTCTTATTTATTCCTCTTGCTTATAAAATGTTTGTTGCTGGTGTTATTTTTCTTATGTATTCCTCTTGCTTACAAAATGTTTGTTGCTGGTGTTATTTTTCTTATTTATTCCTCTTGCTTATAAAATGTTTGTTGCTGGTGTTATTTTTCTTATTTATTCCTCTTGCTTACAAAATGTTTGTTGCTGGTGTTATTTTTCTTATGTATTCCTCTTGCTTATAAAATATAACACCAACAACAGTTTCTAATTCACCGGGGAACATTCTTCAAGCTGCAGCTCAAAAAAATATGGCAAGCAAAGTTGATTAAGTAACTTTCTGTCGCAGGTAGATAACCCACTATACAACTGCTCAGATCATCAGTTTTTTTGCCACTTTTAAGCTCCTAATGTTCTAAAGGATAAATACCATCAGGTCATGACCCCTAGATGAGTGTGGCTGTGTAGCAAAAAGAAAGTGCTTGTCTCTCACGGTGGAGTTCAGCCTTTGAATCCAGCCAGTCACCCGGAGATAGAAGTAGATCCTTGGTTCCTTCTAGAGCTGGGGAAGGAAAGATATGAAAGGCTTGATGCTGACCACATTACCCTCTGGCGTACCGAAATTTCAAGGAAAATTAGCACCAAATCACTTCGCTGCTTCTGCCGCATGCTAGGTCTTGTCTTTTTACGAGGCCCTCCCTCTTCCCATCTCCAAAAGCAGTATGTGAGTTCTTCATTTACGGCTTGTTCTAAAAATGGCATATAAGAAAACATCTGAAGCTAAAATACTGCGCTCATTCATTCACATCATGTACCTGAAAGCCAACTTCTGGGATAGATGTCTCCAAGTTGTGCTCTGAAAGACATATGAAAGGAATGCAGAATATAGGCAAATAGTTCATTAATACTTTCTTCTGTCAATCTCAGTGTGTTTTGATTATTAAAAGGAACATTGTTAAAACTGAATAAATGGTAATTGGCCAACATGTGGCTGAGAAATGATAGTTCATTTTCCCCATATTTGTTAATCAAGAAATCATGTTTGTAGCTGAGGAAATCATGTTGAGCTACTTCATATAAGAGATTATACTGAAAAAAAGTAACGTGACAATTAAATGAGACAGGAAGTTTTTTTTAAATTGTATTTAATACTACAGAAATAAACAGATGAAATCTCAAGGTTTGTGTGGATAAAGACTGAAAACAAAGGTCAAAGCAAGGACCCCAAGGTTTGTATAGATAAAGACTGAAAACAAAGATCAAAACAAGGACCTCAAGGTTTGTGTAGATAAAGACTGAAAACAAAGATCAAAGCAAGGACCTCAAGGTTTGTGTAGATAAAGACTGAAAACAAAGATCAAAGCAAGGACCTCAAGGTTTGTGTAGATAAAGACTGAAAACAAAGATCAAAGCAAGGACACTTACCATAATTTTATGCACATAACAGAAAACTTAAAACATCCAATGTACTAGAAAAATGAATGGGTATATATGTATGTGTGTGTCCAAGAAAGAGAGAGAGAGAAAGAGAATATAATCATGACTACTGACAGATTTTATCTTGCAATTTCCAGTAATTCTTTGACCATCTTACAAATGAATGTTTCAGTCACAGACACTTTGCTTCTGATGGAAAAAGTTTTGAATGGAACGGCTGCCATAGTTATCTCTGGAACACATACACAAAATGAAAAAAACTTCTTTAAAAAAAAAAAAAATCAAAGACCTTATCAAAACTTTTGCGGATAACTTGCATGAGATGTCAAAGGGAGACAAATAAGATTTTTTTTATTGCTAACAATACTCCCACTAAAACATCGGCCCCTGCGGCTCTGGTCATCCATGGACAGCTCAACCATTGTATATTCTCTGTATTAGGTAAGTCAGAAGTTTACAAACTCTTTTCCTACTTTAGTTTCATTTTCTGTGTCAATTTTTCCCTTATTGTTGTTCTCTGACAAAGACCTGTGACCAAAATGGGGGGGGGGGTGTGTTTGGTTTTTGCATCTTCATAACGGTGTTGCTATATTTTTTGTTCCTTAATTATTTGATTTTCACACTCAGTTGAGCTCGTGCACTGAGGTCAATACTGCAGGAGCATAAGAAGTTCAACAGACAGGGGTGGAGAAGAAAAAGGAATCATCATTTGGGGGGGGGGGGGAATTATGGCTGAGGCTGAGGATATAATAATGTCAGTGTGCAGTCTGGTTGAGATGCCTAAAACTGATGACTGGTTATGGGCACAGGACTGACTTCAGCTAACTTATCATACAGAAGGGTCGCGGATGTAGTGACTGGACATGGGGGGGGGGTTGAACTTTGGGTTCAAGATCTCATCCAGCATCACTGTGGGTCTTCCAACACGGTAATACATACAGATGGCTCAGTGTCTCAGAACAGCAGAAGTGGTTGGGATTTTGTTGTCTACCACAATGAAAGAGCAGTGGCATAGGGTCTGGGAGCCTCTGAAGTCACCACATCAAGCAGGTGACTGGAAACTGAGGCTGTGTTAGCAGCAATGAATGGGCAACATGCATGGTGCAGTTCATGGCATCATTGTGACTGATTCACAGAGTATGCCCTCGTAAGAATGAGAAAAAAGATGCTTTGAAAAGAATGGGTTCATCTGTCAAGCCAGTCAACTGAGGTGTGCCTAATATGGCAGTATTCTCTTAACTATGGGATATAAGCAGTACTGGTACTCAGGAAACAATTAATAGAGTGAGTACCCATGTTTGAAAGGTACTTTGGTTGAGAGCGTAAGCAGGGGGTCTTGAGATAAGTGTGCAGCATGGAAAAAACTGAGTGGGTAGGCATAGTATAAATACCACTCACAGTTAGTAACAGGGGAGCCTTACTTGTTTTGATACAGATGGAGCCTTATGATGTGTTAGAGAGAGAGAATCTCGGTTAGGTAGTTTTCAGCAGTAGCAGTTTTTGGTAGAGCAAGCAAGTTAAGTTAAGATGTGGGATTTAGTTTTTGATATAGTTGAAGTTGTTTGGCTGGAAACATTGTAAGTATGGTTTTTATTGTATAAGTACATTGTAAGGTTTTCTCCCATATGGCATAGTTTTCTCACGCCAGGAAATGTCATTGTAAACGTCTTTCCAGCCTGATGGGCTAAGTTTCCATCCTCATAATTTCATCCCTCATTTTTCCCATCAATAAACTTGTGTAGTCTGAATATAAAAACTACACCACTGGCTTTGTCGAAACTCTCACTGACAAGTTTTGTTATGTTGGGAGACTGCCAAGTTCAATTAAGTTGTTGTATCAGTTTTATTCTGTGGAGTTGAAAGCCTGGGAGTCTTGTTGGATTTTCTTAGTGTGTGACAGAGAAAAGTAGGTTGTCTTATAGCACCAACAACAAGAAGTAATTTCTAAGATGAAAGGAAAATTGTACCCCACAAGAAGACTAATCATCCAGTAGAATACAGGTTCAGTTGAGTTACAGCAAATAATATTCCTCAGTGCCATTATACTATTTTACTAACGTGGCTTTATTGTCCGGGGCATGTAGAAGTACATGACAATGAAGTGGCAGATAGACTTGAGCAGCCTGCGGTTTGCAAAAATTGCGTATAACCCACATGTTATATATTTAAAAATAGAGTAGACAAGATAGGAGGAGGAAGTGGACTCCAGTACAATAAGCAATCATTTAATTAAGAATGTGGGTTTAGTCAATCACCAATAATAGGTTCATCAGTCCTCTGTACTCCTAATGGAGCATAAGGCATCAACAAAGGTTCTCCAGCCAATCCTGTATGAAGCAACTTGGGATACCTCAAACCATGTCTTTCCTGCTTCCTTTAGTTCTTTCTGTATTGTGCACTCCATGTCCCCAATGGCCTGCCCCTCTTGCTTTTCCCTCGAGGTATCCAAGTTAAGGTAGTATAGGGGGTGTCATTTTGTTCTTTCCATTCATAGTATGTGGCCCAGCCATTTCAATCTTCGTCTCTTGACTTCCTTAATAATGTTCTCAATGCCTTTTCATTTGGTTATTCCCTCACTTGTCACATGCTCATCCCAGTGTATTCTTAAAATTTTTCTGAGGCACCTTCCTTCAAATCCTCTGTCTACTTTCAGTTCTCTGATTGGTTCTCTCAGTCTACTTTCAGTTCTCTGATTGGTTCTCTCAGTCTACTTTCAGTTCTCTGATTGGTTCTCTCAGTCTACTTTCAGTTCTCTGATTGGTTCTCTCAGTCTACTTTCAGTTCTCTGATTGGTTCTCTCAGTCTACTTTCAGTTCTCTGATTGGTTCTCCATGTTTCTGCTGCATATAATAAAATGGAGTGAACACTGGATTTCTAGATTCTGAGCTTGAGGCTCGTATGAAGAATTGGAGATTTCCATATATTTCCTAATTTGTTAAAGGCCTGAGATGCTTGTAACAAATTAGCAAACATATGGAAATAATAATAATATTAAAAATAAATAATAATAATATGATACCTACCTATAATTATAACTCCTTGGCCACATCTTTCCTTATCTGATGAAACATTTTGAGTTTGACCATCTCTTTCTTGATTTGAAATTACAATATCAGAATGATCAAGTCTTTCATCATTTATAGTCACATTCTGAGCTAGACTGGACTTATCCTCAGTTAAAGAAATATTCTGTGCTGGAGTCTCTAAACTTATCTGCCCTGAACTCATCTCTTCATTTTTCTTACAAAAACCAAGCCCTTTTGTACTTGAATTCTGAACTCGGTGGTTTTCGGTACTGATATCACAGCTCCCTTTGGATTCATTATGCAACCCTCTACCACTGGATGGCTCCCTAATATCCTGTAGCACAGAAAAAGCAGAAGAGGCTGCAGAAGCTGAAGGAGATGGATGTGTATGGTTCAGTTTTATAAAAAAGATAGAAAGAGTGAGGAAGAAGAGCAGAAAGTAAGATGAGCACATCTAAATGAAGAACATACAACAATCCACAAATAATCACTGTATAAGTGTATAACTATACACAAAGACACTGCAGTAAAGCTGTAATAACAAAATGTTAAAACTGGTTCTCATTTCTAGTTTTAACATTTTATACAACAGTCCAGTATTTCAGCAAAAGCCTTTTTTTCAAGGATCACATATAAAAACAATACAACTGATAAAAACACCAAAAAGGGATGAAAAAAATAAACACTTAGCTTTTTTGGTATCTTGATGATCCTTAAAAAAGTCTTTTGCCAAAATATTGGATTGTATGTTCTTCATTTATATGTGGTCATCTCACTTCCTGTCACTCTTGTTTCTGCTCACTTTCCTCACTCTTTCTATCTTTTTCTAAAACTGAACCATACACTTCTATCTAACTCATTACAAGAACCATACACCTCCATCTAACTCATTACAAGAACCATACACCTCCATCTAACTCATTACTAGAACCATACTCCTCCATCTAACTCATTACTAGAACCATACACCTCCATCTAACTCATTACTAGAACCATACACCTCCATCTAACTCATTACTAGAACCATTTTTACCAGTCATCATTTCTCTTAGGCTATGTTGAAAGAACATTTGCACTGACCAGTAAACTACCGCATTGGGTATCTGAAACTTCTTCTTCTTCTTCTTCTTCAGCTTTGCGAGCCACTAAGGCTCATTGCTGCAGATAAAGTTTGCCTCCATTCCTCTCTGTTCCTAATCTTCTCTCTCCAGTTGATGACATCAATTTCTTTTATATCCTCTTCTATGTTGTCTTTTCATCTCTGTCTTGGTCTACCCCTTGGTCTTGTTTCCTACATCTTTTGTGCGGACATAATTTTCTTTTGTCTATTCACTTCCATTCTTTCTACATGCCCCATTCAGCGTAATCTGTTCGATTTCAAGACATTTATAACTTGCTGGGATTTAAATAAGCTGTTCAGTTCAGTGTTCTCTCTAGCTCTCCATTCTCCACTGTTGGTATCTTTTGTGGGCCCAAAGATTTTTTTAGGATCTTGTTCTAAAAAATCTCCAACTGTTCATCTTTCTTTGTTGTACTCCACATTTCTAATCCATACATGATGGCTGGTCATATTATAGTTTTGTAGATTGTTATTTTGGTGTTTTGGGACAGGATTTTGGATTTTAACAGGTGCTGCAAGCCAAAGTATATTTATTCCCTATCTGTACTCTGATTTTAATTTCCTCGCTTACTGTGTTGCTTCTGTTGAAGGTTGTGCCTAGATATTTGTATGTTTCTGCTTTCCTAATAATCATATCTCCAACATTTATATAATCTGGATCATTCTGCCTCTGGTCTCTTGATATCTTCATATACTCTGTCTTATCTTGGTTAATGGTCAAGCTCACTTTTAGTGCCATATTTCTCAGGTGAATGCAGGTATTGATGACTTCTTGCATAGTTTCCCCCACTAGGTCGATGTCATTAGCATATCCTAATATTTTAGCTTGTTCTTCTGTACTGCTCTCTTCTTTAACTTTTCTGATTACCTTTTCTAGTACTAGGTTGAATAGTAATGGAGATAATATACCACCTTGTTTTAAATCGGTTCTTATATAGAAGGGTTCTGACTTTCACCCTTTGTATATTACTATATTTTTTTTATCCTCCATACATATTCTGGTCAAATTGATTAATTTATTAGGTATCTCAGATTCTTTCAGTATTTTTCCATAAACTTCTCCTATATATGATGTCATAAGCTTTCTTGAAGTCAATGAAGGTATTATGTACTTCTTTTCTGTATTCCCAGTACTTTTCTGCTCTTTGAAGTAGATAAAATATTTGGTCTTCAGTTGATCTATTCTTCCTAAAACATCTAAACATCTGAAACATCTAAATCACATAATTTTTTCCAGTGGATTTCATAATTTTACTCCACTGACTATCATCTTCATTTATGTTTTCGGTTACATCTGCTGTATGTCTTCGTTCTACTATGATGTCTCCATCTTCATCCAGTTCCAAGAAACTCTCTTCCAGTGGTTCGTAACACATATCAAATGCTGAATGTGATCCATGTGACACTGGATGTGATCTGTCAGAAACTGGACATGACGCGTTTGATACTGGGTGTATCTTCACAAACTCTTGTGGCAAATGAAAGCAGAACTTTGACAGCCCTAGAAAGAAATAAATGCACAGAGGTAAAAAATAACATAACAGAAACACACTAACAACAAATTTACAGATCTAAAACAGATATGAAACAAAGAACATGTCCTCGACAAAGAGTCAGACGCACAGATCTAGAAATTAATAAAAAGAAATCTTTTTAAATCATGCACAATCATGTGCCGAGTTTCAGCCATGCGTACTTACGGGTGAGATCACACAAGTATACTTTTATAAAAGATGAAGTAAAATACAGTATACAGTAAATATGCAGTAAAACAGTTTTATTTCAGCATCCCATCCTTTACTGTCTGCTTCCTGTTTTCCATTGTCATGGTTACCTTGAACTTTTAACTTGTGAGGTGATACTTCATTTTTCATTAAAACATTCAGCATAATGGCTACTAAACATAATCATTTCATGAGTACAGTATATATGAATGTTGGTGTGCATACAGTATGTGCATATACATTTTTGTGTGCTATTGAATAGGTAACACAGTATGATTTTTTTCTTAATGTGTTGTGATTCATATTTTGTTTTTAATTTCCACACGGTTACTGTGCTAAATTGCATTCTGTTAGTATTAGAAAGAGATGGTAAACATGTCCACTCATACCATAACATGTTAAGTAATGAACTGTAGTCAGTGTCTGACCTTCCCCTGTAACGACCAACATGCAACAACTGACTTACAGTCGGGTGCTAAGTCCCAAATGTGGCCCTAAGTTGATGCGTGACTGTATGAATATCATAAATGACATAAACTGAACAGAACAAAAGAAATGACCAAGTTATAATGTTCTGACTGAGAACAAGACACTATAGACTGAGACAATATCTATACCACAAGCTGAAAACTGGCTCAACAGATCTATGTCCCTGAGGAAAAGAGACACAGACAGCAGAACATATCCACCAGAACTGTCAACTACACAAACCACTTGGATAAAGAACCCGGCCAGACCTCAACCACCTGAAGAGGAAGGCCTATGACAGCATGGCGATACCGAGACAAACTGTCACATTTTGTGAAAGAGACTGGTATTGATGTCTGAGCAAATGATAAAAAATAACAAAAAAGGCATCAAATCTTTCACAGAGTTCAGATGCCCAAGAAATACCAAATCAAATGACAAGTTTACACGTTTAAATAATAAATACCAAATCAAATTACAAGTTTACAAGTATAAATAAGAAACACCAAATCAAATGACAAGTTTACAAGTATAAATAAGAAATACCAAATCAAATGACAAGTTTACAAGTATAAATAAGACAGAGAAAAGCCCCCACTCTCCTTCTGGCAAATCTTTACATTTCTGACACTCTGTGTGGGCCCCTCTGGGTCATGCCACACAGAGGTCTGTGAGTGCTGGATTATAACCACTTCATGAGTTGTTGGATTATAACCACTTCATGAGGCTGTTGGATTATAACCACTTCATGAGGCTGTTAGATTATAACCACTTCATGAGGCTGTTGGATTATAACCACTTCATGAGGCTGTTGGATTATAACCACTTCATGAGGCTGTTGGATTATAACCACTTCGTGAGGCTGTTAGATTATAACCACTTCATGAGGCTGTTGGATTATAACCACTTCATGAGGCTGTTGGATTATAACTACTTCATGAGGCTGTTGGATTATAACCACTTCATGAGGCTGTTGGATTATAACCACTTCATGAGGCTGTTGGATTATAACCACTTCATGAGGCTGTTGGATTATAACCATTTCATGAGGCTGTTGGATTATAACCACTTCATGAGGCTGTAGACTCTACTTGAATGCTCACATATGGAAATTAGCAACACTCCTTGCTGTCTCTTCACTGGATCTGATATTCTTTCTTATATTCTGCTACACGCTATAACTAACTCTATTATTTTTGTCCATGTTGAGTGAGGGCAGTGCTCCTCTCCCTACCATACTTGTCTTGTCATAATAACTTATTCATTCCATCCAGCATTCTGAAAGATCTGATGCCTTTTTTGTTCTTTTTTTGCATGCTGGGTGGATTTGTGTAACATTTGTATGAAGTAAAAACATGAGCCACTCTTCTGCCTACATGACACAAGGTGTAAGAATTTTATATCTTTTGTTATCTATCCTTACCCACTATCACCTGTTCCCATAGAAAGCATGTGCCTAGATTTTGAAGACAAAACATCAAGTAAAATGTTGGCAAAAGAACCATGGAACTGAGCAGGCAACACTGAAACACTACAATGTAACAGAATACACTACACCAAGATTAAGATAAAACCAAAAAAAGAGATGATGGCTTGGACATGTACCATTCATGAAACAAAAACAGACAGCCAAGACAAGTAAGACACTGATAAAGTCCACTGAGAAGAAATAAGACAGAGACATAAGGAGATAATCCTTTTGAACTAAATCCCCGAGTCTTGTCTCATTTTGTCTTGTCTCCTTCCTCATATACCTTTAGGTGTTGTAGGGACAAATAGACATCTTGATAGGGCTCGACAATTTGATTCATATAATGGGATATTTAGCTTCTGTAATTTCCTCTCTCCATCTCCTGCATGGGCGGCCTCTTCCTCTGTTACCTACAAATCTTACCATGAATGCTGTCTAGTGGTAACTGTGTAACATGGCGAAACCATTTGACTTGCTGTTTCTGGATATTGTGTAATACTGGTGTTACTTGGATCTTTTGCCTGATGGTGTCATTTCTTATGTTCTTGACCGTTAGTGACACTGATAGCATGCAGCTGAATGCAAGAAAGCAACATTTAGAAACTAAAACTAGCACTGCAGTTAATAAAATGGGGAAATCTGCAATTCCCCTCCCCCCTTTCGACTTTACTTTTGATTTATATTGCCAGTCACGTTTATTTTCCTCCATCGGGTTACGGTTTTATATGCCTTGGCCAGTTCAGGTACTGAAAATATGGAACTTTGCAACAGCAAAAGATTATCAAGATATAAAATTATAATAGCTCTGTTTCTTTACAACAACAACAACAAAATAAGAAAGTTATTTTACATTTCATCCGTTCTGTAGTTCCGCTCTCTGTGCCTATGGTTTCCGAATTTGACAAACAAACATGTACATCTGACAGCACTAAATCCTCTGTGGAGGCTGCCATTTTCTATGAGCAGTTAACTCTCATCGTTCATTCATTTGCGTGTCCCTTACAGAACTTTGCCTCCCACTCATTAGGGTTCCTTCTATGAATGACTTGTCAGTTCATTATGCAGTTGTTACGTTAGTCTCAGAAAAGATCTCATCAGTTCGATTTGGAAAATAAAAAGGGGGGGGGGGCTGTAAGATAGGGCCCAGTTTTAGTTGTAAAATCTGCAGAGTATTCAGCTCCCCCACCACCAACTTTCACTCCGAGACCCATACAAATCAGTATAACAGATCTGGATTTTAGTTCGAGTCCATACGACAATCTCCGAAACTAGATTCTGTCATCGTCTTTTTCATCGATTTCCATTGCATTTTCCCCCTTACCTCCATATGTCATGGGTTTGATCACTTATCATGTTCTCACAATGACTGACTTACGCTACCTGCATATATATCTTATATGGTCCGGCATAAAGCATAGCTGGATTTTAAAAATGGAAAATGAATATGCGCTATACATGTTTTTCGTAAAAAAAAAAAAAAAAGTGAACTGAAACTCAGAAAAGTGGGTACTTTTTATTATTACTGACAATCATATTTAGGTTTTGAAAATTACGCCTGTTAGATGATCGCCATTACATTTGATACATTCAGCCAGGCGTCTGGAACATTCCTGCATAAGACCATTTAACATGTTCAAAGGGATATTTTGAATGCAGCGTCGGATTCGATCTTCTAGGTCTGCAGTTGATTGTGGTCGACTACCATACACGGTGTTCTTGAGATATCCCCACAAAAAGAAGTCTGCAGCCGATAAATCCAGTGACCTTGCCGGCCAATGAATATCCCCAAATCTGGAAATAAGACGACTGGGAAATGCTTGTTGCAGCATGGCCATGAACTGACGGGCTGTATGAGCAGTTACTCCATCTTGTTGAAACGATTAGTCTCTAATTTCTATTGGCCAAGTCTGGAATGAAGTATTCAGTTAGCATCTGCACATAAAGATCACTATTAACAGTAAGAGGATGCCAGGTGCCAAAGCGTTCCTAATAGCAGATTGCCGAGGGCTACTCAGCAAATCGTTGCGGACTTCTTGAATTCGTTCAGGTGTCTGTTGAGTTCTTGGACGACCAGTAGACTTGTTATTAAGGCAATTAGCGGTTTCCTTAAATTTTTTTACCCACCTCAAAATTGTTTTGTCCTCCGATCGGGAACATTATCACAGGGATGCAACTCAAAATGGTGACGAAACTTTCGTTGTACAGTAATAGACGATTCTCCACTTTTAAAATAAGTTTCAAAGGTGAATGCGCGATGCTGCGTTTGCCAAGAAGCCATTGTTAAAAATGACCGTTTGTCTGCTTCATCTCTGACATCATGTTTTTTTTCACACGTATTGAGTTTCTGCGCACTACGTCAGTTGAATCCAGCCGTGCTTTATGCCAGACTCTGTATATATTTATATTGTGCTATTCTGTTATGCCTTAAAGCAGCTTTTTTCTGGTTTTCTGACGCATTTTTATCCAATAAATTCTTTGTTTCTCCTAATCGTTGTTTTTGCCCACTCCTACATTGTAAATGCCTGAAAAGGGAGATAAAGATTACACGACCTTAAACTTCGTGAAAAGCCTGTAAATGTGTAAATATATCTTCTATTTTTAAATTAAACAAAAAGACATAACAAGATAGCATATTGTTGCTGTTTTGTTGATAAAAGATCTACCTGTAACAACGAACTTTGTCCGAGCTGATGTCTTGGTAAAAGATGTTAAAATACAGACACTAAGAATGGTTTGGAGTACTATACTGTGATTTTCGTTACAAAGAAGAGCTACAAATATCAGAAGCAGGTTTTTAGCCAAGCTCAGCTCCCTGATAGATAAAGGTTAACTTGGGCATTTTTCTAAGTTCAAATACAAGACAGTCAGGCTGGGAAGTGGATATGAGGTGGAATTGGAGGGAGGTAAACCTAAATTAAATGTTAATCTAAAATTCGGTTACTAAACTAAGTTATAACATTACTGTACTTTATTACAGAGTATATTTTCTTCAAAATGGCCACATATTTTAAAATTATATGTATTTCCGAATATGCGGACATCAAACATGAGAATACAGGACAATATGGGCCACATTTTTTTTTTAATAGGAGACGCTTAGATGACCGAAGTTATACTATTCCCGCAAACAAATCTTTAAAATACAAAACTATCCTGTATAATACGAAACAATTGGCCATTTTATATGCGTTGTTTATCGCTCCGGTAATCAGTATCGTTGCGTATGACAGGTTCTTAACCAGCGCAATGACCTTCGCTTCACATCTACATCATATTTGACACGTCATTCAAGCTTTAGATAACAGGGATTTAAAACATGGAAGTCGAAATATTGTACACCTTGCTGGGCGCCTGATCTGTATCTGTATCCGCTCACTATATCTAATGTATCTGTATCTGTACTACAGGCTTCCATAGTATGGAGGCTTATCCTGTAGTACACGTGTATTCCTGGCGAGATCAAGATTCTAATCAGGCCGGGATAGTCCTTGTCACTCAACTGTAGAAATTAGTACGTGGCTTCTTCTAGGCCCAGGGAAATAAAAAAAAATTGTTCATGTGTTGTCCTGATTACATCATCTTCTAATATGTCGGCAGGCGAATGAAAATATAGGTACTAACACTATATCGTCTGTGTTTTCAATGGCGTGAAACAAGGTTGTCTTGATCCTTTACTTCACAAGATACTTTTTTTTTGCTGAGAACTTTTCAGAAACAATACTTTAAAAAACAGAACAAAAATGATAAGGTTCCTTCAAAAGTATAATGAAATGACAAGATTAACAGAAACTTAGGTTCCAGAAAAGTAAATGCAAAAATTCAACGGCAACTGCGCATAAGAAAAAAACTGGTAGCAAAAAGTAGGTCTGCTTTAAGCATTTCTGCACCAAACTGACGTAGTCTTTAAAAAATTAAGATTTTGTGTGTAGCTTTATCTCGTGAGAAGCTACCTCACAGTTCGAATTCGTGTACTCTCCAGACCTTAGGCGCCACGGGTAATTCAGCTGATGGGTATTCACATGTTTCACCTGCATTGGTGATCGTGCTTTCCCACAGTTCTCTGTTCCGAGTACTGAATATAAGATGTGTTGATTTTCTTTGTCCGTCCATTTTATTTCTCTGTCTACCTCGATCTCTTTTGCCTTCTATCTTTCCCGTTGTCACAGTGTATTCTAGATTGTCTCGCTGTAGAACGTTTCTTATGAATTTTGATAGTTTTTTCCTGATTTTTTTTATTCATTGTTTGCCTTATCTCTCCAGCCTCCCTCAGAACCTCCTCGTTTGATTTCTTTTGCTGTCCACGGTAATCTAAGCATTCTACTAACGAAGCACATGTTAATGGCTTCTAGCTGGCATTGTACTTCCTTAGTGACTGACTTGCGTCATATCCGTAAAATAAAAATGGCTCAATGTAGCACTCATTTCCTCACTCCCAATGACAGTGATTTATTACACAGAATACTTTCCATTCTCTGAAACATCATCTTTATTTGCGTTATTCCGCTCTTTACCTCAGTTAGGCGTCTTCCATTTGAGGTCGATAGGCATCTGGCTCCCGCTAAAGCTAAAACGAAAATGAATTAGATCCGACCCTTTAATGTGCCGACAGGGCTAGAAAAATATGGACGCTAACAGTCAATACCTAATAAATATATACCTTCAATACCTTCAATACCTAACTGCCGTTAACATGGAAACCATTTTCATTCTGGTGAGCGATACTTATTATTTCATGAATCGTTTCCCTTTGATTGTTACTACAAAATAATTTGCGGTTGCCATGGGCGGAGCTAAAATTAACGCCCACCTCCACATTCCTCGGGCAACCCCCTACTATGACTGGAGGAATTTTTACCTTGTATGACGTCAATCGAAACCACAGCTGGTGTCGTGTGCAAAAATCTATAAGTCGTATCTCCCTTCCTCTAGGGTCCCTGTGTTATTTCCAAGTTTGAGTAAAGCTTTGTGGAGAGGCAACTTGGCGTGAGAGTGGCAGATCGTGTGATAAATTTATTGTGTTATATTTCAAGTGGAAGATCGTGGATAGCAGTCTAAAAGCCATGAGTAACGTGGAGTATAAACCGGCCGAAAAGTTGCAAATTCGACTTGTTCGGCCTGATTCCAGCGCATCTTGGGGTTTCCGTCTTCAGGGCGGCATCGATTTCAGCACACCTCTGTCCATCCAATCAGTAAGTAAAGTTACCTGGCAATCTGCTACTTGTATATTATAATCAGTTATTTATTTCATTTCTGACAAGGCATCCGTTTGACGGGCAGAGAGTCATTTCGCTCTGTCTGTCTGTCTGTCTGTCTCTCTGCCTGCCTGCCTACCTGTCTGTCTGCCTTCTGTCTGTCTGTCTGTCTGTCGTTCATTACATCTTTTTCTCTCTTCGCCCTGTTTGCACATATCCCTAACAAAAACACATTCAGCCCTCTTCCCCCACCCCCTTTTTTTCCTTCAAAATAAAACTCCACCTCTTCCACAAAAAATCCACCACATTCTTAAAAAATAATAATAGCAGCCACTTTTAGACAAAAGTTGAGGGATATTTTTTAATTGTAAAATGACACGACAATGACAGGCCCCTGTGTGTTGTAAACAGGTGTGTTGCACCTGCTTGATGACAACACCTGCATAAATTTGCTATGTTCCCTGTGTAACTGTACAGTACAGTACAGCGCAGTAAAGTGTGTACTGATATTACTGTAGTTTATTACTACATGGCAGCTTGTGTGGTTTAATTTACCAGCTGTGACACTTACTTTGGGGAGGTGGGGGGAGTGTTGTTGCTGTCATTGCCTGAAGCATATATTTGGAACATTAAAATCATATCTGTCCCTTCTTCTTCTTCTTCTTTTTCTTCTTCTTCTTGTAGTAACATAAGGATATCTGTAAATCTTGAGCCGCATTTTGTTATTTATTTTATCCTCTCTCTCTCTCACCCTCTCCCTCCCTCTCTCTCTATCCCTCTCCCTCTCTCTCTGTTTCCCTCTCTCTTTTTCTGTTTCCATCTGTCTGTGTGTGTGGTGTTTCCTACTTTGTCTCTGTTTGTTTTCTTCTCTCCCTCTCATGTTCTCTTTCTGTCCCCCCCCTCTCTCTCCTGCTCTTTCTCATTATTTTGTCTTATCTTTTCTTCTCTCTCTCTCTCTCTCTCTCTCTCTTTCTCTCTCACTCTGTCTGTCTGTCTTCTTTTGTCGCTCTCTAAGTTTGTTTGCCCATTTACTTATCTCTCACATTCTTGTCTCTTATTCGCTTTGGGATGCAAAAATCTTCGCCAGATCTTCCCAGACCTCTTTGTTGAATATCTTCCTACCCCAACTTTCATAAACCTGGTGGCCTTATTCCTCCCTGAAGCTCACGTAATGCGACCGACAGCAAATCCATTCTTACTACACGAGCTAGCCATCTTCTGTGGCCCAGTGTTGTCATGATAGATGGAAGCTGACATGCTGTAGCGTCTCTTTATATAGAACCATTGTTATATTATCTGGGTATCTTCCTTCATTCATTTATTTGCATGTCCCTTGTGGAACTTTGCCTCCTTAACAGGTCTCCTGTAGGCCTCTCGGTTGTGAGCAAGATGGCCTGCTGCTGACGCATCCATTTGCAGATCATCAACGATGTCTTGCAGCCATCTTCGCCTTGGTCTTCCTCTCTTTCTTTTTCCCATTATGTACCCTTCCAAGACAGTTTTCACTAGATTATCATGACGTTTAATGTGTCCAGAATATTTAAGTTTTCTCTCTTTAATCCTCTTTACTAGCCAGCCTTCTTCAATATTAAGTTCTTGTAGTATGATATATTTGTTCTTTTTTGTGTCCATGATATTTGAAGAACTCTTCTGTAGCATTTACATTCAAAAGCATTTATGTGTTTCTCAGCTGATTTGTTAAGTGTCCAGGTCTCACAGGCATATGTTGGGATGGGAAAGATGCATGTCCTTAAAAATCTTATTTTTGTAGTTCTGTCTGTTCCTCTTCCTATGGGTTCAATTTTTTTTAAAAAGGGGGGTGGGGGTGGTGACTATATGTGCATTGTTCCACGGTCCAGTGGGCTTCCTTCGCTTGAACAGAATGACTAATCAACAAAGTAGGCGGTAGCAAAATAGTTTTGCACGGGGTTACAAAATTCCTCACAGAGACCGCACCTCCCGAAAACGAGGTACGTTTCCATCTTTTGTTCTGATCATTAGCTCTTGGGGATAGAGTTAGTTCCCTTTTTGTCTGTATAAATTATGGGTTATGTCCACCTTATCTGAAGGCTGTACGTGCGAAGCTAGTAGTTTACACAACAGTGGAAATTTACAAGAAGAATTTATTAGCAACACTCCGGTATGTTTAAGGGGAGTAGAGACCACGAAATGGGTGGGTGGGTGAGGAGTGTGTAGGTGGGATATGTTCCGGATTCATTCATCCATGCCCTAGGTTGATACGCGTCGGTGCGTCTCTCTTTTCTGCAGTCTCTGATATTTCCAGTCAGATCAGTTGTTGTCTTTTGTTTTCTGGTGCCACCTTGTCAGCACCTTTAGATATTTTTCTCTCGGTCTTTCTCTCTTTTTTCCTTGAAGTTTTCAAGTGATTATCAAGTCCTAGAAGTAGTGTATGTAACGAGTGCTGATTGCTCTCCACCACCCCCCCCCCTTTTTTTTGCTTTTAACGGTGTTTTCTATTATCTGCAACGTTCTTATTATCTTTGTCAGGTTTCACAGAGAGTATATTGCATCTTTCTTCAGACTGTCAGGTTTCACAGAGAGTATATTGCATCTTTCTTCAGACTGTCAGGTTTCACAGAGTATATTGCATCTTTCTTCAGATCCACATTTCTGTTGCTTCCTAAATCAAAATATGCAAATATATTTCTCTCTCTCTCTCTGAACCTTAAGTGCCCATAGCATATGGGGCTTCCGCGAGGGTTTTCCACAAATGCCTGTCCTTCGCTTTTTTTTCCGCTCTTGCCCAGGTGAGCCCTCTATTGCTCAACATCCTTTCTGTTGTTCTTCTCCATGTCTCTTTTGGTCTACCCTTACTTCTGTTCCCCTGTGGTGTCCATCTTAGTGCTATTTTTGGTAGTGAGTTGTCAGTCATTCGGAACACATGTCCCAACCATCGCCAGCGTCTTTCCTCAATAATTGTTGTCAGTGGCTTCATCTGCATTTCGACCAATAAGATGTATGTATTTAATATCTGTAAAATATTTTACATTTTGTTCTACGACATTTTCATTAGCAGTTTTTAGTTACATCATACCTTATTTCAGCCCCTATTTCCTGTTTAAAAAGTAGCAACAACAGGTATTATATAATTCAACGTTCCATTATCATTTCACATAATTTGCTGCACTTTTTTTCCCCCAAAAATCACATCCTCAGTTATTTCCAGTATTTGTTTATGGAGCACAGAGTTTCTGAGTGTATCTTCATTACCAGAGATAGTACTTCTTGAAAAAAAAAAATCCATTATATCTTGTTTATAAAGCCAGAAAGATACATGATGATGATGAGAGGTCCCAGAGTGCAACACGTTATATTTTGGGATGATTTTTTGGACTTAGGATTTACCTTCCTTTGGAGCTAAAGCGGAAGTGGAAGTTATTTAACAACGTGGCAGGAAGAAGATTATTTCACAAAGCATGAAGGTCACTTCTGATTTGAAAAGGCAGGTATGCTGATAGTCTGAATAGTCGGAAGAATGAAGCAGGTCTCTCTTTTCTTCTCCTTTCTTTTTCTCGCACTATCTGCCACCTACGCAGTATTCTTGACAACACATCATCATCATCATCATGTCTTTGAACACATACAATAATAGACATATATTGCCATTCGATTCCATCTCTGGGCTACTCTTTTAATTCTCCATCTCTCTTTTTTTTTTCATCCATTTTTAAACTACTGCATTTCGGAAAGATTAGTCGCCGTATATTTGAATCCTGTCTATTACTCTTTTAGTAACAGAATTACCACACCTGATCTGAGCAAACTTAAGAGACTATTCGTCCCTATCCAGGTAGACTGATATTCACAGAGAGACAGTTTAGCTTCTTGCTGATCATCTTTCAGAATCTCACAGACGTTCGTGACGCGAGCAATCGTCTGCTCCACGACGAACGGAAATGAAAGTATTCGAACTGTTGATATGTCGTTGAGGGTTCAGAACCCGGTAGATCCAGTTTTACGAGATTACGATGATCACCAGGTATTCAGCTTGTTATTTTTGGGTTTCTTCGCCTGCCTGACGTTCTTTATCACTTGGAGACGGCATGTCCTCCCTGTTTTAAATACAAGGCCAGTCATAGAGGGAGGAATGAGATCATAGAACAAATATGAAGGTCTCACGTCACGTTTAGCCAAAAGATCTAGCTACGTGTAGGGCTATAGCAGGTGAACAGTTTCAGAGGGGCGGAGTTTGTGAAGGACGAGATTGCAGAGAAAACGGCGGAGGGAGGGGGGTCTTGGGGCTAAGGCGGGGCTCCTTTTTTATGAATATCAATGCAAAAAAAAAAAAAGAGTTAAAATGATATTCCAGCTTGGTTTTGTCAAAATAACATTTTCTGTGAAACAGCATTTTGAATTTGTTTTCTGTAAAGAAAAGGGAGTGTAGGCGGCCGTGAGGGTGACTCACAGAAAGGATTAACAGAGCTTGACTGAGAACATCATCATCATCTGCTTCTTCATCTCCTTTACTTTCTCCCCTGTTCACTTTCCTGTGCTGAGCCACTGAGACAAGAAGATCAGTAGCTTGTAAGAGTCCCAACAGAGGGCCTTCTTGCGTTGTTCAACAGTTTTATATCCATACATTGTTCCTGGAGCTAGTTTGGGTTCTTAAGTTACCTTAGAGAATGCACGATTTGTGGGACATGTTCAGGAGCATAGGGACCGTTGTGGCACATGCAGAGCTGGGTTTTGGTGCCCTTCAGTTTGGGTGGTGTGGTAATATCCCTTCAGTTTGGGTGGTGTGGTACTATCCCTTCATTTTGGGTGGTGTGGTACTATCCCCGCAGTTTGGGTGGTGTGGTAATATCCCTTCATTTTGGGTGGTGTGGTGCTATCCCTTCAGTTTGGGTGGTGTGGTACTATCCCTTCATTTTGGGTGATGTGGTACTATCCCTTCAGTTTGGGTGGTGTGGTAATATCCCTTCAGTTCGGGTGATGTGGTACTATTCTTTCAGTTTGGGTGGTGTGGTAATATCCCTTCAGTTTGGGTGGTGTGGTAATATCCCTTCAGTTTGGGTGGTGTGGTAATATCCTTTCAGTTTGGGTGGATGTGAGACTATCCTTGAACTCTTGTTAGGTTCTAGTCCTTCAGTTAAGCCAGCTGGGTAAGCATCGACGTTGTCTTATTTGCCAGTGGAGCCTGGCAAGAAGAATGTTTGACAGTTCACTGTTGTGCACTCGTGGTCCGATACCTTGCTTCTGTGACAGTTAAGAATTGTATATTTGCAATTACAAAAAAAAACCAAACAAACAAAAAGATTCTATACAGCAAACAACATCGGCAACAACAGCAGTAATAACAGCAACAAAAGCTTTCTCAATAAAGTAACAGAAATCCCAGGAAAGTGCATCTAAATTACGGGTATTCAGTCATTGAATCGACACGATTGAACCAGTATCAATCGATCTGCGTTGAGTCTTGTACCATGACCGTATAATATGATGAAAGAACTTTCCAGAGTAATCAGTAAGTTCTTTTTCAGTATGACAGACGAGTTTTTTAATATCCCTGCTCTCTATCTATCTATCTATCTATCTATCTATCTATCTATCTATCTATCTATCTATCTATCTATCTATCTATCTATCTATCTATCTATCTGTCTGTCTGTCTGTCTGTCTGTCTGTCTGTCTGTCTGTCTGTCTGTCTGTCTGTCTGTCTGTCTGTCTATCTGTCTATCTCTTTCTTTCTTTCTTTTTTTCTTTCTTTCTTCTAATGCCCCTCTTTCTCAGCGCGTCAGACATTGATTGGTTTGAAATAATCTTTTTCATGGCGTGTATTACAAGTCTGTAAATGCATTCAGTTCAAATTCATCTTTCCTGCCGGCCGCGCCCTGATTCATGGTTTTTAAACTAGTGTGTTGTGGCACAGTGGTGTGCTGCGACAGGTCTAGAGATGTGCCGCCAAATTTTGAGAGTAAAGAATATTTTGACCAAAGTACAGTTGACTTGTGCGTATTTATGTGATAGATACCTGCCAGACAGAGAACTCACAGCTTCTTTAACACGTCCAGGTGTGCGCGAACCTGGCACTGACACGTGACAGAACTGCGTTTAGTACTAGAGTAGCAAAAACATGAAGAACTTAAATCAAACATGCCTAGGATCTACACCCTTCTTCTTCTTCTTCTTCTTCTTCTTCTTCTTCTTCTATATCCTTGGAATTGGGAGCTGGTGTTCTTTGCAGCCGATGCTGTGAGGATGATGAGGCACGTCAGAATGTCGGATAGCAAGCGGGAGACGATGACTTTTTTTTTCAGCTTCTTAGTGCAGCTAAAAAGCACGGGGTGGCAATACTTCTTTAGCAGATTCCACCACCATGGAGACAATAGAGATCCCTACCGCATTAGCCAGCCTAGACCTGTTATTGTTGGATATCAACGAAGAGGTGGGACAGGGTCTTGGTCAGCTATGGTTCGCGATCTCGAATGCTAGCATGTCAGATATCTGGCTACCAAATCATCCAGGCCCCCATATACTTTTCTATTAAAATATCATATAGCTTTGTACTTTATAAGGAAAATAGTGTCTATATCGTAGAAGGTTTATAATAATGTCTATATCGTAGCAGCTTTATAATAATGTCTATATCGTAGCAGGTTTATAATAATGTCTATATCGTAGCAGGTTTATAATAATGTCTATATCGTAGCAGGTTTATAATAATGTCTATATCGTAGCAGGTTTATTATAATGTCTATATCTTAGCAGGTTTATAATAATGTCTATATCGTAGCAGATTTATCGAAGACAACATTCTTCTTGACATTAATGGACCAAATACCTTTGCTGTTATGTTCGCTGCCACTGATTATGAAGAAGATGAAGAAGAAGAAGAAGAAGATGATGATGATGATGATAACGACAGCTAATTCTCAAGGTCTTCCCTCATGTCCTGGGAGAGCACACAGATAGAAAGGATGATAAACCAAGTAACAAACAGCGCCAGGCGTCTCTGTAAACTTTTAACACACAGGGATCGCAAAGATCTGTTAAGTCAGGCTGCTGTGACCCGACTTTTAACCAGAGGGGGCAGACAAAGAAGTGAAACATCTAGGCCGTGTATGATTCGCTAGCAACGGCAACCAAGCTGATATGCGTTAATTTACACTCATACAAATGCACATACATATATTAACTCTATTTTAAAAAATATGGCATCTGCTTTATGCTACTTGTAATCTTCTCTCCCCCCCCCCATATCGAAGTAGCCATTTCTTGTAAATACAAGCGCGGGAGCTTCGTTTCGTTACCGGCTAATTTCCCAGATAAGTTTTTTTAATGATGTCTCTGTTCTCCACGCCGCCATTGCATGACAGAATTCTTGTATTCCGTTGATCTCAGATTAAGAACATTCCTCCAGGTGTACTGCTTTTAACATTGCTCGTCTGTGTATGTCTGGGGAGATCGGCCCCCCCCCCCCCCCCACCCCCACCCCAGCATTCTGTTAGTTTTCTGTGGGGTTTTTTTGTTTGTTTGTTTGCTTGTTTTACACATCCTGAGTTAGGAAGGTAGCATGGAAGGCGCTTTTTACCTTCTCTTTCCGTTTTCCTATTTTTAAATTTTAAAAACATCAGCGTTGCAACAGCCGAAGACGCATCAATGATAACTTATTGGAGAAGGATGCAAAAAAGAAAAACATACTAGAAAGCAAGAAAAAGAAACGAAGAAATCATGCAAGAAGTTGCAAAGGGCAAGGAAAACTATCTAAAACCATCAGAAAATGACACCCCCATTAAAAAAAACCCCTCCTTGTACAGTCTTATGAGAAGACAGAACTTGAAGACACTGGTAAGTGCAGGAGAAGAAGATTGATGAGGGAAGTGATCAGAAACATCAACTGCCGCACAGGATGGGGAAGCATGGCCGTCAGCGCTGGTCAGCACAGCATGTGTTCGATGAATGAATCAGCAGTAGCATTTTTTTTTCTCCTTTACTTATGATTTATTAAAACACACATTTTGTGTGGTTTTCTGAAAGGGGTGTGCGTGTTGTGGGGTGTGGGGGTTTGGGGGCGGGGGAAGGTGGGAGAAGATGTCAGCCACTATTTACTTCAGGTACAGTTTCCTGTTCACGGGGATGAATTACCTGAACATGAGCTACCAATAACCGCCCACACCTGTCAGCGCAACAGCTAATGAATGAATGAACACCATCTTTACGTAATCGGTTGCCCAGCACACACACAGACACACACACAGACACACATATATGGTTGGGACATGTGCTCCGAGTGACTGACAACTCACTACCAAAAATAGCACTGAGATGGACACCACAGGGGAACAGAAGTAAGGGTAGACCAAAAGAGACGTGGAGAAGAACAACATAGAGGATGTTGAGCAATAAAGGGCTCACCTGGGCAAGAGCAGAAAAAAAGGCAAAGGACAGGCATTTGTGGAAAACCCTTGCGGAAGCCTTATGTGCTCTGGGCACTTAAGGGTCATATATATATATATAATATTCATTAATTTAAATCATCAAACTGGTCTTGATAATGGGCTTAATTTTTCGGACCTAACTGAGAGAGGTGGAGAGCCGTAAAGAAGGGGGTGGGAGGGGGAGAGGGTAAGGGGGTCTTTGGGCCCAAGCTGCCGAGAGGGTCGGGCTGCCCTGTTTTTTTTCCCTTCTTTTATGAGCTTTTCCTGATGTAACTGACACATTTGCCAGCAGAAAAGGGAGAAAAACTGTTTTATAATGGTCACAAAACTTGCGTGTATAAAACAATCAAAGAATAATTGCATAAAAAGGTAACTTATGAGTACGTATATGATAGTTACTTTCTGTATTTGGATATGGAGGCTCGATAGTAGCTGACCTGTCTGGGCCCGACCTGGCTGGCTCTTTACAGCCTTGCTATTATCACGCTGTGCATGCTTTCTGCTTCAATAGTTTGCCAAAATTAATGTCATTCCAAAACATGCCTCCATCATCGGTGCATACCTGTACTCTCTCTCTCTCTCTCCCTCTCTCTTTCCCTCTCTCTCCTCTCTCTCACACACACACACGCCCTGACTTAATGTCAGTCAGCAAAATAAACCGCAGGCACTGATAAGGCGAACTCGCCATGGGGGAGAGGTAGAGCAAAGGCTGGGAAATGCGCGAAGTAACTAGTCTATCTATCTATCTATCTATCTATCTATCTATCTATCTATCTATCTATCTATCTATCTATCTATCTATCTATCTATCTATCTATCTATCTATCTATCTATCTACCTGTCTGTCTGTCTGTCTGTCCGTCCGTCCGTCTGTCTGCTTTTCAGTCTGTATATTCTGTGTATATTTATGAATCTTTGCTTGTCTGTCTATCTGCTCCACAATTTATCTTTCTCTGCACCATCCTCCATGTTTGTCTCTCAGTTGGTATGTGTGACTTCATAAAGCCTGAACTGTTATAGCTGTTTTCATTCCCCATAAAACGTCTATGATGATCTCTACATCCCACATTCTGATGTACCCTTGTGTATCTCTCTGTGCATATCTATTGTTCTAGCCCTTTTCCAGTATTTCAGTTCCAGCTATAAACGTATACTGTAGATGTCGGTTATGAACACCTCTCTCGTCACACACACACACACAAAGACACACACAATCAAACAGACATACATGTAAACTACGAACTATGTGCTTTATCTCGAGCGCTGATAACTTTACAGGTAATGGCAATCCCTTCCTTACATCGTCAGATAACTTGCTCATTACGTTAATTTTCTTCCCGATTTCTGTAGTTGAAATGTTCTTCCCGTATGGAAGGATGCCAGACAAACCGCGCTGTTCGTGGCGTGTTGAGATAAAAGAGTGAAGCAATCTCTCTTGAAATCTGTGCTGGTCACGTGGTGACGATGATGATGCCCAAATTAGGTATAAACAGGAAGGGTTGTAGGGGCTGATTTCGTAACTTCTCTGAGCAGACCTCAGATAAAAGGTTTCACGGCAAGTTTGCCGGACTAGGGAATATCCTGAAGTTTGCCAGACTAGGAAATATCTTGAAGTTTGCCGGACTAGGGAATATCCTGAAGTTTGCCGGACTAGGGAATACCCTGAAGTTTGCCGGACTAGGGAATATCATGAAGTTTGCCGGACTAGGGAATATCCTGACGTTTGCCGGATTAGGGAATATCCTGAAGTTTGCCAGACTAAGGAATATCCTGAAAGAACACTGGCGGTTTTTTTTTTTTACTCCCATCGTAAGAACTGGAATATCTTGGCCAGAACTGACTCCCTGGTAATGGCGCCTGTGACACTTATACTTGTAAAATACTGCGATCTCACTTTCTGGAATCTTTCATAAATCACCGATCTTCTCCTGATTTTGTAAATGGTGTGTGTGAGTGTGTGCGTGCATGTGTGCGTGTATGTGTGTGTACGTGTGTGTGGGAGAGTTTGAAATGACGCTATTTGACTTACGGTGTATCTCATACTCTCAAAAATGCAACAAATATTAAGAAGTGAAGAATTAATATAACAAACATTCACTTCCTGTTATATATACGATATTTAATTTTCCGTTAAAATGACGTGTTATCAGAGTGCATCTCTTTTCCTAATTAATGGAAATGTTTGTTTTTATCACTGTCTGCCCTCACTTACATCATTACGTGAACGATGGCGTTTCTGCCAGGACACAATTTGTTTCTCTGATATTTACAAACATCTTTCTCTCTCTCTCTCTCTCTCTCCTGATTATTTCTCTGTGATCGTTTCTCTGGTTTCTTGATTTCTTATCATACTTTTTCTAAATATGTTTTTATTTCATGTATTTTATGGAGAGAGAGAGAGAGAGAGAGAGAGAGAGAGAGAGAGGGAGGGAGGGAGAGAGATATTATATTATTAAGTTAGCAAGCCATGCTGTTGTAACTCTACATACAGAGGAAAATCAGTGTTGTTAACGTTTCCAGTAAAATATCTGGTTTTTAAAGAAACTACCTAGATTCGCTGTAGGCCATCAGATGCAATACACCAACTACAAGACATCAGCAAACCATCCTCTTCCCTCTAAGGACAGGCCACTGCAAACTACTGAGCCACCTACATCGACTTAAAATGTCTCACACAGACGAATGTCCACGTGGCAGTGGAATCCAGACTTCAGAACATATCCTTCAAGAGTACCCTAACCATGCAGACCTGAGGCGTGAGACATGGCCAGAGGACACAAGCTTGGGGCAAAAGCTCTGGGGCTCCTGTCAGGATCTGGAGAGGACTGCGGGCTTTGCCTTGTTAACAGGGATCAGGATCAGATGTGACCAACAACCTCGAACGCAGAAGAAGAAAAAGCTGCGGGCCACATAAAATGTTGCCCCGGGCCAAATGTGTACCGCGGGCCAAGGGTTGCCCATATGTGGTCTAAAGGCTCAAAGCAACAGTGAATGTTTACTCTCCCTCACGTGCCGCTCACGTAATTCTGCTCGTCTGCACATACTTTTCTGTCTTTGTAACACCCTCACACATGTGCTGGCTTTTTCTTACCTTCGTCAGGTGCGTGATCTCATTCTCACGTGCGTTCGTTCTTCTGGTAGTATTCTTTCCCTTTGATCTTTAGAAAGAGAAGATCTTAAGATGAGACAGAAAGGTACAAACATATATGAACATTTCAAAACTTTACAAGAGAAGATAAACTGAGAATGAGAGCTTTATGAAAAAACAAAGATTTATTTATTGTACTATTTCACATTTAAATAAAGATGGCATTTTTTTCCCTCAACATGGAAGCAAGCAGATGTTAGTTGTGAGTTTTTGCTGAGAATCATTTTGCTGAACAAGTCCTCTCATTTCTGATTCTGTCAACGTTGGATCTGCACATTATACCATAGTAACAACAAACACTATTTGTGTAAACAGAGTCTAGTCTTCTTGCATCATAACTTTTGTTTAGAAAAGGTAAAATCCCCGTTTCAGTGCCATTAAGACATGCTGGAGGTACGGTGTTAGGCCCGTATTTCAACGACCTGAGGCACATGAATGTCTGATGTGGTCAGTATCACGCCTGGCCGCATTTACTTTCCAAGATTTCTCTGGTATCCATTTTCTTAGAGGCTGGATGGAACCCGGGGCCTTTTTTTGTTGTTGCTATGGTGGGTCTCAGAAAAGAATCCCCAACTGCTGGGACTTGAACCTGGTACCACCGGATTAGTCGACCGAGTGCCTAATCACTCAGTCAACCAGGCCGCCGTATCTTAAGCCTGCAACAAGCTTTACTCTGTGATGAGCCAATAGTGTAATATTTTGGCCTTTGCTTTCATCAGACTACTGTGAAAGGGAAGTTGGGGGGGGGGGGGGAAGGAAGGATCAGAAACCAAATATTTTTGAATACCGCATATTAAAAGTTTCAACAATAACACAGTGGAAAAGTTTTCCGTGGTTATGGTTCAATCAGGTCTACTTTCGTTTTCCCTTGTTTTCAACTGTGGCTGTTCTGTTGTTGTGCTGGGGCGCATGAGTTAAAGCAGTTTGTTTCAAAAGAAGGGAAAACCCCAGTTAAAAGCAGAGAGGGAGAGAACTCTTGTGCTATTGGAAAAAAGCCACACAATGTCACCGTAACAGAACCTCCCTTGTTATATAACATATACACATTACCGATATGAGCAACATCAGGAATACCAAAATTCATTTGCTGTCTAAATTTTGGAACGTATACAAATTCTGTGTAGCAACAGAAAGTAATATAGCATAGCAACAGGAATGAAGGTAGCATAGCAACAGCTTAACAGTATACGGTGTACACTGAGAGGCAGGGGAGATAAGGCAGGTCATCAGGGGAAGTAACCTTATAATTACCCGTTAGTGAAATGATAAACGAAACAACGTTTTAGATCTGGGATAATAGTAAGACAAATTCAGCAAAAAATGGCTGTTAATGCGCCTTGGCAAGTAGGAATCCTGCCTTCTGCATATACAAATTTATATTAATGGATAGATTTTACTTGGAAAGACGCAGGGATGTACAAGGGCATGAGATAGAAGGTGTAGAAATGTTACGTAAAAGACGTTTCTGCCAGTAGGTAGATCTTCTTCTTCTTCTTCTTCTTCGTTCGCACTGTCTGTCTATATCTGCAGTCCTGTCTCTTGGATAAATTTCACTGTTTTTTGTAATTCATGTATGGAACCATAGAGCTTATCTTCTTTAGTGGTTTCACTGGGCCAGTAATTATTTCTCAGTGACTCGTAGTTGATGCAGTTCTGGAGGATATGTTCCACAGTTTGGGGCACCTGGGCACATGTACACAGATTAGTAGTACCAACCTTAAACTTTGTATACATATGACTTCGGAGTCGGCTGTGTCCTGTTCGGAGACGGAAGATGGTGACTTGTTCCTTTCTGTTTAGCATGTGATAGTCATCATGTGGTGGTGTTTGTGGCTTCCTGTAGGTTTTTATCATGCTTTTCTTCTGATTATAAGTGATTGGTATGTCTGGCTGCTCCATTTCAGTGCCCTCTTTGGCCAGTTGGTCAGCTTTCTCATTGCCTGGTATCCCACAGTGGGAGGGAATCCATTGCAAAGTGACTCCATGTTGTAAGCCAATTTTTGACAAGGCATCCTTAAGGTCTGGTAGTTTGTTGCACTGAAGAGCCTCCAGTACTGATCTTGCATCTGTGAGAATTACTACAGGACATGTATCAATTCTGGAGTCTGATAGTTTTTCAACTGCAGCAATAATTGCCCTAACTTCTGCATCAAAGTTGTTGCAGTATTTACCAGTGGGTATGGAAATCTTGTCAATGGTGTTGTTTGGATATTCAATATATGCTCCTGCCCCTCCATTCTTTATGGCATTATGTGCAGATCCATCTGTATACACACGTATCCAGGTGTCACATGGATATTTGTCATCTAGAACACTAAGTGTGGCTGTTGATCTTACAAGACTGCTCTGCATCTCACCATTCTGCACACCTTTCACTTCAGTCTGAATAGATATTTGTGTATAATCTGCTTCTTTCCATGGTGTATGCTCTGGTACAGATGATAATGGAGCGACTACAGTTGGAAGGTCAGGTATCAGCTTACGCATACGCTTGGCCTGATGAATGAAGCTGCTTCTTTTAAGCCGTCCTAATGCCAAGTTATTGAATCTCTCCTTCAGGGGATGGCTTACAGAGCTAAGGAATTTTTCTCCCATGGTCATGACCTTTGTGTCTCTACGTTCCTTTAGCGCTTGAACACCAACTATTTTCTGCATTTCTACTATTGGTGTGGACCTCATGGCACCTGTGATAATCCGTAGTGACTGATTTTGAACCTTGTCTAGATTATGCAGCGTAGTGTTTGATGCTGTGCACCAAGATGTTGAGCCATATTCTAAATGTGGTAGAATACTTTGCTGATATACATTCTTGAGGATTCTTTCACTAGCTCCCCATGTGGTTCCACTCAATTTTCTTAATATGGCTAGTTTTCTTCTGGCTTTTGCTTCTGCACTGTTGATGTGTTGCTTCCAGGTCAGTTTTGAGTCAAGAGTCACTCCTAGGTAAGTGGGTTGGTTGTCCATCCTTAAGGGTATTTCATTTACAAAGATCTTACCTGCTTTCTGTTTAGATGAGAGGGTGAACAGAGTGGTACTTGATTTCTCTGTGTTGATACTTACACACCATTTGTTTGTCCATGATGTCAAGATGTCTGCTGCTCTTTGGAGTCTCTGTGTAGCAACTGTCGCATATTCATCTGAGTAGGTAGATAAAAAGCCATTCCAAGACTGTGACATGTGAGCTGCTGGCGATAGAAAAATGGGCTCCCATGTGGCAAGAGCAGATATGTTGGAAATAAAGTTTGTATAAAGTTAAATAAATAAACTGGAAGAAGTGGAGAGTTTTGAATATCTTGGATCTCTCTCTCTCTCTCTCTCTCCGCTCTCTCTCTCTCTCTCTCTCTCTCTCTCTCTCTCTCTGAACCTTAAGTGCCAAGGGCACATGGGGCTTCCGCAAGGGTTTTCCACAAATGCCTGTCCTTCGCCTTTTTTTCTGCTCTTGCCCAGGTGAGCCCTCTATTGCTCAACATCCTTTCTGTTGTTCTTCTCCATGTCTCTTTTGGTCTACCCTTACCTCTGTTCCCCTGTGGTTGGATGACTACTAACTAGTAATGGAGATACAATGAGGGAAATTAAAAGGAGGACATCTATCGCTCTTCAGAAAGTAAAACAACTAAAGAATCTGTGGAGAGGAGCAGACAGAACTACAAAAATAAGATTTTTAAGGGCATGCATCTTTCCCATCGCAACATATGCCTGTGAGACCTGGACACTTAACAAAACAGCTGAGAAACACATAAATGCCTTTGAATGTAAATGCTACAGAAGAGTTCTCCAAGTGTCTTGGACACAAAAAAGAACAAATATATCTATACTACAAGAGCTTAATATTGAAGAAGGCTGGCTAGTAAAGAGGATTAAAGAGAGAAAACTTAAGTATTTTGGACACATTAAACGTCATGATAATTTAGAGAAGATCGTAGTGGAAGGGTACATAATGGGAAAAAGAAAGAGAGGAAGACCAAAACGAAGATGGCTGCAGGACATCGTTGACGATCTGCAAATGGATGCAGCAGCGGCAGGTCATCTTGCTCACAACCGTGAGGCCTACAGGAGTGCTGTTTGGGAGGCAAAGTTCCGCAAGGGACATGCAAATGAATGAATGAATGAATAAAGTTAAATAGGTTTTCAATGGTCAAACAATGTGCCTGATACGAAGCAATAAAAAGAGAAGAACCCGAATCCTCTTCCTAACACAAGAAGGCACAAAAATAGATAAATCAGTTGCTACGGGAGAACTGTCCACAAACTACGGGGGCAGAACTAATTGTCATCATTGAGGCTGCAAAGACGTTGGAGAAACAACGACCAAATGGCACAAAATAGTCTTCCTATGTGACAGCCAAACAGCCCCCAGGGCTGTAATGATGAAGCAGAGGATCACCTAACGAGGGATGTAATGGAGAAACTAAATCAGTTTCCCATGACAAACAGGATAGTGCCTACAATGGATTCCTGCACATTATGGTATTACAGGAAAGGAAACAGCCTATAGACTTGCAAAGGAAGACACAAAGAGAGAACAGTTTAGACACAACATATTGCAAAAGAAAATGAAAACACCAGTTCGAAGGAAATACCAAATCACTTTGAGGACAGAGAACAAGCAGCAGATACCCACAAGATACTATACTAAGACTAAACAAACGCCAACAAACTACAATATTCGGGCGGCCTTTTGGCTAAGATGAAAGTGTAGTTCTGCGCTCTGTAGAATCTACACTTTGATCATTTATTTTGGAACAAACGAGATGTTCCAGGCCTGCCCTGCACATTGAATGCCGGGGGTATGGTCCACATCTCGTTACGGGTTGACCCGGTTTGAGTACCACCGGGTCACGGCCTGTTGTTTTCGTCGTCTTTAAAAAAATGATACTGCAGATTAAGCGCTCATCTCTACAAGATAAAGACTGCGTCAACAGCCCAGTGCATGTGCTAAAATAGCTCCCAGACTCCTGAACACATACCACATCTTATCTTATATCTCATACCCTTCCCATGCCTTTAAACGTCACATAGGGCTCGCCAATTTTTCCTGTTTTCTGCGAGCTTTTCAGCCTCATCAACATACTACTTACCTGCACTTTATACACAGACCTCAGAGAACAGGTATGTCCCCAAGACAAGAAGCATGGAGGAGGAGTTCTGAGGTTCCTAGGAAGACCTGATGCCAACAAGATTCATGAGCCGACCCAGCTTTCTGTTTAGAAAGCCGAGAATTCGCTTCTGAACGTAGAAGAATAGGAAGAAGAAGAAATACCTGATAGTCTGGAAACTACTGTGGGGTGTGTGTTTGCGTGCATGTGCGTGTGTGTGTGTGTGTGATATCTAATACCATCAGTCTGGAAACTACTGTGGTGTATAAATATCATACTGTGATATATTGATTTACAGTGATCAGAAAATGGGAACCAAGACGAAGTACTCAAGCTAAACCAGACAGTGGTCATCTATCTACCCACACATAAATGCATGTGTCAAGGTTAGCGAACCTTACTGGACCAAAACCATATTCTGCCTTCCAGTTGTGACCATGGAAACAGGATGTAGCCTTGGTCATGTGAATAGGGGTCGTAGTGGAAAGGCGAACATGGTCCTTAAAATACCTCGAGTCGAAGTTGGATGTGACGAGAGGAAAGGCACTTAATGGCAGCACAACAAGGTCAACGCCCTAAAGTTTTTTTTTCTTTTATTTATATACATCATAACGTTATGGTTGATCTGTGAATGACCTAATGATGTTTTTATACATTGTAAGGGTATCATTGATCAAGAATTGACGCTCTGATATTTCTAGAAGCCAAAACTCTTCACTAGTTTGGTAATAAAATGCCGTATTCAGCTTGTCACCGATAAAGCCATCGGGCATATTGCATAATATTTCCAGTTTTATTGAAAGCAACATCAGGTACGTCATTTGTATGTCCCTTGCGGAACTTTGCTTCTCCAACAGCTCTCCTGTAGGCCTCTCGGTTGTAAACAAGATGCCCTGCTGCGATACATCTATTTGCAGATTATCAACGATGTCTTGCAAACATCTTTGCCTTGGTCTTCCTCTCTTTCTTTTTCCTAATATGTGCCCTTCCAAGACGGTCTTCTCTAGATTATCATGAGTTTAATGTGTCCAAAATATTTAAGTTTTCTCTGTTTAATCCTCTTTACTAGCCAGTTTTCTGCAATATTAAGTTCTTGTAGTATGGATATATTTGTTCTTTTTTTTGTGTCCATGATATTTGAAAAACTCTTCTGTAGCATTTACATTCAATATTCAATATACATTCCTGATACACACCGCCGGACAAGCCACACCTTACAGTTTACAGCTAAGCACTCTTTTTAATTTTAAAAAAAAAATAGCATTCATGTGAATCTATACTTTATCTTCTCTCTCTATTTCTTCATCCTGTATGTTATTGTATGATTAAGGCTCTCGTCGAAACGTTACAATTTTATAGTCTTTAAGTAATAAAGCTGTTCCTACATTTTCCCTAGTTTATACATTCTGGTATCACAGCTTTACTACAGTGCTTCGTGTATAGTTATATACTTATACACTAATTATTGTTTGTCATATACATTCAAAGGCATTTATGTGTTTCTCAGCTGTTTTGTTAAGTGTCCAGATCTCGCAGGCATATGTTGCTATGAGAAAGATGCATGCTCTTAAAATTTTTATTTTTGTAGCTCTGTCTGTTCCTCTCCACAGCTTCTTATTTTGTTTTACTTTTTAAAAGCGTAAGATGTCCTCATTTTAATTTCCCTCATTATATCTCAGTTATTAATTCGTAATGATCCAAGATATTCAAAGCTCTCTATCTCTTCCAATTTTTCCTCATTAGTATATATTTCAGCTGCCTTATTTGTTTTGTCAGTTGTCATCAATTTTGTTTTCTTCGTATTAAGATAAGATGCTTTGCTCTTCACTATTCTTACGGACTGACATAATTAGTTTTTCAATTCCCTTTTGTATTGTGGACAGTAATACTATGTCATCAGCAAATCTAATCTCTGGTATTTCCTGTGTCTACATCTTCTCTAACATTCCTCATTATATTTTCAGTATTCCTTTGATGGGCCACATTCGCTTCATTGCATCAATATCATCAAATATCATTTCCTTCACGACTGATTCCCACCTGTGGTAGACTGTACACAGACATGCTCCCACTGGGGTACTTGAAAACGTACGCAGAATCAGAAATGAAAGGGGAGATAATGAACACCACAATGAAGGAGAAGAAGCTCAGCTTATGGTTATATTTAGAACACCTTCGAGCACACGGAGTACACAGTAACGAAAGTACACACTATGTGTAAATCACAGTTACACGTTGTAAATACTCCATGCATCCTTAGGCCTATTTATGACTTCTAAGCTGCAGTTGGCAATTTTTTCATCCTTAAGTTCTGGTGTATGAAGTACCCACTTAAGATCATCTGCAGGCCTCAGATCTTGACCTGTCGACAATTAGAGAGGCTTCAAGTAGATATAGAATAGGCTGTGTTTATACAATCTTTATAGAAAGACATTTTAAGCGTTTCCTTTATAGTTGTGTTATTAATATAAACATGAGAGTATTGTTAGTTATTTCGTGTTTCCAGACAGCAACTGAGTTTGGGTAGGATAATATGATGGCGTTGTCCAAAGTATATACTGAAAATATAATGAGGAATGTTAGAGTAGATGTAGACAAAGAATATTACGATGCCATAACAGTTGGAGGTTATGAAATACCAGAGATTAGATATGCTGATGACACAGCGTTACTGTCCGCAACACAAAAAGGAATGAAAAAACTAATTATGTCAGTCCGCAAGAACAGCGAAGAGCAGAACTTCTATCTTAATGCAAAGAAAACTAAAGTGATGACAACTGACAAAACAAACAAGGCAACTGAAATATGTATCATTGAGGAAAAACTGGAAGAAGTGGAGAGTTTTGAATATCTTGGATCGCTACTAACTAATAATGGAGATACAATGAGGGAAATTAAAAGGAGGACATCTATCGCTCGTCAGAAAGTAAAACAAATAAAGAATCTGTGGAGAGGAGCAGACAGAACCACAAAAATAAGATTTTTAAGGGCATGCATCTTTCCCATAGCAACATATGCCTGTGAGACCTGGACACTTAACAAAACAGCTGAGAAACACATAAATGCCTTTGAATGTAAATGCTACAGAAGAGTTCTCCAAATATCGTGGACACAAAAAAGAACAAATATATCTATACTACAAGAGTTTAATATTGAAGAAGGCTGGCCAGTGAAGAGGATTAAAGAGAGAAAACTGAAATATTTTGGACACATTAAACGTCATGATAATTTAGAGAAGACCGTATTGGAAGGATACATAATGGGAAAAAGAAAAAGAGGAAGACCAAAACGAAGATGGCTGCAAGACATCGTTGACGATCTGGAAATGGATGCAACAGCAGCAGGCCATCTTGCTCACAACCGAGAGGCCTACAGGAGTGCTGTTTGGGAGGCAAAGTTCCGCAAGGGACATGCAAATGAATGAATGAATGAATGTCTAAAGAGACAAAAATATATTATCTCTTATAATTTTGTAGATTTTGATGCGGTTTGCTTAACTCCTCAAAGCATCATTTTACCGCGAAAAACGTTCGCTGATTCTGTCAATATTTGGATGGCATAAATCAAACAAAACAAACTATGTTTGTAAAGTAAGGTCGTTTTTTTGTGATTACTTCTATCTTCGGTCGTGACCTTGTTTCTAGATCTTCTGTCATTAAGCAGTCACTCTTCATGTGACTTGCTCATTCGCCAGTTCTTCCATGGTCCTCGTGACTGATGAAAACATTTATCACTGATGACTTCAAAATATCGCTGTATTTTTTTTTCCTTACAGCATAGCTACTTCACCTTTAAAAGTTCGCCAAGTTGCGCTTGCTTCATAATACAGTTATCTCCTCTTTGCCACACCCCAGATATCTTGATGTTATCCTTCTGAGTGTTGATGTGTCAGTAGCATCACTACATCCTTAATCAACGTCGTTCTCACTTGATTATAGAGCGTACATTCTGCACACAAACTGAACCTAGCGTCTACACAGTGAGCACTTGAGGCGCCTGCGATAAGAAGTGGGGGGGGGGGGGATACATAATATGGCGTGTTAGAAAGTGGAGCAGAATATAAAGAGATCAGATCTACCGAGAAAACAGCTCGACACGCTGGCAGGTTGTGCACGTGAATGCTTGGGTGTGTGTCTTCAGCGTCGTAAAGGGCGGTTATGGACCAACAACTCGCAGACCTCTGGGAGTCATTTCTCAGACAGTTCTTTCTCTCTCTCTCTCTCTCTCTCTCTCTCTTTTTTTTTTTTAGAGCGTCAGAAGTTTAAAGGGCCGAAACCACTTGCTGAAGGAGAGGGAAGGGGAGTGCTTCTCTGACGATCTGGGGAGTTGTTCTATTGTTTTGCTCTTTACAACGGAGTTCCCTGCACACTTACACAAACATACACACACATACATTGAGAGGAGCGAGAGAAGATGAGAGGAAGACGAGTCATAATTTCAGTCTTCTTAACCTTCAGAAGTGAGTACCTAAAACGTAGTGTTCAGATCCGTTCTGGCGTGCTTGAGTAGGTTTCTGGAGCTAAGACGATGAGCAAGGTCAACTCAGTGAAAGTTATCGACCTGTTTATAAAATTACTGTTTATCTTTGTTAACATAACACTAGCTTTTGTTTGCTATAATGAGGTACATAGAACACCTGTTACAGTTACAATTTGTAACTTCTTCATGGTTTCATTCCAATTTTTTGGAGAATCGATAACTTACAGCGTAAGCTAAATGTTGGCCTAATGTCATTTCCCTATAAACAATGGCCGGTGTGTTTATTTAAAAAAAAACTTGGGATATTTTTGTTTGATAGGAAAAGAGCTAATAACACATCAAGAGTTTTAAACTTCCAACAGTTTCTTTGTGTGTGAACTCGTATAAAAGTAAAGTAAAGATAGTCCCATAGCATTTCAAATGCCGTAGGGGGTGAAGCGTTAGAGACCTCATTATGCTGGGTCATCAGCGTATGAGGTAGGGTGACCAGTTCCTTTCCTCGCTGCCTTTACTTCCCAGATTTTCTCTTATCTTATATATCTTATATCCTTCCCGTGCCGTTAGACGTCACATAGGGCTCGCAAAGTAGTTCGCCAATTTTTCCTGTCTTCGGCGAGTCTTTCAACCTCATCAAAGGATTTTATGCCTGTTAACTTGGCCTCTCTTAATAATGTTCTCTTCAGAGTTTCACGCGGTCTGCCCCTTTTTCTTCGGCCTGTTGTGTTCCACTTGATAGCTTGTTTTGGGATTCTCTGCTCATTTCTTCTCATCAAGTGGCCAACATATGTCCATCTCCTTTTCCTGATCACCCGTGAGACTGGTTGTTGTTCAGATTTTCTCTGGTACCCATTTTACGAGGCTGGGTCGACCTCAGGGCCGTATTGGTCGGAAAAAAAAAATCCCCTCAGCTGGGGATTCGAACCCTCGACCATTTGGTTGCTAGACGAGTGCTCTAACCACTACGCTAGCCGGCCCCTGAACTCGTATAGTGTAGTTTAATTTTGAAGAAAAGAAAAGTTACTAATAAAAAGGAAAGGTACGAGGGCGTGTAAGTATGTATGTATGTATGTGTGTGTGTGTGTGTGTGTGTTGGGGAGGGGAGAGAACCACACTTGCAAGATAAGATAAGTATAGTGAAATGGTTATGAAAAACGAGAGGTTTTTTTCCCCCTTTCTTTCGGTGATAATTCACGCCCCCCTCCCCACCTTACATATATATGCTACCCGATATTAAATTTTAAAAAAAACCTTCACACATTTCTTCTATGTCACGTAGACTTGATCATCATCATAATCATCATTATCATGTTCCATCTCCAGAACGAAAGTTGCTGGTAATCTTCTTCTTCTTCTTCGTTCGCTTCTACCACCAAGACCGCACTGTGATCCTACTGAATTTACGCCTGTGGTCCTCGTTAGGTCCCGCGGTCTCCTGTGTGGTCCCCGAAAGGACCACAAGGGGTTCAGAGTATTGCAGGGCTTTAGCCTGTATTCTTGGTGGGTCTCTGAAGCGGGATTGCGTGACACCGTGGTTTTCGTTGCACCAGTTTAATCTAGAGTTGGACTTTCTCACCGGAAGACCTCGACGTGTTTAGGATATCAGTGCATCCCCGCTGGGTGAGAGGTGGTAGCCCACCCAGGCCAGAGTTGGACCTTCTCACTGGAAAACCTCGACGTGTTTTGAGATACCCGTGTATCACCGCCGGGTGAGAGGTGGTTGCCCATCCAGTCCAGCGTTGGACTTTCTCACCGGAAAACCTCAACGTGATTAGGATACGCAAACATCCCCGCCGGGTGAGAGGTGGTTGCCTATCTAGACTGCCCTGGTCCAGTGTCTCCGACTTCAGTATTTTGTGGTCGTGGCCGCTACCCTTCCTAGTTGTGACCAAGATGGAGCTTTTGTCCAGGAGGACGAATCCTCGCCACTAGTGACTTCCACCCCTGGGTTGAGCCGGTTTAGGCATATTATCCCAGTATGGGCGTGTTTGGGACGTGACCGACCTCTAGAGCAGAGGTACCGTGACATGCATAGCCTTCAAGATTCACCCCTGGTATGAGCCGGTTTAGGCAAAATTCACCAGTATGGGTGTATATCAGGCGTGACCGACCTCTAGAGCGGAGGTGGCATGACATGCCTAGCCATCAAGTTCCACCCCTGGTGTGTGCCGGTTTAGGCATATTTCACCAGTGTAGGTGTATTTCGGACGTGGCCGGCCTCTAAAGCAGAGGCGCCGTGGTATGTGTAGCTCTCGCAGCGATACTACTGGACAGCGATTAAATTTCACTTTATCCTTTCCACCACCTTTTCACATCGGCGCTGCACAGCAACCTTTATTTCTTTTCCGCATTTTCTTCCTTGACCGGGAGGAGCTTCACTCCACGCGCGGCATTCGAAGAGTCTCGCCAGCAGTGTCTTAACCTCTGGGATAAGCCGGTTCATGCATTTCACCCGATATGACTGCACTCAGGACGTGGCCGACCTCCAGACCAGAGATGCAGTGATTTGACTGTTTGCTTCGCTTTATCCTTTCTACCACCTTTTCCGCAGTGATGCTGCGCGGCAACCCCATTTGCACCTTTCTTCATTGGCCGGGAGGAGCACCGCTCCACGCACGGCAGCTGAAGAATCTCGCCAACAGCGGCAGATGAGCTACCAAACGTGCCACTCATCTACCCTAAGTATCTGGTTTTCAGGCGCCAGATATTCGCCCTCGCCCCTTCTCCTGTCAGTTTAAACAGTTCTGCCACGGGAAGGCCAGGAGCTGGACTTGACTGCCAGAGGCTGTTTGAGACGCACGCCGTTGGAGTGGAGATCGAATTCTCCACCCCACCTCCGGCAATAACAGTCCTTAGAATCATTGGTGGTAATAAATCTCTAGTTCCCTCTCTCTCTCTCTCTCTCTCTCTCTCTCTCTATATATATATATATATATATATATATATATATATATATATATATATATATATATATCCTGTCCATTCTCGTATGTTATCTTCCCGTCTACATCTCTGTCTTCCTCTTACTCTTTTTTCCTTCCACCTTTCCTTCAATATATTGTTGCGACTTTTGATATGGCCAAAGTATTTTGTTTTCTTCACCTTTATTTCTTTGAGAAGTTCACAGTGCACTTGGAGCTGTTCTAAAACTTGTGCATTTGTTCTTGTCATTCTCCATGTCATATGACCTAGTTTTCTGTATAACCACATTTCGGCTGCCTTTCTTTCCATCTTTTTTGCTTATAGTCCAGGTTTCTTCTTCTTACAGTAAAGCAAAGTAGATATAATATTTTACAAATCTTAATTTTATTTTTATGGGCAGATTTCTGGATAACAGCGCTGTCTTCATTGTGTTGAATGTATGTTTTGCCATACCTATTCTTTTTTTTATATCCGTCTCACATCTCCCATCTTCAGTTAATGTATGTTCTAGGCAGCAGCAATTTGTCACTTGTTCCAGTCTCACTTTGTTTACGGTTATATCCATCTGTGGCTTCTGGTCTTTCCTGTTGAACACCATTACTTTGGTCTTCTTGATATTGATCTGAATTCCTAATTCTTGGCTTGTGTTGTGTATCATAATCTATTAATTTCTGTACGTTCTGTGGATTCTCTGCTAGAAGGACTTTTTCACATGCATATCTTGTCGACCGATGGTCTCGAAATTGGCCCATCTCTCGCAAAGAGTATCGGGTCTGCAGCATGTAACGTGTGTTGTTTGTGGGTGGCCAGGCTTTCTTTTCCGCTCGTTAGAGCATAGAGAGCCGCCCCCGCCGGTTAAAGGAAATGAAACGCCGCCGGGGTCGAAAGGGATCCGCTCTGAGCAGAGCGCTGTCTCCCTTGCCCCGCGTCGGTCTGTCGGCAGATATCCGACAAAGGTTCGGTGAAGAAAGCTATCTGGTTGATCCTGCCAGTAGTCATATGCTTGTCTCAAAGATTAAGCCATGCATGTCTAAGTTCACACTGTCTCACGGTGAAACCGCGAATGGCTCATTAAATCAGTCGAGGTTCCTTAGATGACACGATCCTACTTGGATAACTGTGGCAATTCTAGAGCTAATACATGCTTACCAAGCTCCGACCCTCGTGGAAAGAGCGCTTTTATTAGTTCAAAACCCCGCTGTTGGCGAGATTTTTCAGCTGCCGTGCGTGGAGCGGTGCTCTTCCCGGCCAATGAAGAAAGGTCCAAATGAGGTTGCCGCGCAGCATCACTGCGGAAAAGGTGGTAGAAAGGATAAAGCGAAGCAAACAGTCAAATCATGGCACCTCTGGTCTGGAGGTCGGCCACGTCCTGAGTGCAGTCATGTCGGGTGAAATGCATGAACCGGCTTGTCTCACTGCTGGCGAGACTCTTCATATGCCGTGCGTGGAGTGAAGCTCCTCCCGGTTAAGGAAGTAAATGCGGAAAAGAAATAAAGGTTGCTGTGCGGAGCCGATGGGAAAAGGTGGTGGAAAGTAAAGTTTAACTGGTATGTCCAGTAGTATCGCTACGAGAGCTATACCACGGCACCTCTGCTCTAGAGGCCACCCACGTCCGAAATACACATACACTGGTGAAATATGCCTAAACCGGCACACACCAGGGGTGGAACTTGATGGCTAGACATGTCATGCCACCTCCGCTCTAGAGGTCGGTCACGCCTGATAAACACCCATACTGGTGAATTTTGCCTAAACCGGCTCATACCAGGGGTGAATCTTGAAGGCTATGCATGTCACAGTACCTCTGCTCTAGAGGTCGGTCCCGTCCCAAACACGCCCATACTGGGATAATGCCTAAACCGGCTCAACCCAGGGGTAGAAGTCACTAGTGGCGAGGATTCGTCCTCCTGGACAAAAGCTCCATCTTGGTCACAACTAGGAAGGGTAGCGGCCACGACCGCAAAATGCTGAAGTCGGAGACACTGGACCAGGGAAGTCTAGATAGGCAACCACCTCTCACCCGGCGGGGATGTTTGCGTATCCTAATCACGCTGAGGTTTTCCGGTGAGAAAGTCCAACCCTGGACTGGATGGGCAACCACCTCTCACCCGGCGGTGATACACGGGTATCTCAAAACACGTCGAGGTTTTCCGGTGAGAAAGTCCAACTCTGGCCAGGGTGGGCTACCGCCTCTCACCCAGCGGGGATGCACTGATATCCTAAACACGTCGAGGTCTTCCGGTGAGAAAGTCCAACCCTAGACTAAACTGGTGCAATGAAAACCACGGTGTCACGCAATCCCGCTTCCGAGACCCACCAAGAATACAGGCTAAAGCACTGTGACACTCTGAATCTCTTGTGGTCCTTTCGTGGATCTCGTGTGGTCTATTTTGGACCACACAGGGGACCACGGGACCTAACGAGGACCACAGGCATGAATTCAGTAGGTTCACAGTGCGGTTTTTGGTGGTAGAAGTGAACGAAGAAGAAGAAGAAGAAGAAGACCTGCATATCTTTAATTGTTGACATTTCTCTCCCCTGTGTTTAGTAGACGTGACCTCATTAGACTTAAGTAGACTTGATACACAGATATGTGATCCTCGCTGATCCCAGCATGATTGTCATTTGGGGACCTGATGATACGTAGTCAATGAAGCACGGAGCAGAAAACTGAAGAAATATATGAGCGACTGAAAGAACAAGCATGGATGGCCAGCTAAAATCTTGTACAATTCAAACGTTTAGAAACCAGACTATCGCGCTTTAAGCTACTTTCTTGCCAGTTTTGTTCATTAAACAACCAAAGTTGGTTTCTTCTATTTCTGCTTATCCTATCCGGTCAGTGGGATATATACTAGGCCCCTTCGTCTGTTTGGTCGGAGAGTTACGTTATGTAAACTTCAAGGCGAGAAGAGCTTTCTAGATCAAAAATCGCTGAGGTTCATTCAGGTATGGTACACATCTGCCATTTATCTTGTGAACCGCGGCGCTGTAGACTCAAGGAATTAGATACGTGTCTGTTCGCGTCGAAGACTTTGGCGTTTCATTATCGTGGGGAAGTCGAGTCCGCGTTTCGGTTCGTGAAGGTATTGAAACCAGAAGTGATGAATTGTATGTGTGTGTTGGGGGGGGGGGGAGGGGGAGCTCGTGCCTCCGTCGTTTTAATATGCAAAAAGTCTGTCATATAAGAAATAACGGGGTCTTCGCGCAGTAATGGAATTTAGCACAGTTTTGTATGGTTTAATCTTGGAAAAGCTTTATAGACGTGGTAAAGAAAAGTACTGAGAGAATGCCCTTGACCTTGAACCACGAATTCCGGGAGAGCGCACTCGACGAGGAGGTGCCAGATTTTATAGAGGGAAAAACCAGAACATTTTTCTCAAACTGATAAACAATAGCAGATATGTCCTAAGATCTAAGAATTTTGTTTTCAGATAGCTTATCCAAGGAAAGAATAAAAGTTAGGCCATACTAATGTTATTGTTCATCTCTGAAGAGCAGAAATGATTAGTATTTCATGTATCTATAACACCTAAGTTTACCGTTTTATGCTTAGCATGCATTATGAAATTAAAATAGCTCAAAATAATTCATGGAATGTAGAACATTCTTTATCTGAGTACGAATGTGTTTTACTGTCGGATATTTACTTTCAAAATCCTGCATTATCCTGCCGTCCTGCGTCTTGCTCTTAATATTCATCTGACTTTAAAGTTCTGGAAAGAAGATCTTGCCATTGACTGACATAGTCATAGAATTCTGAGCAGCTCATTGGATAGTTAAAAGCACATTTAATTATTGCTTCAACTGTTGAGACACGGAGGCAGTTTCGTCCCTCTATCCAATGCACATTCATGAGGGAAAATATCCCTTGCACACTGGTATTATGTTTAGGAACACTAAAGATAAATTCACACAGTTTTAGTAACTCCGGGTACTACTCCAAAGATTCAGACTGTCCAATGAAATAAGTCCACTTCTCCTGACTGGATTTGGTATTCCAGTTGTCCTCCTCTGTGAGTACTGCTTCATTACAGTCTTCAGTTATGTGAATTGATCAAACAACAGTGAATTGTCAGTTGATTTCCAATCGTCTTGCAGAAGCTTTAGTCCCTTCCACTTCAAACCATGCTGGTACGGAGCCTAACCATGCTGGTACGGAGCCTAAAAGCATCCACTTACAGATGGAAAATTCATTCAAAGATGTCATCCACCTCTATACATAAGCATGACATGTTTTATAAAGCTCTTCCACTTCAGAATAAAATTTATATCCACAGTTTTAGGGGAAGAAATCTTTTTGATTCCCTCTGACTTATCAATGTAAGGGTTTCCTCTAAAAGTACACTTAGACGCTGCTATCAGCCTTCTTCAGTCTAAGTACTTGTCTATTAAATACACTCATCTGGGTTTTGATAAACCAAAGTTAGAGCTCGCTTAGAGGATTTCAAGCAAGGTAATCAAGACTTGGTGTTTTTTTCATCTGAGAGGAAAAACGATTCCAGTGCTTCATAAAGTTGTAGTACTCTTTCCGCTGCAGGAAGCAAAGACAACCACCTTTTTTTTATGTGACAGCAATTTGCGAAATTCTACATCCACAAATTCGCAAAATTCTATCAGGCGCTTCGTGCCTACGGTATATATTGAGAAATAATTGAACTGTTTAATTATTATAGTTTCAACATCTGCAGTTAGAACATCAGCTGCTGCCTTTAGATGAAGTATGTGAGCAGGGCATCCAACACTGAGAAGGTTTTCATTTAGTTCATATTCAATTTTGTGAACACATTGCTCGTACCAGTTCGTCTTACTCCACTATAATTCGTATTTGCATTGTCGCCACAGAATGCAGTGCATTTACACTTATCAATCTTATTCTCTTCGAGTATATTAATACAATAATTGCTTATTTCAGAAGTAGTTTCACTTTTTAAAGAACCCAGTTCTTTTATAGTCATTTCACGTTTAGAACTAAAGTACTGAACAATCAATGGCTAAATTTTCATGGAGTCCTTGTTTCTAGCCTCGGTCGGTCGCAATACCAAAATAACGGACTTTTTCTAAATCATCACAAAATTGTTTAGTAGTGTCAGGATAAAAGCAATAGTAAACTATCTTCTGGAAATATACCAAGAAACTCAAACAGCAATCACATCGTTGACGATCTGCAAATGGATGCAGCAGCGGCAGGCCATCTTGTTCACAACCGAGAGGCCTACAGGAGTGCTGTTTGGGAGGCAAAGTTTCGCAAAGGACATGCAAATGAATGAATGAATGAATGAGTGTCAAAAGCTAACCTGGATTTTACTATTGCCGTTACAGTAGTTCTCCCCAATGCCACATTTTTTGCTCTTTTGAAATCATTAAAAAGTTCAGAATTTAACTTGGTAGAGCAATCCAGTGAACTGAACGACATATGGTGTGTGACTGTGTGATAGCACATTGTCAGTTCCGCTGCTTATACTGATTGTTCCTGTTCAGAAGAGTTGGTCACACGATAACCGTCTAGTCTTTTAGAAGTGCCTGCAGAATATATGTTTGATTTATGTTGTTTACTTGCTACGTGGTCTTTTATATCCGCTCTTCCGCCGTGCGCAATGGCAATGTAACACTTACACATTTTACATTCGGCTTCATGGTCATTTCTCCTTCGTTTTATAAAAAACCATTCCTGTGAATATTTTTCCTGAAAGGAACACTCACTTAATGCAATTTCTTGCATGTGTGTGTGTGTGTGTGTATATATATATATATATATATATATATATATATATATATATATATATATATATATATATATAAGATCTCTCTCTCTCTCTGAACCTTAAGTGCCCAGGGCACATGGGGCTTCCGCAAGGGTTTTCCACAAATGCCTGTCTTTCGCCTTTTTTTCTGCTCTTGCCCAGGTGAGCCCTCTATTGCTCAACATCCTTTCTGTTGTTCTTCTCCATGTCTCTTTTGGTCTACCCTTACTTCTGCTCCCCTGTGGTGTCCATCTTAGTGCTATTTTTGGTAGTGAGTTGTCAGTCATTCGGAGTACATGTCCCAACCATCGCCAGCGTCTTTCCTCAATAATTGTTGTCAGTGGTTTCATCTGCATTTCTGCCAATAAGATGTTATTTATATATAAGATATGCAAGATAAAATAAACAAGCTAACTCAGAATGCAAACAACATAGGACGAAAGATCAACGTAGGAAAGACAAAGTTAATGAAGCGAAATGTGAACAACAGAAATGTACTCAGAGTAGATAACAAGTTAGTGGAGGAGGTCAACGAATTTGTATACCTTGGCAGCAGAGTAGTAGAAAATGGAGACAGCACAGAGGACATCAACAGCAGACTTACTAGAGCAAACCAGGCTTTTGCAATGCTGCAGACTATATGGAAATAAAAAAAAACTAAGCATAAATATGAAAATCAGGATATTTAAGAGTAATGTTCTAAGTGTACTACTTTATGGAAGTGAATGCTGGAAAATCACCAAAACCATAGAAAACAAGTTAAATTCTTTCCAGACTAAATGTTTACGAAGAATCAGAAAAATATTTTGGCCAAACACCATAAGAAATACCGTCTTATTAGCAGAAATGCAGATAAAACCACTGACAACAATTATTGAGGAAAGACGCTGGCGATGGTTGGGACATGTACTCCGAATGACTGACAACTCACTACCAAAAATAGCACTAAGATGGACACCACAGGGGAACAGAAGTAAGGGTAGACCAAAAGAGACATGGAGAAGAACAACAGAAAGGATGTTGAGCAATAGAGGGCTCACCTGGGCAAGAGCAGAAAAAAAGGCGAAGGACAGGCTATTGTTGAAAACCCTTGCGGAAGCCCCATATATCCTTTGCTTTTTGGAATTACAATAGACTTCATAATGAAAAAATGCTCCACAGGTAACACAGATATTGACTGGGTACATGAGACACAACTAGAAGATACTGATTTTGCTGATGATATAACTCTTATCAGTAATAATGTGAATTCCATGCAAGAAAAAAACAAATAGCCTGTCATCACTGGCTAGCAAAATAGGAGTTGAAATTAACAAAGACAAAACAAAAATAATGAAATTTCCCATTAATCAGCATGGAAAAATTCACATAGAAGGGACAGATATTGAAGAAATCAATCAATCTGCATATTTTGGCAGCTACATAGACCAGGATGGTGACATCAGAATGGAAGTTAGAATTGCAAAAGCAGCATCGATCTTCAAGAATCTTGAGAACACATGGGATTCGAAAGTTATAAGCACAAAAACCAAGTTAAGACTATTCAATTCAAATGTAATATCCACCCTCATTTATGCATTTCAAAGCTGGAAAACAACTACACAAAGAGACAAGAAATTAGACTCTTTTGAAAACAAATGCCAAAGGAAAATACTCGGCATCAAATGGAACGAATTCAAGAACAATGCAGAGATAAGACAGATGAGTGAACAACAACCAGTCTCATGGGTGATCAGAAAAAGGAGATGGACATATGTTGGTCACGGGATGAGAAGAAACAGTCAGAGAATCCCAAAACAAGCCATAAAATGGAACACAACAGGCCAAAGAAAAAGAAGCAGACCGCATGAAACTCTGAAGAGGACATTGTTAAGAGAGACCAAATTAATAGGCATAAAATCCCTTGATGAGGTTGAAAGACTCGCCGAAGACAGGAAAAATTGGCTAACTACATTGCGAGCCCTATGTGACGTTTTACGCCACGGGAAAGATATAAGATATATATATATATATATATATATATATATATATATATGTAAAGAATATAGGTTTATCTCAACACCGATAGTAGTGAAAAAGCACTTATTCCATTCACTAGTCATAAATCTCAAAGAGATGACACATTATCGATTTTCAGGGCTATGACACGGATAATGGTAAAACAGATATTTTTCTCACCAAAGGTGAAAAAATTTGTAGCGACAAACTAGTAAACCGTAAGAGGTAGACAAAAAAGTTGTCGCATCTTAACTGTTTTACCATACAGGTCTTCGGTTTTTTTTTTTTTTTTTGACGCGTAGACGCGGAGGAGACATGACGTCGCCAACAGAAAACGTCACTCTAACGAAGACAAAAGAATGAAAAGCAGAAATGAAGAGAAACTCTTAAATTCCACCAATTTCAACTCGAAGATAGGAATAACAAATTAAGTTTACACTGTTCTGTTGCTTTAAACTGATTATAGCAGTTCTTCCAACTTGAAATCTTAGGGAGAGAGAAGAACTCGAATGGAATTTTTTTGTTGTTGATTATTTTAAATGAGAAACAAAAAACAGAACAAATAGGTGATTCTTTTCTTTAAAGATCAGGACGCCTGGCAACCATCTAATGCCCCAGAAAGAAATTGTTTGACAGCCTAGCCCTTAATGCGTGTCTGAAATCATGACACACGGAAACGAAACTAGGCCTTGACACAGAAATACCGTCGTTTAAATTCAACCCCTGTACTGAATCACCATAAGAATGTCTTCTATCTATCTATCTATCTATCTATCTATCTATCTATCTATCTATCTATCTATATCTATCTATCTATCTATCTATCTATCTATCTATCTGTCTGTCTGTCTGTCTGTCTGTCTGTCTGCCTGCCTGCCTGCCTGCCTGCCTGCCTGTCTGTCTGTCTATCTATCTATCTATCTATCTATCTATCTATCTATCTATCTATCTATCTATCTATCTATCTATCTATCTGCCTGCCTGCCTGCCTGCCTGCCTACCCTTCTGCTTGTATGTTATCTGTGTGTGTGTGTCCGTGTATATGTTTGCAACTGTCCGCTCATCTGTCTGCCTGCTTGGCACCTTGTAAATCTATCAACCACTACAGCCCGTGGATTCATATCAGATCTCGCTCTGGGCCGTAACACGCTAATCCAGTTCGTAGGTTCCAAGAGCCGTATAAATACAGTTATCTTTCCTAAGTCACTCGTTCATACCGAAGCAGTTATCTTTCCTTGTCAGCCACTGTCTTATATTGTATGTCAAGTTTAGCATTTTTCATGGTCGGTTCCTGTTTCGAATTCATCTGCTATAGCCATCAGTTTTCTCATTTGAATTCACGTTCTAGAAAAAGAAATATCAGTATAAACAGTCATTATTTTATCGGTTGTCAGCTTAAAAAAACAAAACAGTAGGGCGTGCGTATGCTCTTGTTAGTAATATAACAATTTAATTTCTAGGAGTTCAGTACACACTAACTGATGAAGTCAAAGATTCAAAATATATTTACTAAAATGAAACTTTAAGGAATAAGCATGTATTTGTATGATGTATGCATGTATTTTATGTATGTGTATTTGTATGTGTATATATATATATATAGCGTCTATACGTGTATATATATGTAGTATGCAAATACGCACATAAATACATAGTATGGGTGTATATTTATAAATACACATGTATTTATGGGTGTATGCATATGTTTGTGTGGATGGATGGATGGATGGATGGATGGATGGATGGATGGATGGATGGATGGATGGATGGATGGATGGACGGACGGACGGATGGATGGATGGATGAATTATATACTTATATATCGACTTACATTTCCAGCGTTTAAATTGTATATCTTTTGATCACTTAAAAAATATTTTACCCAGCAGCCCAGACTTCCATATTGCAGCGTGGAACACTAACTTTCTTCATTTTCCTGTGTCTGTTTTGTTTCTACGATCTACTAGGTTTCATGAACAAATGAAGATATTTACCTCCATAGTTTAGTGTGTTCTGTTTTCGTCTCGAACTGTTTGTGACTACGTGGCAGAGTTAGAATAAAGCCGTGTTTTCGTTTCATTTCGCAGGTAAATCCAGGTAGCGTATCTGAGAGATGTGGACTCAAGCCAGGAGACGCCATATTAGCCATCAACAACGCCACTTCGGACGCCATGACCCACGATGAAGCTAAGGCAGAGATCATGAGATCCGGAAACCAGATCTACATGCTCGTGGAAAGGTAGATTTCTTTTCTCTCTCTCTTTTTTTGTTGTTGTTGTCATCTCTTTTCTCCTGTTTCTTGCTCATTTCTTGCTCCCTTCTCGTTCCTCTCACGTGAATTGTTGGACACTAAAATCAAGTCTCGAGTCCAGGTTTGTGTAGTAAGGTCGAAAGTCACTTGCCTTTTTTTTTAACTCGCGTTGTTGTGGGTTCAAATCCCACTACTGGGGCCCTCTACTCGATCCAGCTGTGGAAGTAGGATATGTAATGACCCGACAACGTGACACTGATCACATCATAGGATATGTAATGACCCCACAGCGTGACACTGACCACATCACTCTCTAGCGTGTTAACAGATGAAGAAAAAGATGGTCATGAACATCATACTTCATGGATGCCTGTCTGGCATGACAGAGTTACTTTTCTCTTCCTTTCTTACTTCAGGTGAAGACGCCCGTTGAGGCAATCAGAGACCCATAGCTGATATGCCAGCGTCAGAGTTAGCGACCCATAGCTGACCAAGACCCTGTCCCACCTCTCCTTGATATCCCCAGTAACAAGCCTAGGCTGGCTAACAGGCAGGGATCGCCATAGTCCCGTGGTGATGGAGTCTACTAAAGAAGCAGCGCGCACCCCTTGCTTTTTAGCTGTACTCCGGGACTGAAAAAGTAGCCGCTGTAACACGCTCCTACGCCGTTACGATGCTGTGCCTCAACACCTCTACAGTATCGGCTGCAAAGAACAACAGCTCGCAGTTACAGGGAGTTCGTACAAGTACCTTCCTTTCAAATCGGGCATAGTTTGAGGAGAAAACGAGGGCCAAGACTGATGGCAGAAGACGAAAGCGAAAACGTACTGGAACTTAACTCATACTAAACTCTGTGGCCGTTTTGGAAATAAATATATTTGTAGAATCCTTTACGATAGAAGCTGCTCAACAAAAGGATGCCCTCCTGGTTTTACAACGCTTGACATTTGTCTGTATAAAAACCGTTATTTACTAAAAGACTAGAAGGAAAGGCGGGTCAGGCGTGGTACTGACCATGTCACTCTCTAGTGTGCTGACAGGTCAAGGAAAATATGGGCACTAACACCATATCTCTATGTGCCTCCAAGGCATGACAGGATTACCTTTACCTTTTTTTTTTTATCATAAAGTTTTAAATGGGGAAGTGAGAAAATCTGTCAGGCGTGTCTAAAGGACTATTAGGGCCCGTTTACAACACACAAACTTGGCCACAGGAGAAGACCAATCTGTCACAGCAATTGTTCTAAGGGGAGATAATGATAATAATTATCTATGGTTTTTCCCCCTTGTGTCTTCACATGTAAATGGGAAATTAGATATGGCCGTTTCTTGTTTTGGCGTCCGTCGCTAATAACACCAAGTTAATTTGTTGAATTAGGCATGGTGCCTGGTTATAAAGGAACTGTTTTAAGAATGAATTAGATCAGCTGTTCATCTATCATGACATCAGTTGTAAGGCATCAGCGCCTGAGTAACATGAAACCTAACTCAGGCATGGAATCATTTTATTGTGCCGTCTTCTTGAACACGTCCCGCAAGTAAGGAATGAAGTGGCCATAGCGCGGATGAATCACACACGTTGCAAGCAATGATTCCAGACAGCAACAGTAAATTAATGTTGGTTTAGTGTGAGCTTTCATGTGAAATCTTCACGCATGAATAATGATTTACACAAGGTACCAGACAGTGACTGTTCCTCACATTTGGGAAGACTGAAGATCCAGATCTGTTGTACAAGCACCCTCTGGTCCATCTAGCAGCAGATGCTGGCAGTGTCCAGAAGTGGAGCGGGTTAACCGTCACCCGAGTCCCTAAGCTAGACTCAGGAAAGGCCCCCTCTGTACGTTTGATGTACGGTCCAATTCCCCTGTAGCTGGCGCCCCCGCTATTGCTATGAGACTGTATATGACAAAAACCAACCACAAACCTCACTGTCTTTTGGGTAAACCTAACCTGCTGTGCAGCAGTGATACGAGTAGTTGTACACGGCGGTCACGTGAAACAGTAGCCTATATATTTCAGAGTCTTGTTTCCTTTCACACCGGGCATAGTTTGAGGAGAAAACGAGGGCCAAGACTGATGGCAGAAGACGAAAGCGAAAACGTACTGGAACTTGAACTCATACTAAACTCTGTGGCCGTTTTGGAAATAAATATATTTGTAGAATCCTTTACGATAGAAGCTGCTCAACAAAAGGATGCCCTCCTGGTTTTACAACGCTTGACATTTGTCTGTATAAAAACCGTTATTTACTAAAAGACTAGAAGGAAAGGCGGGTCAGGCGTGGTACTGACCATATCACTCTCTAGTGTGCTGACAGGTCAAGGAAAATATGGGCACTAACACCATATCTCTATGTGCCTCCAAGGCATGACAGGATTACCTTTACCTTTTTTTTTTTTATCATAAAGTTTTAAATGGGGAAGTGAGAAAATCTGTCAGGCGTGTCTAAAGGACTATTAGGGCCCGTTTACAACACACAAACTTGGCCACAGGAGAAGACCAATCTGTCACAGCAATTGTTCTAAGGGGAGATAATGATAATAATTATCTATGGTTTTTCCTCTTGTGTCTTCACATGTAAATGGGAAATTAGATATGGCCATTTCTTGTTTTGGCGTCCGTCGCTAATAACACCAAGTTAATTTGTTGAATTAGGCATGGTGCCTGGTTATAAAGGAACTGTTTCAAGAATGAATTAGAGCAGCTGTTCATCTATCATGACATCAGTTGTAAGGCATCAACGCCTGAGTAACATGAAACCTAACTCAGGCATGGAATCATTTTATTGTGCCGTCTTCTTGAACACGTCCCGCAAGTAAGGAATGAAGTGGCCATAGCGCGGATGAATCACACACGTTGCAAGCAATGATTCCAGACAGCAACAGTAAATTAATGTTGGTTTAGTGTGAGCTTTCATGTGAAATCTTCACGCATGAATAATGATTTACACAAGGTACCAGACAGTGACTGTTCCTCACATTTGGGAAGACTGAAGATCCAGATCTGTTGTACAAGCACCCTCTGGTCCATCTAGCAGCAGATGCTGGCAGTGTCCAGAAGTGGAGCGGGTTAACCGTCACCCGAGTCCCTAAGCTAGACTCAGGAAAGGCCCCCTCTGTACGTTTGATGTACGGTCCAATTCCCCTGTAGCTGGCGCCTCCGCTATTGCTATGGGACTGTATATGACAAAAACCAACCACAAACCTCACTGTCTTTTGGGTAAACCTAACCTGCTGTGCAGCAATGATACGAGTAGTTGTACACGGCGGTCACGTGAAACAGTAGCCTATATATTTCAGAGTCTTGTTTCCTTTCACACCGGGCCCGGGGCCTTACTAACTTCCAGGCCCGTAGACTTAAACCTGTTCAGACTAATGGCTAATCCGGCACCGGATGTTACAAATATCCATTCGTCTTAGCTCTGTGCCGGATGACGTAGACGGCCATGCTTCTCCTTGGTGTCTCGGATCAGTTTTAAAAAAAAATATCTGAAAAAAAATGCAGAACGAAATACACCCAGGGTGTATTGTACACACGACTGTCAGTTGATTGTACACATGACTTAGCGAATTGTACACACGACTGTCAGTTGATTGTAAACATGACTCCGCGAATTGTACACACGACTGTCAGCTAATTGTAAACATGACTCAGCGAATTGCATATATAACTGTCAGCTAATTGTAAACATGACTCAGCGAATTGTACACACGACTGTCAGCTAATTGTAAACATGACTCAGCGAATTGCATATATAACTGTCAGCTAATTGTAAACATGACTCAGCGAATTGTACACACGACTGTCAGCTAATTGTAAACATGACTCAGCGAATTGCATATATAACTGTCAGCTAATTGTAAACATGACTCAGCGAATTGTACACACGACTGTCAGCTAATTGTAAACATGACTCAGCGAATTGCATATATAACTGTCAGCTAATTGTAAACATGACTCAGCGAATTGTACACACGACTGTCAGCTAATTGCACACATGACTCACCGAATTGTACACACGACTGTCAGCTAATTGTACACATGACTCAGCGAATTGTACACACGACTGTCAGATAATTGTACACATGACTCAGCGAATTGTACACACGACTGTCAGATAATTGTACACATGACTCAGCGAATTGTACACACGACTGTCAGCTAATTGTACACATGACTCACCGAATTGTACACACGACTGTCAGCTAATTGTACACATGACTCAGCGAATTGTACACACGACTGTCAGCTAATTATACACACGACTGTCAGCTAATTGTACACCTGACTGTCAGCTAATTGTACACACGACTGTCAGCGAATTGTACACACGACTATCAGAGAATTGTACACACGACTGTCAGCGAATTGTACACACGACTGTCAGCTAATTGTACATACGACTGTCAGCTAATTGTACACATGACTCAGCTAATTGTACACGCGACTGTCAGCTAATTGTACACATGACTCAGCTAATTGTACACACGACTGTCAGCGAATTGTACACACGACTGTCAGCGAATTGTACATACGACTATCAGCTTATTGTACACATGACTGTCAGCTAATTGTACACATGATTGTCAGCTAATTGTACACACGACTGTCAGCTAATTGTACACATGATTGTCAGCGAATTGTACACATGACTGTCAACGAATGAAAGTAAAAAAAAAAAAATGTCGGCCAGTATTTCAGTTTCATGAATAACGAAATTCTAGAAAGTTCGCAACGACTGAACGAGGGGAAAAAAAGTATGATATTTCTTGACGTTTTTTTTTTTAAATGTCTTCACAAACAGTAACTTAGATTTGACATCGGTTTACTGAGATTTCTTGAATGTCTTCACACACACTGACTTTGGCTTGATGTCAGTTTACTGAGGTTTTTTTTTTAATGTCTTCACAAACAATAACATAGACATGATGTCCAATCACTGGAGTTTCTAGAAATGTCTCAGCCAGTATACACTGATTTAGACAATATGTAAGACTAATATTTTTGCAATGGTCCACAGAGGAGCAGTCAAGATCTGGAAGCCACAGGTGACGCCCTTGAACGAACTTCGCCCTCAAGAACTGAGGACTATCACGACTGCCACAGGAGAGGACATTCAGCCTGTACAGAGGACATCACTTGCCATCAACAAACCTCCTGATGTAGGATGCTTTTTCATATGTTTCATCGTTTTCATCTGAAATATGCACATACCACCATTCCTTACTTCATCAGCTTTTCTTCCTTGAGCTGTTTAGAAGTTTCCTACCTACTCTCTTTTCCTTGTTTTCAGTTTATGCAGATATATATATATATATATATATATCTCTGAACTTTAAGTGCCCAGGTGCCCAGGGCACATAACGCTGTCGCAAGGGTTTTTTACAAAAGCCTGTCATTTGCTTTTTTTTTTTTTGCCTCTTTCCCAGGTGATCCCTCTATTGCTCAACATCCTCTCTGTTGTTATTCTCCATGTCTCCTCTTAGTGCTATTTTTGGTAGTGAGTTGTCAGTCATCCAGAGCACATGTCCCAGCCATTGCCAGCGTCTTTCATATATATATATATATTGACACAGTGCTGGAGGACCTTGACTTTGCGGACGACATTTGTCTATTATCAAGCAGTCACAAAGATATGCAAGAAAAAATAAACAAGTTAACCCAGAATGCAAACAACATAGGACTAAAGATCAACGTAGGAAAGACAAAGTTAATGAAGCAAAATGTGAACAACAGAAATGTACTCAGAGTAGATAACAAGTTAGTGGAGGAGGTCAACGAATTTGTATACCTTGGCAGCAGAGTAGTAGAAAATGGAGACAGCACAGAGGACATCAACAGAAGACTTACTAGAGCAAACCAGGCTTTTGCAATGCTGCAGACTATATGGAAATCAAAAAAACTAAGCATAAATATGAAAATCAGGATATTTAAGAGTAATGTTCTAAGTGTACTACTCTATGGAAGTGAATGCTGGAAAATCACCAAAACCATAGAAAACAAGTTGAATTCTTTCCAGACTAAATGTTTACGTAGAATTAAAAAAATATTTTGGCCAAACACCATAAGAAATAACATTTTATTGGCAGAAATGCAGATGAAACCACTGACAACAATTATTGAGGAAAGACGCTGGCGATGGTTGGGACATGTGCTCCGAATGACTGACAACTCACTACCAAAAATAGCACTAAGATGGACACCACAGGGGAGCAGAAGTAAGGGTAGACCAAAAGAGACATGGAGAAGAACAACAGAAAGGATGTTGAGCAATAGAGGGCTCACCTGGGCAAGAGCAGAAAAAAAGGCGAAAGACAGGCATTTGTGGAAAACCCTTGCGGAAGCCCCATGTGCCCTGGGCACTTAAGGTTCAGATATATATATATATATAATATATATATATATATATATATATATATATATATATATATATATATATATGACGATCTTGTGCTAGCAATCAGCATATTTGTTTCATTCAGTGACATCTTGAATTTGCTAACCTATGATTGTTATCTAGAATTAGGGTTCTTGAATTTGCTAGCCTATAATTGATATCTAGAATTAGAGTTCGGTTGATTTGAATGGCAAGGACAGAGTGATCAACTTTTATGCACGGGCTGGGTCATCTACGTTTGATGTCTGAAAACCATTGGGACCTAACGACAGCTTCTGTGCCCAGTGCAACGAATGGAACTAAGACAGCTTCTATGCTCAGTGCAACGAATGGAACTAAGACAGCTTCTATGCTCAGTGCAACGAATGAGACTAAGACAGCTTCTATGCCCAGTGCAACGAATGAGACTAAGACAGCTTCTATGCCCAGTGCAACGAATGAGACTAAGACAGCTTCTATGCCCAGTGCAACGAATGAGACTAAGACAGCTTCTATGCCCAGTGCAACGAATGAGACTAAGACAGCTTCTATGCCCAGTGCAACGAATGAGACTAAGACAGCTTCTAGGAGTAAGCAACAGCTTCTATGCCCAGTGCAACGAATGAGACTAAGACAGCTTCTATGCCCAGTGCAACGAATGGGACTAAGACAGCTTCTATGCCCAGTGCAACGAATGAGACTAAGACAGCTTTTATGCCCAGTGCAACGAATGAGACTAAGACAGCTTCTATGCCCAGTTCAACGAATGGAACTAAGACAGCTTCTGTGTCCAGTGCAACGAATGAGACTAAGGCAGTTTCTATGCCCAGTGCAACGAATGAGACTAAGACAGCTTCTGTGTCCAGTGCAACGAATGAGACTAAGGCAGTTTCTATGCCCAGTGCAACGAATGAGACTAAGACAGCTTCTATGCCCAGTTCAACGAATGGAACTAAGACAGCTTCTGTGTCCAGTGCAACGAATGAGACTAAGACAGTTTCTATGCCCAGTGCAACGAATGAGACTAAGACAGCTTCTATGCCCAGTGCAACGAATGGAACTAAGACAGCTTCTGTGTCCAGTGCAACGGATGGGACTAAGACAACTTCTGTACCAAGTGCAACGAATGGAACTAAGACAACTTCTGTGCCAAGTGCAACGAATGGAACTAAGACAACTTCTGTACCAAGTGCAGCGAATGAGACTAAGACAGCTTCTGTTCTCAGTGCAACGAATGGAACTAAGACAACTTCTGTACCAAGTGCAACGAATGGGACTAAGACAACTTCTGTACCAAGTGCAACGAATGGAACTAAGACAACTTCTGTACCAAGTGCAACGAATGGAACTAAGACAACTTCTGTACCAAGTGCAACGAATGGAACTAAGACAGCTTCTGTTCTCAGTGCAACGAATGGAACTAAGACAACTTCTGTACCAAGTGCAACGAATGGGACTAAGACAACTTCTGTACCAAGTGCAACGAATGGAACTAAGACAACTTCTGTACCAAGTGCAACGAATGGGACTAAGACAACTTCTGTACCAAGTGCAACGAATGGAACTAAGACAGCTTCTGTACCAAGTGCAACGAATGGAACTAAGACAGCTTCTAGTCCCAGTGCAACGAATGGGACTAAGAAAGCTTCTGTGTCAAGTGCAACGAATGGGACTAAGACAGCTTCTAAGCCCAGTACAACGAATGAGACTAAGACAGCTTCTGGGAGTAAGCAACAGCTTCTAGTCCCAGTGCAACGAATGAGACTAAGACAGCTTCTAGTCCCAGTGCAACGAATGAGACTAAGACAGCTTCTGGGAGTAAGCAACAGCTTGTATGCCCAGTCAACCTATGACGCCAAGGAGTTAAGGATTATCAAGGACCTTTTTTTTTTGGCCTCAGAATTGGCAAAGATGTACCAATGAACTGGCACTGATGTGAGTTACAAAGCCAGACTTCTCTGATGAGTCCACCACGAAGAAACTGTTCTCTAACCCACCAGTGATAGGTAGCTATAGCTACTAGGTTTTCGATATTGATTTTAAATCAACCGCGGTGTCTTTAACCCTCAATTTTAATATAGTTTCAGTTAGTCCTTCTTCTTGAATGTGGGTAACTACAGATTGAACGATCCGTGACGGGTGCCTAAAGTTGTAGTTCTGAGCCTCCGTGACCAAATAATTTCTGGGTTTAAGGGCTGCAAAGCGTCCAAGCAATGTACATTTCCGGGCTTTTATTATAAAATTCTGACGGTCTGTTGTAAATAAACTATGATTATTTATTTGATAAACTTTAGTCTGATAAGTTTATTATGTTTTCCTAATCAAGAAGTTTAAGTATCTTAAATTAATAAACGAATAATATAACTGTTTGGGTTAATTAATCCATTGATTCGTGTAAATAGTGGAGTTTATTTGGCAGTCTTGTCCCATATCCTTTTTCCCGTTTGTATGATGCCACCGTATTTTTTTAAAATATGCTTTTCTGATGACCGTTCTTATTTTTCTTTGCCTGACCTCTCTTATTTTGTTCATCTCAAGGCATGACCTGATTACGTTTATTCGGGGTCCTATGGAATGCTGTGCCTACTCACTCCACATTCTTCTGCTTTATCTGTTCTTGGGTAGGCAACCGCTTCGCTCTGGTTCACGGGCCGATGTTATTTACAGTTTTCCCCGTCATTCTTGACCTTTGAGTTTAACCCCTCGGCACCTGGTATGTAAGCTCGTTGTTTGTCTTGGGGAGTCCGCTCTCTTTTTTTTTTCTAGTTTCTAGTCAGTGATGGGTTAACTATCATCCAGGCTTCTAGCCTAATCTTAGCACACACACCCCCTCCCCACTTCAGGCCTATACCATTTGTGTTCTGATATAGAGTTCATAAAACAATATTATATTTTTTCCGCTTTCCACGAAGCCGGGCCCTGGGCCCCTGTTCTGAATCAATCCTGTAGAGCTCAGTGGATACCACATCACCGCTTCTAGCGTAGAAATGATTTTCCCATTCCGAGCTGTCCTAGCTTGATTCTCACCATTCAGAACACCAGAGTTACAAGAGAGGAAAAGATTATGAACATTGTTTGGATATGTCGTGATTAAGAAAAATTAATATATGAGAATCCAGTAATCACCAGAAAACTCAGTGGAAAAAGTAAAAGAAGGAGGCCGAGAGGAAAAAAAAACAAACTAAAAAAGAATATCTGATGGGCTGACCACGTAACTGCTAAACATTAACAACAACAACAACAACAGCAACAACAACAACAACAAGACTGGAAAGACCAAAGCGCCCAGAATGCGAAGCGCATCACAAAATGACTAAAGTAACACCCACTAATAGTATAGGAAGTCCCCCGAGTTACGAACGTCCGACTTACGTGTAACCTATAGCTATCTACCCTCCCCCCCCCCTCTCCTCTCCCTCGAAAAGCCTATTATTTTAACACTTCGAGTTACATACAACTGATTCATAATAATAAACGAGTGCTACTTTACAACGCGCATCAAAACATTGTGTGCCTACAGCTGGTTTATGTGTAGAAAGATGGTACACTATATCCTATATACTATATAACTGATGTTTGATACGAACCGTAACCAGCTATTCCAACGTACGTACATATTCGACTTACGAACAGACTTGGGAACGGAATTCCTAACTCGGAGACTTCCAGTGTTATAGAATTTTTTTTTAAAATATGCTTTTCTGATGACCGTTCTTATTTTTCTTTGCCTGACCTCTCTTATTTTGTTCATCTCAAGGCATGACCTGATTACGTTTATTCGGGGTCCTATGGAATGCTGTGCCTACTCACTCCACATTCTTCTGCTTTATCTGTTCTTGGGTAGGCAACCGCTTCGCTCTGGTTCACGGGCCGATGTTATTTACAGTTTTCCCCGTCATTCTTGACCTTTGAGTTTAACCCCTCGGCACCTGGTATGTAAGCTCGTTGTTTGTCTTGGGGAGTCCGCTCTCTTTTTTTTTTTCTAGTTTCTAGTCAGTGATGGGTTAACTATCATCCAGGCTTCTAGCCTAATCTTAGCACACACACCCCCTCCCCACTTCAGGCCTATACCATTTGTGTTCTGATATAGAGTTCATAAAACAATATTATATTTTTTCCGCTTTCCACGAAGCCGGGCCCTGGGCCCCTGTTCTGAATCAATCCTGTAGAGCTCAGTGGATACCACATCACCGCTTCTAGCGTAGAAATGATTTTCCCATTCCGAGCTGTCCTAGCTTGATTCTCACCATTCAGAACACCAGAGTTACAAGAGAGGAAAAGATTATGAACATTGTTTGGATATGTCGTGATTAAGAAAAATTAATATATGAGAATCCAGTAATCACCAGAAAACTCAGTGGAAAAAGTAAAAGAAGGAGGCCGAGAGGAAAAAAAAAAACAAACTAAAAAAGAATATCTGATGGGCTGACCACGTAACTGCTAAACATTAACAACAACAACAACAACAGCAACAACAACAACAACAAGACTGGAAAGACCAAAGCGCCCAGAATGCGAAGCGCATCACAAAATGACTAAAGTAACACCCACTAATAGTATAGGAAGTCCCCCGAGTTACGAACGTCCGACTTACGTGTAACCTATAGCTATCTACCCTCCCCCTCCCCTCTCCTCTCCCTCGAAAAGCTTATTATTTTAACACTTCGAGTTACATACAACTGATTCATAATAATAAACGAGTGCTACTTTACAACGCGCATCAAAACATTGTGTGCCTACAGCTGGTTTATATGTAGAAAGATGGTACACTATATCCTATATACTATATAACTGATGTTTGATACGAACCGTAACCAGCTATTCCAACGTACGTACATATTCGACTTACGAACAGACTTGGGAACGGAATTCCTAACTCGGAGACTTCCAGTGTTATAGAATTTTTTTTTAAAATGATTGTGCTGAAGTCATTTCAAGCGTTATTAATTCAATATATATTTTTTAAACACACAAAGTATATTTCCATCCCCACTATAAATCTAATGCCCACATCTAGCTGCTTCTTGCAATATCATGGCGGTTTCTTGTTGGTTTCACGCTGACCTGTCTTTGAACCCTATTTTGTTATCCGTAACATTTTTCTCGTTTCAGCTTGATTGTTGCTCACTTGATACATATAGGTCCTTAAAAGATTCCGACAGTTGCCGAAGTTTCTACCATCTATTTTTATCCGCCAATCACCGACAAGAACATTTACTTTTTCTCAGTGTCACACCACTCCTCAGATACGAACGATGTCTTCAATTCCTCACCTCCCCCCCTTCCACCTAAACCCCAATTGACTTAAGTCAGCGAAGCCCTGAATTCATGTAAATGGCTGAACACGATAACCTACTGTAGCTTTATTCACTTCCCGTGATGCATTGTAATCCAGTGCGCCTCGTCATGCAGGCAGATATTCTCCATTTATTAATATTTTCTAAACACGGTGTGCTGAGTGCCCACTGTGTTTCCTGCAGCCGGAGTAGAAGCAGTTCTTTCAGTTTGGGAGACCGCGTTACCATCGAATTCATCATTCTTTCTTAGGGTACAGCCGTTTAACCCTTTCAAGACCAAAATTCAAGTTAATTGGTCTATAAAACTATTCTCGAATGGTAAGCATTGAAATAGTCGTTTAACACTTGACACGAAAGAACATGTTTACAGTATTGGTATTGGACACATAGCCTGTGGATTGTTTTGAAATCCACTCAGAAAGGAAGGGGATTTCCCAGTGAATTTTTAAGTCAGTCAGAAGAATCTTTTCAAATTACAGTACTGTAAACATGTTCTCTCCTACCCAGTTTTCAACATTCAGGAATTCTTAAGGAACCATAGAAACTGAACTTTTCTGCTGTATTCGTTTAACTAACAGAAAGTTTGTCCACAGGAGCCATGTAGAATTGGCAGCAGCCACAACCGATCTGCCCAGCCTTTTGGCCAACCCAAGGTAGCGGTGCCCAACGTGGTCCACGCCCAGTATAATTCTCCCATGGGACTGTACTCTGCCAATAACATCGCAGACACATTTAGTCAGCAGACGGCGGGAATCCAGAGTCAGATGGAAGGGTAAGTAAACAAAAAATGACCGAAACCAAGTGATAAATAAATATTTTTTTGTCTTGTTCTTATGTAAAAACTTCCAGAAGTCATCAAGAAGGCAATATAGTTTTTTTGTTTGTTTGTTTTCTTTATTTTGCAAACACCAGTAAACACAAATGGATAACATTTTCTATAAAAGCAGTTGTCCCTTTAAATCTTTCATTCCCATATAAAGTGCGCCATAGAAAGGCACGTACACGAGGACAAGCTGATCGAGACCTTCATAAGTGAGAGTATACAGGCGCTGTCCTGGCATTCTACTGACTCAAGTCACTGGTCAGTAATTCAAGTTCAGCACTTTCAGTTGTCAGCCTGGACGTTGAATAAATGTGGACAGCCAGGTCTACTAACTTAAGATTCTCTGCGGGAGACGCAGAAGCACAAGCATCGAGCCGGCCAGGGAGTGGGTCACAGCAGCTCGCTTTGAAGATCCGGAACTGAGCCCTGAAGCAGGATTCTCACCGTGGGGTAACAATTGTTCAGTTAAAGTCTGACATTCATAGCTCCGGTGACTGAGCTTGAGACTACGATAGAAAGAGAGGGAATCTTTCTTGGGTGCTATATTGAATTTTACCCCCTCCCCCCGTATCCTGCTGTAGGAACACCTCTGCCTTTTTCCGGAAACTCTACGAAGACACAGAGTAACATCCAGACCAGCTCCTACCCTGTTCTCAGACCCTGAACGTCGTCTCGTTCTGTGTCACGACCATCTTTACACTTATTTCAGTTTTTTTTTCTTTAATTTTACATTTCTTTCTATCAGTATTTTCCCCCATTTTTTTGCCATTTGGTAGAAAGACATTTTAGGGGAAAAAAAGTCCGCTTCGACTTTTTATTTGACTCATGTTTGAGAACATTAAAAATCTTCATCGACTTTTATCATGGAAGTTTAAATGTTTGAATAGCTTTTTAGGATATCCACTAACTTCGTTCAGCGGGAATGAGTATTTTTCTTAGATTTATCGAAAGCTTGATTCACGCAGATATATTTTTATGTGATTGTGGGCCAAAATGCCTCGCTTCTCTTTTCTTGTACTTTCACAAAATATTACATATCTCTATGTTGCCGTATAGATTTCTTTAAATTAGAATTCATAAATGTTAGGATTCGATTTTTGTCCCCCTTATTTTTAACCTTCACCTTCTTTAGTTTTGTGTTCATGTAAATTCAGTATCAACGATCGTTGAAATGCTTGCTAAACTGAGTTATAGACAAGTCAAATGCTTGTAAAAATGAGTTATAGACAAGTCAAATGCTTGTTACAATGAGTTATAGAGAGATACTTAATTTTTAAGTATTTGTATTTGTGCTACTTGCTTAAGATGTTGCATTTATCATCGTCTCTGTGCTATAAGATGTACTTGATACAAAGCCTGCCTTCACTCACAGAGATAGATAAAAGTGCTGCTAGTTAGTACACTTGATTCAGGGTATTTTACTTGGCTGGAATGCTCCCTTTATGTTGATAAAATCAAATGTACTGAATGAATATTTCAGCACTCTCTTGCAGATGTCTACTATGCAAAATTTCTGCTCTATTAATAGCTCTATTATCACCTTGTTCTTAGCTAGTAGCAACCACTTGTGACTCGACGCTACAAAATGAATGGTATATCGGCATTTCGAGATAACGAAAATATGGCCATATCACACACATACACACAAACACACACACAATCATTTAAAGCATTTTTAAGAAATAATGAAAAATGTACAAGTTGTTGCAAAATGTAGAAATATTTAGGTTTGAAAAAAAAGTGTGAAAACATTGGAAAACAACGTCAATTTAAATGTTTATTTGATATAAACCTTGTTTTGCATCATATGTAGATATATTTCGCATTGTTCACTTTAATGAAATTGCTTTGTTTTATTTAATCTCCTAGCAGTTTCATCAAATGTCAGGCATGAAACCTCAAAATGGGGCATCATCAGTTCTTTTCAATACTTTTAACATCTTTTAAAAAATATTCTTTTTAAAATGTCTCTTGTGAGCTTTCAGAAGCTATAATTCTAGCCCAAAATCAGTCCTTCCAGCTCACAAAGATCTAATATAACCGAAGCTGATTCATTTTGTAGTGTTTGGTTACAGTTTTCATTCACCAACACGGCATATATACACAGCGTGAAACATGAAAAACTGAGTGGCAAATGAGTGGCAAACAGGACGCATATGCAACTATATATACCTCCAACATACCTTCCTTCTTTAGATATCTCTGCCCATGACAGGATAGCTTTTTCATCATCTAAATTAAAATTAGTTCGTAAAATATGCTTATATATATTTTTCTCTTAAATATGTTTTTGGCCAATTTTATTCCATTATTTGATCCCACAAAAGCAAATTTCTTGTCCCCCCCCCCCTTTTTTTTCTGAAATTATTGAGCTACCATCCTTAAATTAAATGCAACTCGATCAGCGTCCTAGCTTTGCACTCAGCCGTTAACCTCGATCACTCTCATCAGTCACCGAAGTTAACGCTAGACATTTAGTCTCACTCGTTCACAGAGATGAGTCGAGTCAGTTTAACATGCTTACATTGACTCTCTCTCTCAAACTTGTTAACAATGAAGTTTCTGGGCTGCTTGTGCTTACTGTAACATGTTTTGTATATCTTCAGTGACAAGGCGTAAGTATTCATCGGAATCAGATAGATGGGGGGAGGCAAAACGTTTGGTTTTCCACCCCATAATGCTTTTACAGAATACCCGAGATAGCTTTACGTAGTTTAGACAGCTCCTATGTTAGTGTCGCCATTTTGCCAATAAGAACTCTAGAGACTAATTTTATTGTAGGGGGATTCAGAGACTAATTTTGTTATAGAGGTCTTCAGAGGCTAATTTTGTTATAGGAGAGATTCAGAGGCTAATTTTGTTATAGGAGAGATTCAGAGACTAATTTTGTTATAGCGGAGATTCAGAGACTAATTTTGTCAAATAAGACTTCAGAGACTCATTACTTAAGTGTAAGACTTAAGTGTATCGCAAGGGGACTTCAGTCTAATTTTGTCACAGGGGGGAATTCATAGACTAATTTCTTTTTTTTTTTTTTTTAATGGGGCTCAGATAAAGAACTTCAGAAACTGATTTTGCTGTAAGCAGCAACAGTAATAAATCTTGCCGTTAACTTATTAGCGTTAATTTCTCAAACTTTATTTTTATATTACCACATCAGGGAGAATTCGGGTCCACGTGCACCTGAAAGGGGAGGGATGGAGCGAGTGTATGAAGTAGTTATTGCAAGAGATTATGAAGATGTTCTTATATAGAGAAACATATGTGATGTTTTTTTTTGGAGAGGGGGGAAAGTGGGGCTGTGTATTTTGTGCGTACCTATTAGAGAAATGCAAAAGTAGCGATGTAGTTAAAGCGATGTGTTTCATTTCTATGGAACAGGTTTTGACCAGTGCTCCTCAAAAGTCACGTTGCTCCAACAGAGACTAATACTTTTGACACAGCAAAGTAACAGAACACATGCTGTATGAGCAGACCTCGAAAAAAATCATAGACAAAGCACTTTTAGACATGAGAGAAAGGGGGGAAAATCATAGACAAAGCACTTTTAGACGTGAGAGAAAGGGGAAAAAATCATAGACAAAGCACTTTTAGACGTGAGAGGAAGGCGAAAAAATCAAAGACAAAGCACTTTTAGACGTGAGAGAAAGGGAAAAAATCATAGACAAAGCACTTATAGACGCGAGAGAAAGAGAAAACAAATAATAGACAAAGCACTTTTAGACGTGAGAGAAAGGGGGGAAAATCATAGACAAAGCACTTTTAGACGTGAGAGAAAGGGAAAACAAATCATAGACAAAGCACTTTTAGACGTGAGAGAAAGGGAAAAATCGTAAGAGAATTACTCGTACCTGAGGCTTGAACCACGGACTTTGGTAGGACAAACAGCCGTCCAGCCAGAAGAAAACAGTGTGTTAACGAACTTCGCTATCTAGCACCCCGGGTCTTGTTCCCTACCGGGGTTCGTGGTTCAAGTCCCAGGTAATTTTCTTGTTATTTCCCTTCCTCTCGCGTCTAAAAGTTCTTTGACTACGATTTTTTTCGAGCCCTAATCATAGAGCACTGTGTTCTGTTACTTTATTGTACGAAAGCTTCGTTGTTTCCTATTTGTAAAATGTGTATCTAATAAGTACTTTTGATACCAGAGTTCGAGAAGTCTCAATGTTCCATAGCACTGTTGAAATATTAGGTATATTTATATTCAAAATATGCATAATACAAAAAAAAACATCACAATAAAATTAGTCTTCTGTCTTCCCACTGACAATATGGCTGACAACAAGTGTAGCGTTTGTTTATGTATGGTTCGTACAGCAATATTGTTTTGTTAAATTTCAGCTTATGGTTTTTATTTGTTTTTTTTTACAAACGTTGTGCCGTACGCTTGTCTTGTCTTCATTTCAACTTTTGAAAAAAAATTAATGACTGAAATTTGTTTTTTAAATAGATGGCATGAATAGCATAAGGAGAAATCATTGTTTTGTAATGTCCTGCAACACCAGTAGTTTAAGAGGCTGTGAGTTTTATCCATTTGTGTTTTTTATTTGTTTTTTGTTGTGTTTACTTTAGCCGCAAGCCTTGCTGAGAAACAAATTCAGTTGTATTCGGTGTTTGCCTGCACCATTATTTTCATACATTGGCTGATTTCATGAAATGTAGAACACTTGACATAAAAAAAACACATATAGTGTACATTTCCAATGATTCGTCCATTTATTTGTAGCTATGTATTTTAAAACTCGAAAGTGAGTTCCTTAGATCTTTTGTATTGTATGTATATCTGTTTCCTTTCTGAAGATATGATGAAGTTCAGTCTCCCCTCCGTTCTCTTCTATTTCCACTTCAACACTTTACCCGTTTCGTTTTTTTTTCTTTTTAAAAGAAATTTTTGTCAAAACACACATTTTAATTTACCCCAAGGCTCAATATTTCTATTCTGCCAAAAACTTCCTCAAATGCCTTTTTTTGTCTGAAGTAATCAGAGATTCCAATATTCAACACAAAAAGATAACGTTGAGTCATTACGAAGGAGTTAAAGTAGGATACATAAATAAAGACGATAAGGATAATGTTAAAATCCTTAGATAAGCATTATTCAGTTAGTTGTAATATAATATATAAATACATTAGACTTTGTGTAATTGAAACTAAAAAAAAAACACTTGATTTAAAATGAAAAATAAATTGCAGGAAACTGCACTTTGTGTATTTACATTGTTCTTTTATCATTTAGCTATCAGCAATTTGTGCTTAAATGTAATTGCTGTAAACTGTTTTACCTTCACGTGGAGCTTTGTTTATGTTTAGAATTCGCTGTAATGAATTTCCATTAGGGATAAATGTGGTATCAGAAACTGACGTGCTGGTAGCACTGAACTTTCAAACATTCATCGCCGTTTTTATATCTGAACTTTTTCTATCATTGGTATTAAGACTTGATATAGATGCCCAAGTCTTTTCTTTGATATAGTTAACGGACTGTATTAATTGAGTTAACAGATCTGTATGAAGTTCCATTAAGGTCAAACTGTATTTTTTAAAAATGTATAACCGCTGTAGAACTTGTATATCTAAGTTCTGAATTAAGGAAAATGTATGTTTTTTTTAAAAATAAAACTGTTACCAAAATGTCTGTAGATCTTTTTCATGGAACAAATTTAATTTTAAAAAAATGAACAAAAATTAACGAAAGCTAATCGAGTAATATCTCTCTCTCTCTCTCTCTCTCTCTCTCTCTCTCTCTCTGAATCTTAAGTGGCCAGGGCACATGGGACTTCCGCAAGGGTTTTCCACAAATGCCTGTCCTTTGCCTTTTTTTCTGCTCTTGCCCAGGTGAGCCCTCTATTGCTCAACATCCTTTCTGTTGTTCTTCTCCGTGTCTCTTTTTGTCTACCCTTACTTCTGTTCCCCTGTGGTGTCCATCTTAATGCTATTTTTGGTAGTGAGTTGTCAATCATTCGAAGCACATGTCCCAGCCATCGCCATGTCGTTCCTCAATAATTTTTGTCAGTGGCTTCATCTGTATTTCTGCCAACAAGATGTTATTTCTTATGGTGTTTGGCCAAAGTATTTTTCTAATTCTTCGTAAACATTTATTCTGGAAAGAATTCAACTTGTTTTCTATGGTTTTGGTGATATTCCAGTAATCTACTGGTTTGTTATTATCGCCAGCTAGAGTCCTTCTTCTTCTTCTTCTTCTTTTTCTTCTTCTACTTCTTCTTTGTTTTCATATCAATTAACAGGACCAATTAATTAGCATCCACTTCGACACAATGCATTATGATTTACTATATCTTCGCAAAGTATCCAGATAAAAAATACCAATATTTATAATGAATTTAATTAACTGATATGAGATTACTAATGTAAAGTATTTAGCCCTTGCATTATTTATACACACATGTTTATGTTTTTTTTTTGTATTAACTTTAGTAGACGCCCAGCAAGAAATAATTATTCTTTATCTCTCTCACCTGACGGATATATAAACTCTACTTATATCACAGAACTTTACGTCTAGATTTGTCGTTCATTGCTATACAATTATTTGTGTGTTAAATATACACACGAGTGTAATTATTTACATAATGTTTTACATGTTGCTAGCCAACATTTTATTACATATTGAAGCTGATTATATAATGAATAATTACACCATGTTTCATAATTTTAAGGCACATTTTATCCCTTTCTTGGAAATCAAGAATAAAATAGAATTATTGATATCTGTATTGCCCTTCTGTTACGTAATGACCGATTATGCAGAATTAAGAATATGGCATTTTGCCTGCGTTTGTTTTAGCAGCTGTGCTAAAATCTTAATTTGTTTGATGTGTAAATATTTATGGTGACGATGTTGTGTTCGTGTAGACTGCGTGTTGCTCTTCTTCTGATTTCTGTGGAACTAAGAGATATTGTTCTCAGTTATCAACGTATACCACAGAAAACATTCACGCTAAGAACTGTAGGAAACAGTGAGTGAGAGAGAGCCCCCCCCCGCGCCCCCAACCAAACAAGAGGTGGGGGTAGGAAATTACACACACCTTAAATACGAGGAACCTAGCCTGGATATCTCTGACCAACCAGTTGGCTCGAGGATGACCGGAACCTACCGAAGTTTTGATCCTAACAAAATGCGACAGAGTCCCTATGGCTCTGCTTATGGTAGACCTCAACAACGTGCACTGTTGTCTGCTTGGCCTTCAGCGTCCTTGTGTGGTGGATCTGAACTCGACAAACCCTGCATGCACCATCCTGTTCATTTTTATAGAGTTGTTATAGCTTTGTTAGGTTGTGTTGCTTCCCAGTCCCTTTTTTTTCAGTCTGTTATTCTCACAAAAATAAATAAATAAAAACAAAAACTGCCAACGAAGTGATGGTGCTGAAGAACAAGCATCGCATCGGATAAGAAGTGGGTTATTGTGGATTGCTTTAACAACCGTATTGGAGCCAAGAAACGACCTTTTTTGGCGGGCTTCACCACCTGGAAGAACTACATTAAACCATACTACGTAATCCAGACTGAAAGAGTACGTGTTTATAAGAACACCATAGAAGAGGAAGGATAACAATTTGACAAGCTCTGGCTCGAAGGCCAAATGTATGTACAAATCATTCTAGCATTATCAGCCTTGCTTCCTTAGACTACTATAGGGTGGATAGTCCGAGTGTTAATTTGGTCCCTTAGATTACTACAGTCCGAGTGTTAATTTGTCTTTAAGCCACGTCTTTACATATAGAACTTCTCGTTAGCTTTTGTAAAGTCTTTTGCGATAATTCTTTGATGCAGTTGTTTATTATTCTTTTTTAAAAATTAATAATAGCTTTTCTTTTTCTGCAGTTGTGATGTTTTGTTTCAAATATTGTGTCAGTTGTTACTATTTTTGGTATTTAAATTTAGACTGAAATAGTAGTTGAACAATAGTGCTGTTTGTTTTACTGTGTAAAGCTGACTGCTATAGTGCTCTTCGTTTTACTGTGTAAAGCTGACTGCTATAGTGCTCTTCGTTTTACCGTGAAAACATGAATGCTACGATCCAAAGTGTATCTTGAACTGTAGTACTGTTTGTAGTCCTATGTAAAGTGTGACTGGTGCTCTCCTAAGCACTAGTAAACTTCGTTTACAGCACTGTAGACAAACAGCACTGCCTCTAGGCTGTCTATAGGAGAACTTGTATAACAGATAGTTCAGGCAGTGGACGCCCATAGCTCAATGTTGAGGTGTCTGCAACTTAACTTTAGGCGGTGCTTTTCAAATTATCATTTATGTCATTTACAGTTCCGTTGTTTGTATTATGCATTTGAGTTTACATATATTTTGTAAATTAAGGACTCAAATAATGTCAAGTTTGAAAAGTAGAGTTAGGCTGTTGTGTATGGTGCATTTCTACAAATAAGACTGAAATAAGACTGACGGAAAGAGAGGGACAACTTAGCAATAAAGAAATAAGAACGACGAAAAACAACAACAAAACCTCAATATTTCGACAAAAGCGTCTTTATCAAGGACAGTAGAGAAGACAAAACAAGCAGATAAATGCACTCCCGTCAGACTCTACTCTGCAGGAATAAATTTTACCTCTGCCAATGTCACATTTGTTTGAAAAGTAGAATTTTGTATTTTAGTAATATTTTTCATGACATGGCGGTTTGTACATGTGTGAAGAGTTGTAGCGACTGTTGCCTTATCTTTCATTGTCACCTTTCTCATGTATCTTTCAAAGTGCAGACTCGATAGTTTGTCTCATATTTCAGGCTTATGTTATTCCTTCCATCCTTCACCTGCCTGGACGTCCTCACCCTCTTTTGCCTTCTGTGCTCTGTTTGAGCATTGGCTGTGATATCCTGTCTATGACTGTAATGTCTGCGTGAGCGTCCTTTGTTTCCTTCTGTACTCAGTTTTATGTATTATCTGTAGTACACTGTCTATGGCTGTACTGTTTGAGTGGGCGTCCTCTGTTTCCTTCTGTACTCAGTTTTGTGTTTTATCTGTAGTACACTGTCTATGACGGTACTGTTTGAGTGGGCGTCCTCTGTTTCATTCTGTACTCAGTTTTATGTGTTATCTGTAGTACACTGTCTATGGCTGTACTGTCTTCATGGAAAAGGTTAAATCTAAATGGCAGGAACAAGGGAAGCAACTTTATTAGCACTCTTTCACGTAGCAGTCTAGTTGGACATTATGACAAGAGTCTAGTTGGACATTATGACAGAGTGCAGTTGGACATTATGACAGAGTGTAGTTGGACATTATGACAAGAGTCTAGTTGGACATTATGGCAGAGTCTAGTTGGACCTTATGGCAGTCAGTCAGTCATTGTCTCATATGTTTATAATATTATACTACATGTTTCTTTAATGTCAAACATATTTTCACATGACAATTTGTATTTCTCTATAATAAAAACAAATCATTTACAACTCGTCGCTGCTGACCTGGGAACCTAGCCTGGATATCTCTGACCAACCAGTTGGCTCGAGGATGACCGGAACCTACCAGAGTTTGGATCCTAACGCAATGGGACAGAGTCCCTATGGCTCTGCTTATGGTAGACCTCAACAACGTGCACTGTTGTCTGCTTGGCCTTCACCGTCCTTGTGTGGTGGACCTGAACTCGACAAACCCTGCATGCATCATCTTGTCCATTTTTTTAGAGTTGTTACAGCTTTGTTAGGTTGTGTTGCTTCCCAGTCCCATTTTTTTGTTCAGTCTGTTACTCTCACAGCCAGTTGTCTTGTGGATTATGTCTAGTTCGGTTTGGATTTTATTGTGTTACTCGCCCGAATCGTGTGATTCCGTATTAACTTTTGCATTTCTTTTATGAATGTCCCACTTAATTTATGTTCCTTTGAGAAAAACAAAATGATGGTTTTATTTCGGTCGTAGTTTTGTGTAGGAAAATTGTGAGCATCAGCTGCTTAAAAAAATGTTTTTCATGCAATGCGTTTTCTTTGGTTTCATTTTATTTCAGTGATTTACCCATGCACGTTGTGTGAACGTTTTTTTGTCTGTATTTTCCCGCCTTTTGTTTCCTGTTGCTAACACACAGAACATGCCCAGGCAGGAGCAAGTAATCGAAAACAACATCCACGTCACAGAAGGCACGAAAACTTGCCTCGTGCTTGCCTTTGTACTGCCGAATATGAACAAGTGACAGATTATTCATCTGGTTCAGGTGTACTTTGAAAGCATTCCGGACATAGTTTAAATATCGTTTATATTTAACATACTGCTGATCTCTGTAAATGATCAAAGAAAAAAAAAGGTACAATTATCTCCCTTTCCCCTTTCCAGTTGTTCATTATGTATTGTTTTGTCGACTGTCACTGCTTGTGACTGTTCAAGTGTTACACACATACGAGGGGTGATTGATAAGTTCTCGGCATAAGATACAACGGATTATTTGTAGACAACTTTTTTGGGTTATTTCTCAATATAGTTCCCTTGCAAGTTTATGCACTTAGTCTAGCGATCCTGGAGCATACGGATCCCTTCTTTGTAAAAGTCAGCATCTTATGCCAGTAGAAAGTGGTCTACAGCATGAATGGCGTCATCATCTGAAGCAAATTTGCGACCACTGAGCTCCTTTTTTGAGTTTGGTAAAAGGGATGGCGACTGCAGTAAAACTGGTTAATATAAATAAGGTAGATAGAGGTGTATGGTGCAGTTTTACAAAGTGAGGGAGGAAGTGAGCAAGGTGAGAAAAAAACGAATATAAAGTATGAGAATGTATAAATGAAAAACATACAACATCCGATATTTCGGCGTGAGCCTTATTCGAGGATACATGCAAAAACAAAATACAAACACATATAACTTATCTGAAGCGTCTTGCTCTCAGCAAAGCTTAATTGTGTGTGGAAGAAGGAGGAGGAAGAAAAAAAAAACGTTGCCTACAGACAAAAGATTCCCGATATAGCCAATCATAGCGAAGAAGCGGAGAGAGAGGAAGGCAATAGAAACATGATAGCCGCTAGAGGTGTCGGGTTGGGGGGGGGGGGGAAGGGGAGAGAAAAGAGGACGCGAGAGATAATGAATGAAGAACTTAAACACCTACAGGGAGGAAATGTAAAACTGGTGAATGGGACAAGACCAATATGTTGGCAGAGAAGGAAATAGGATGGTGGTAGGGAGGGGTAGCATAGAGAAAGAAATTAGAGTATAAAAAAGGCCAGTGGAAAAATAAAGAAGTTACAGAAAGCTGAAGACATTGTTAATTCCAGCTGGGTGGATACAGCCAGTCTGGAAAATAAGGCGCTGTTCTAAGACCCTCCGAGATCGTACATCTGCGGAACAAGAGCGGATCGCACTAACCGAAATGTCCTGTTTGCCCCTGTGGTTACCAAGGCAAAAATGTTGATAAACAGGTAATAGTCTGAAGGGGCCAAATCTAGGGAATAAGGAGGATGTTCAAGAAGCTGGAAGCCGCATTCATGAATGGCAGCCATTGGCACCACCGATTTGTGAACTGGAGCATTGTCTTGATGAAAAATGACTCCTCTCGTCAATTTCCCTTGACGCTTTTCCTTCAATTTGACCCGCAGTTGCTTCACAAGATTAGTGTAATCGGCCCTGGTGACCGTTCTGCTCTTTTGAAGATAGTCAACCAATAGCACACTTTCTGAATCTCAAAAGATGGAAGCCATCACTTTGCCTCCAAACAGAACCACCCTTGCTTTCTTTGGAGGTGGGGATCCATGATGTTTCCACTGCTTTAACTGTTCTTTGGTTTCTGGTTGAAAATGATGAACCCAAGTCTCATCCATAGTCACAAATTGCTGAAGAAACTTTTAAGGATCTGCAGAAAAATGGCCAAGATTGTCTCTTGACATGTTGAAACGCTGTCGTTTGTGATCAGCTCCAAGAAGTTTCGGGACCCATCGAGCAGAGACCTTTGTCCTTTGAAGATCATTATGAATAATGGCATGAACTCGTTCCTGGAAGATGCTCAACTCAGTAACAATGTACCGCTCAGTTAGTCGTCGATCCTCCATTATCATGTCATGGGTTCTGCCAGTGGTTTCATCGGTGGTTACCGTTCTTGGTCTTCCTGGACGGGAATCATCTTCCAGACTCTCCTTTCCATGTTTGAATTGAGCTGCCCATTTCTTCACTGTGCTGTAAAAAGGGGCACTCTCCTCTAGAGTCTCTACCATGTCCTCATGGATCTCCTTCAGTGATAAGCCCTTGATGAAGAGGTAGCGAATGACTGCTCAGTGAGAAATTTTATCCATTTTCTCAATCTCTGCCACCCCTTACCACTTCAGTAGCCTGTAAAAAAAAATGGGCTGCAGTTAATTTCTTGAAACTTGATGTTTAATCTTACATTAACCTGATCTACAAATGCACCTTATATCAACTGTGTGTATCAAGTATTTGTACCTTATGCCGAGAACTTATCAATCACCCCTCATATTAAGTTTCACGTGCTACGCAGATCGGCAGGGACGTTTTTTCATCAGAGTCGGGGAGTTTGTTTATTTCTTACTTCAGGTGGTTTATTTCTCAGGGAGTTTACTGAAATAACTCACCGCGTGAACGTTTTATTATCTAAGGTATCTCCCCCCCCCCCTTCTCTCTCTCTCTCTCTCTCTGGCTATCATCAGAGGTCTCTTGGTCAGTGTCGGGGTTAAGACATGGTTTTGAATCCCACCAGTCACTCCATTTTGTTAGCGTTCTCCATTGGCGCTATGGAGTACGTGCACTATGCTGAAATTCTCCCTCAGAAGAGAGCTGTTATGGAACTTTCTGTTGTACAGTAATAGTAACATGTAACATTCCAATAGCATTTGTAAATGCTTGTAGAGCTAAACAACCTTAGAATGCTTCGATTCAGGCTTAGAAATTCGTTCCTAATTAACAGCCTAGATTTCCCAAACAAAGGTGACAAGTTCATGGTCAGTACAAGTCAAGGTCGCATATCCATAATTTCGTTCCGGCACAGCGAAAATAATTACATTCCAAGCGAGTGACACTTTTATGGGGCATACTTATTCAGCGGCGATATTCTCGTGATAAATTAGCTTATTTTAATTATCTGAGATGGTGTATTAAGCTCTTTGTTTACCCATGAGGTCGCGACGACCGTTTAAGATTAGACGCCAAATAGCAAAAGCGGTTATATGCAGGTAATGGCGTGTCCGTCCAACGAAGTGTATTAAAATAATTTGAAAATATGGGAAACTGGTGAATGCTGTTGTGAACCCGAGCTTAAGATATTTGTTTCTCTGGGTGTTTATAGAAAAGAAGAGTTGACTGCAATGGTCCCAAGTGCCACTCACAACAGTCATCGTCATCACAAATGCCACAATTCTCCAAGTTTGATGTTTTCTGTCAGCTTAGCCATTGCGTTTCCGCCATGTCATCTTGCCAGACATACAGTACTGTATCGTTATCTTCTCTTCCGGTCTTCTCCGGTCTCTCTTCTTATTTATCTTTCCAGTTGTTACAGCGCCTTATCACCTCTCATTATAGATATATTAAAAGTTCATTTTAATTCAATTCGTTTGTTTCAGTAACATTTATCAGTCATTCTCATCAGTTATTCTACACGTTAAGTAGACTCCAAACATTCTTCTCAGACTTCACAGTACGTACAGCCTTCTTCTTCTTCTTCTTCGTTCGCTCTCGAAAAGGGGGTTATGTCACAGTTTGAAGCTAGACTTTCAGATCTGCGCTTTTTCGGTTCGACGTATCCAACTTCGTTCAGGCTTAAGTTTAACACTGGGTTTGTTTGTGCGTTTCAGTTCCTGTTCTCTCGGCCAGACTGTTGTCTGTTACCAGGGGCCCCGCGTGGGGGTAGAATGGGGTCTTGGTTAGTCATGGCTACAGGCCGCTGACCTGTGCTTCAGTCAGCTTAAGCATTGCGTCTTGGAGCATACTGATCATTGTTCAACTTTCCTGAGTCATTTTGTTAGTGAGAATAATAGGTTTCTTTGTGAGTCTCTTTGTCTTGTCATCGTTGGCAGGGAATATAACATCGCTGGCAAGGAATAACATCGTTGGCAGGGAATAGCTTTGTTGACAGGGAATAACATCGTTGGCAGGGAATATAACATAGTTGGCAGGGAATATAACATCGTTGGCAGAGAATCACATCGTTAGCAGGGAATATAACACCGCTGGCAGGGAATCACATCGTTGTCAGGGAATATAACACCGTTGGCAGGGAATATAACATCGTTGGCAGGGAATAACATCGTTGGCAGGGAATATAACAGCGTTGGTTGGAAACATAGCACCGTTGACATGGAATATAACATCGTTGGCAGGGAATATAACATCGCCGGCAGGGAATATAACATCGCTGGCAGGGAATATACTGCATACGAGAGTTATTTATTACCGCATGGGTTTATTTCGCAGAAAGGTTACTAACGTGACTAGTCATGCATAAGCTGCTTTGATCAGTTATATCTGTCACGTTCCTTTGGCCAGCAGGTTTATCAGATCGTCTACACGCCTGGCTGCCCTTCCTTCCTCAGCTCCAAAATGATCCAAATTCTGGGTGACTGGGGCACCCCCAATAGGATTTTTTCTACTGTACTTCGCCATGAGAGTCGAACGCACTACTCTCTTCGCTACCAAGGCGCACAGCACGTAACAGTAGGCTGTTTTATTTCTATATACAACGATTTCTCATATCTCATATTAACACCGTTTGCCCCTGCATGTTGACCCAGCAAACTAGGTCGTGAAACAGGTAATGAGTTTTCTGTCGTGTTTGTTTCCCCTGTGGGAATATCAGCATGATATAGGTACGGTTTGAATGTTACTGGCATGGGGGAGAATGTACGATTTGTCCATATATGTCAAACGTGCAATGATACAACATTTCTGCTTTAATGAAAAGAAGAAGGGATGGGATGTGGACATTCCCCCCCCCCCCTTGTATTTGATTATTTATGAGTCTGTTGTAGCAATGTATGTATGCGGATACTGAGAGAGAGAGAGAGAGAGAGAGAGAGAGAGAGAGAGAGAGAGAGAGGAGGCGGTATGAGCTGTGTGACATCGTAGATTACCTGGCTTGAAATTGATCCACGTATGCATATTTTAACCCTAAGTCAACGCGTTTGTTGTTTCTATGAATGAGTATCTCGTTTGTTCAGTATTAAGTTCTCGGTATAATCACGAACGAGATATTCCCATAATCGCTCCACCACCTGTGCCAATGAATATCGTAAAGAATGTTCACCGATGGTCCTTCGCGTCATTCTTGATGATGAGCCACACAGTGAGGAGGCCATTTTATGAACCACATCGGTTCACATGCGAAACTAGTCAGCGTCGTTCTGAGCACGAACTCCGTAGCTAAGGCGCAAAGCCGAACAAGGTCACACAAAGACTGTCACAGTTCACCATTGGCCGGATAAATATAATTAAGAGCCATCAATGTTGTCTATGCGAAGTTCACAGCTCACACTGGTGCCATAGCATTAAGCTCAATAGCTCGGCATATACAAAGTCCGACAATTAGGTAATAAGACTGATTTTATTATGGCCAAGACACAAATGCCATCTGTGAAGCAAAGCACGGAATCCAAAGAGGCAATCTTCATCTATGATCTGGCAAATTTTCATCGCAGCCCGATAAGCAGACGACAAACAAGCCACAATTTTGTTGACCTAGTCAGAGGTCCATTGTTACGTAATCAAAGTGGAGCAAAAAGCTAACTTTAAATTCTGTTTAAAACTCGGAAAAAGTGCCACTGAGACAGTTGAATTGATACGACAAGTTTATGGGGATAATTGTTTCTCTCGTGCACAGATATTCAGGTAGTATTCACGATTCGAAAGTGGTGTGGTAACGATTACAAATGCAACTAGACATGGACGCCCAACTTCTGTTCGTAATGAGAAACTCATTGCAAAAGTCAGAGAACGGATACAAGAAGATCTTTGTTTGATTGTAAGGATGATGGCAGATGAATTTGGTGTTAACCGAGAGGCCATTCGTAAAAGGTTTTTCCTTCTTCATGATAATGCACCGGCTCACCGGGCGGCAGTTGTACAGGAATTTTTGGCCCAAAAACAAGTGTGTGTTCTCAACTATCCACCCTATTCACTAGATTTGTCTCACTGCGATTGTTTTCTATTCCAAAAATTAAAGTTACCATTGAAAGGACGTTTATTTGACGATACTGATGACATCCAAAAGGACGTAACATCGATAGAAGAACTGCAGAGGTTGTTCCAGTGTTTGTTAGATCGTGCCACTCGCTGCATCAATGCACACGGGGCTTACTTTGAATAAAATGCAGGTTATTTCTTCAGCTGTTGTTTATTTTATTTTTTATATAGTCTCAGTACTTAACTGTCGGACCTTGTAGAATACCTCGTTTGTTCATTTCGACTTAAGTGCAATCCCTCATTTAAGAATGTTAACTCTTTCTTTTCCTCCACTTGACGTATTGACTCTGTCCATTTCCTTCGCTTGAAGTATTATCTTTTTTCGTTTTCCTTCACTTGGGGTGTAAACCCTTTCCTTTTTTCTTCCACTTGGCATGTTAACTCCTTCCTTTTCCTCCATTTGGCGTATTAATTCTTTCTCTTCCTCACTTGATGTATTAACTCTTTCCTATTCCTTCGCTTGACAAAGCATTATCTTTCTTGTCTTTCATTATCCTCAACTTGGCGTGTAAACTCCTTCCTATTCCTCCGTTTGGCGTGTCAACTCTTTCAGCTTCCTTTTTAAGAAGCCTAAGTTGCTGAAGAATCTAATTTATTAATAAGGTGTATTTCGACTGTTTTTGTTTGTTTGTTTTTTTTTGTTGTGTTCATCATAATTATTTACTACTTATTTACGTGTAGTAATCTTACTTCTACTAACTGACAGGCTTGGGACAACTTCCAATTATATTTTCAGGAATCTTTAAACAAAATTATTTCATTTTAGACACACACACATACACACACACACACACAAAGGCAAAACGAGTAACCGTAGACAGAGTAAGAATTTTACACGTGGTCCTGCGATACAGTATGATTTGTTAAGTGCACTTTTCTAAGTGTGTTAAAAAAAATTAAAATTACCTGTTACAAAAAGTGTTTTCTTTAGAGTATTCTGGGAAATCATGAAGCCTGTGAAAAGCCTATGGTTACAATTTATAACTGAGAGCATCAATATCGTTATAATCTATTACTGAGAGCATCAATATCGTTATAATCCATTACTGAGAGCATCAATATCGTTATAATCTATTACTGAGAGCATCAATATCGTTATAATCTATTACTGAGAGCATCAATATCGTTATAATCTATTACTGAGAAAATCTCTGTTTTTATGACAGGAGAAAAAGAGCAAAACACGCAGTCATAAGTCATTCCAAACACCATCATTAACCCCGAGATTTCTATCTTATCTATCTGTTTCTGTACATCACCAGCTCCTGGCATATTTAACACAAACCCCCCCCCCCCCCCCCCCGCCCTAACTTGCATTTATCAGATATGATGACCTCGCGAGGTGGATCTAAATTTCATACAACAAAAGAGGACATTCTTGTCAACACACGCTCAAGTATTTCATGTCAAAGTTTTAATGGAGCCAACGAAGCGTATACACGGGACAACAAAGAAGGGGGGGGGGGAATTCAAAGGAAACCAAAGTTATACCCTGCTGCATACCAGTGTAAGATAAACGACCGAAAGTACATGTTTGTTATGTGAGTGCTTGTACACTTTACACACAAAAAAGGTGTAAACAGCGGATATACAGATCGGAGATATGACGTCAGTAGAAGCCCAGGACGTGTTTCGGTTTATGAGTCATGCAAATGAGTTCACCAGAACAAAAAAAAAAATGCGTGGTAAAATTTTGTTGCTAAAGAAGTACTTTAATCCGTCCTAATTTGATGTTTGCAAACATTTAGGCTCCCCTCTCCTACCCGCCCCCTGGGTCCCAGGGTTTGGTGTAGACTCAAACGACCCCCGCGATGTGCGATGAGTCAGCATTGTATCCTTGTCTTTGTTATTTGTTTCTCATTTCCAGTCGTAGCTTAATACATTTGTGGTGGTATTTGTTTCATGGCACTAGATGTAGGTACATGCCTAGAATAGAAATTGTTTCGTTTATTTACTGCTAGGTGGGACTTTTGCAGCTATTCCCCCTTTCAGTGTTTCTTTCGTTTCGAATCTTCGAGTTTGGAGTGTTTTATATCGCTCTGTTCCATTACCGCTCATGACTAACTCTGGTTTGGAGTCTCTTTTGTGAATGGGCTTGTTCGTTGGTTAAGTGAGTGAGGTTCATAGCCAGCAAAAGACAACTCAGTGCGCTGTTATTACTAACATTAGTGTGTGTTTGTGTGCGTGCGTGCGTGAACGTACTCGAGATCACGTGAGTGAGAGAGAGAGAAAAGATAGGAGAAAGAGTGAGAGTGAGTGAAAAAGAATGATGAGTGTGTGTGAGGGAGAGAGAGAGAGAGAGAAGTAGAAGGAGAGCAAATGTGAGAAATGGCGAATGAGTCAAAAAGAAAGAATGGGAAAAGAGTGAGCGAAAGAGAGAGAGAGAGAGAGAGAGAGGAAGTATGTGTGTGTGAGAGAGAGAGAGAGTGAGCGAAGAGAGAGAGAGAGAGAGGGAGAGAGAGAAAGTGTGAGAGAGAGAGAGCGAGTGGCAGAGTAAGACACTGAGTGAAGAGTGAGAGATAGAGAGGTCTAAGAGAGAAAGAGAGAGATTGAGTAAGAGAAAGCGAGTGAGAGAAAGACAAAGAGAGAGAGAGACCAGTTGAAAAAAAGAAAAAGACAGATGGAAAACGAGAGAAAGAGAAATATGCGACAAAGACAAGGAGAAACAACTAGAACTATTTTTATAACAACCCGAGAGAAATAGTTTCCCAAATGAACAAAGAAAACGTAGAATCATCATTGCTTCCTTCATTTTTTTTTCTTTTCTTTTGTACCGAAAGAAACTCAGGCATTGAACGGGACGCCTGAAACTTTCTATTTATGGGCCTCGATGTGAACTGTTCTGAGTACTACAGGCCAGTGATTACACTCATCTGAATTAGTAGACTGTATTCGACACATTCAGAACCGATACGGGAGGCGACACTATACCTAGTTACAGGAAAACATATACCTTCAACACATTTCCTGCGAAGACATATTTTTGTTTAACTCTTTTAACACTTGCTAGGCTCAACACTCGTGTTGTAAGCCCAGGTATGCGTGCCTAATCATACAGAAATGAGAGAAGGTGTGGAAAAAAGCCAGGACTGTTTTTTTTTAATGAAAAAAAAAATAAATGAAAGAATCACTTTGGCTGATTCAGCCACTCATAAAAGGAAGGGCAGGTAAATAGGTGAAGCCGACATCTTGCATGCTATGAAAGTATCAGGTCAGGCAAAAGACTTCACTGAGAATTATGTCCCTTGGGCCTCAGACTTGGGGGTGATAAAACACGAGTCGGCTAATCAGAGATGCCAGAAGGGGTGGGTCAGTCAACACAGAGTGGGTAATATTGGTCATTGCAGGCAGATGAAGATAACGAGGAGGAGATGGGAGTGTCTCTGGGCGTGTCCTGATTACTAAGATGACGGACATACGCTTGTAAACAGTTTCTTTCGTTTACATGCGAAAGCTCTCTGCTGTAGGAAGCGGAACAATAACACAACTTCCTAGATCATCAGAGGAAGTACCCCCCCCCCTCCCTCACCGACACATTATTCTGTCATATTAAACCCCTGACACTTTAAGTGGGTCAGGCTTCCCCCTTCCTCTTCAAAGTCATGACTCCAAAGGGTCATCATCATCATCATGTGCCGTGCCGACTGGCGTTGGCTATTATGCTTCTCCAGAGTATCCGATCCTTCATGCAGGCCATCAGTTCAGTTGGTGATCTCCTCTCACACCATCCCGTCAGACTGTCCAGTATCATTTCTCTTGGTCTTCCTCTTGATCTTCTTCCTTCTATTTTTCCTGTTGTTATAATATTTTCAATGCCCCCTCTTCTCATTGCATGTCCTATGAAAGTACATTGTCTCTCTCTTATCTTTTTGACAAGCTTTTTTGTCTCTCCAGCTCTTCTCCTACATTCTTCATTAGTTATTTTTTTGGTATCCATGGGATTCGCAACATTCTTCTAATAAACCACATTTCTGCTGCTTCCAATGATTTTTGTGCAGACTTGCCTATTGTCCATGATTCACTTCCATATAACAAGATAGGTTCAATATAGCATTTTAGGACTCGTTTTCTAACATTCATTGATAAAGATGTGTTAGCTAATATGTTTCTCATTCTCTGAAATGCAGTCTTTGCTTGGCCTATTCTGTTCCTAATTTCTGTTCTGCATTTCCCATCTGAAGTTATTACTGCTCCAAGGTATTTGAATTTCTGCACCAGCTTTAGAATGGTTCCGTTTAATTTTATACTGCATGTTGGTGGATTCTGTTTCTTAGATATAACCATAGTCTCTGTCTTTTTGATGTTCAAAGTAAGGCCTTAAGGAGGGTACATGAATTATATATATATATATATATATATATATATATATATATATATATATATACCCTTTGTGTTTTAAATGTAACTGATCTCGGGCGATTTTCTTTAAAAAATTCTACTCCGATGATAATGATGAAGACTTTTCTATGTGAAAGGTGAGTAAATAAGGTGAGCCAGTGCCCTCCTCGACTTTTAATGCCAGACTTCACATTATCCCCCCCCCCCCCGACTGCCGGGTCATTGGGTAGATATATACCATCTTAACTAAGGTGGCCACGCTAAGACCGTGCTTTGCTAAAAGAAACAGATTTGTTTACGACATTCTGTCACGCTGGATAGAATAGACTGTTTACGACATTCTGTCACGCTGGATAGAAATGCATGACGGGTGTAAACTTTTGGTGGCTGTGTTTGTTAAGTTTGTTTAACATAAATTTGTGATCATGGCAAGTACTAATTTATAACTGTTTTCCCCCTCTTATTTCTGTCTAGAAATTAATGAGCATTGTTTTCTATTTCTTTGCTAGAAATGAATGCCTTGTTTGTTTCTTTGCTAGAAATTAATAATGTTTTTATTTCTTTCATTTTCATTCTCTTGCATGGTGTGCTGGCTTGTTTTAGCGTCGATATAAATGACTCACCCGAGGAAGGGCAGAATTTAGACTCAGAAAAGGCTCAAGACCAGGAAGTTCTAAACGGGTATGAAAGTGTAACAGAAAGTCCAGATTTGTCAGCGCCTTCTGCACCAATCAGCGACAGTAAAGCCACAGCTACCGCGGTACCACCCCCTGCCAAAGTCAATGCCCCTCAGAAATCTTCTGTAGCCCAGCCTAAGCACAGCGCCGTGTACGAAGAGCAGAAAGGTGACACGCCCGAGTACCGAGGATATACTAACCCAAGCATGCAGTCTCGAACATTCAAGCACCTGCAAGAACAGCTAGAAGCCGAGGAGGAGAACAATAACAGTATGGCATGCCTAGAACTTTTGTCAGCGTTTCCCAAAATATGGCACATCATTTATGTAATGTATGCACATTTCCATGCTCTCCACCCTGTATACATTGTAGGGATGATTGACAGTAATGGTAAAAAAATTCACGAAGTAGTACCTAAGTCATTAAATTTTGGGAAACACTGACTGATACTAACTATTTTATTGCCCTTTTGTCATAAAACCACAGGCTCTTTAAAAAAAAAAGTTTTTGTCTTAAGACCACAGCGTAAAAGATTTCAATCGCTGAGTATTGATCTTATCAGTTTTTATCTTATTTATACTGTCTTATTATTCATTACTGGTGCTTAGAAACTGCTATGTAACTTTGAGATATTGGCATATTTTGTAATATCTCTTCTCCATCTCTGTTTTGGCTGTCCTTTCCTCTTCTATATGTTCTCCATACGCGTATCAGGGAAACTGACCACTCACACACATGAACTTGTTGGTTAAGATACTCCAATCCAGCTCAGTTTATATGCTTTCTTATCTCATGTCTGGTGCCTCATTCTTTATCTCTGTCCAGACAGAAGTTTTCACTAAGAAATTATCACGCTATCTTATCTTTAAGCATTCATACAGGGATAATAATATAAGGGTTATATTCGCTACTGAATTATATGTAGATCTGTGTATGTGTGTTGATCTGCGAATAGATGCATCAGCAGCAGGGCGTCTTGCTTACAGCCGAGAGGCCTACAGGAGATCTGTTAGGGAGGCAAAGTTCCGCAAGGGACATGCAGATGACTGACTGGTGTGTGTGTTAGTTAGTTAGTTAGGCGATACACAACGTAATCTGAACTAATACAAATGAACTTTACTGATAATTAGGTCTAAAAAACAATTATCACAATCTTCTAAGATATTAAAGGCGGCCTGGTTGGCTGAGTGGTTAGGTGCTCGGTTTACTAATCCGGTGCTTGGTTTACTAATCCGGTGCTTGGTTTACTAATCCGGTGCTCGGTTTACTAATCCGGTGCTCGGTTTACTAATCCGGTGCTTGGTTTACTAATCCGGTGCTTGGTTTACTAATCCGGTGCTGGGTTTACTAATCCGGTGCTGGGTTTACTAATCCGGTGCTGGGTTTACTAATCCGGTGCTTGGTTTACTAATCCGGTGCTCGGTTTACTAATCCGATGCTGGGTTTACTAATCCGGTGCTGGGTTTACTAATCCGGTGCTCGGTTTACTAATCCGGTGCTTGGTTTACTAATCCGGTGCTCGGTTTACTAATCCCGTGCTGGGTTTACTAATCCGGTGCTCGGTTTACTAATCCTGTGCTGGGTTTACTAATCCGGTGCTCGGTTTACTAATCCGGTGCTCGGTTTACTAATCCGGTGCTCGGTTTACTAATCCGGTGGTATATTTTTTTTCAAAAAGGCCCCGGGGTCGACCCAGCCTCTAAAACTGTGTACCAGAGAAATCTGGGAAGGTAAAGGCGGCCAGGCGTGATAACGTCACACTTTCATGTGCCGAAGGTCGTGAAATACGGGTCTAAATCCCCATTATGTCTTAATGGCATGGAAACGGGGATTTTACCTTTCTTATCTTATGTCTTATATCCTTCCCGTGCCGTTAAACGTCACATAGGGCTCGCAAAGTAGTTCGACAATTTTTCCTGTCTTCGGCGAGTCTTTCAACCTCATCAAAGGATTTTATGCCTGTTAATTTGGCCTCTCTAATAATGTCCTCTTCAGAGTTTCACGCGGTCTGCCTCTTTTTCTTCGGCCTGTTGTGTTCCACTTGATAGCTTGTTTTGGGATTCTCTGATCATTTCTTCTCATCAAGTGGCCAACATATGTCCATCTCCTTTTCCTGATCACCCATGAGACTGGTTGTTGTTCAGTCATCTGTCTTATCACTGCATTGTTCTTGAATTCATTCCACTTGATGCCGAGTATTTTCCTTAGGCATTTTGCCTTTACCTTTAAGATATTAGGGACATTTACATAGTCTTGAAACTGAAAGCAAAGGAGATACAAAGTTTTCAAGAAGGTTTAGCATATACAAGCTTGTACTGTACAACGGATAGCCAGAAAATCACTTGAAGTTATCAGAGACGCAAGAGAACGTGAACAATTATTTTATTTAATTAACTGAAAGGAAAAAAGACAAAGTTCCATGGACATGTCATGAGAAGACAGGAGTTACAGAGCCTGATAAACTCAAGGGACAAAGAAAAAGTGCGGCATAGGAGGAGGGAAAGACAACCCAGTCCAAATAGAAATACCAGGAACAGCACACATAAAAAAAAAAAACCAAAAAAAAAAACCCCCCAGCATTATGATAAAAAAAATAATGCCTTTCAGTCAGACAAGAAATAAATGAATGTTAGTATTATAATCTAAGCATGTTTTATAATGTTTTGTATGAACTTAACAATTTCAGTCATAACTCTGAAAAAGTGCAGCAGGCTAAGTACTTTACTGCTGTATTGTAGTTTATTTCTAAAAAAAATTTTCCAAGGTATCTGTCAACTTTAAGAATAAAAATGTGCTTCTCGGCCTTTTGGCTATTTTAATCAACAAACCCTCACCACACACGTGATAAAATTATCCAGCAAGCCCATGCGGGCATTAAAAAAAAAGATGAAAAAAGAATAAAAAATTGCACACAAAGTTGGGAAACAAACCACAAGTTGTCTGAGAATGAAAGGAATTACTAACCCTCACTGGTTTATTTTATTTTATTTTATTTTTTCATTATTGTGTCATTTGCATTAACCAGACTAATGTGAAGCTTGATATGTTGATCCAGCATTTCTGTTGCATCACCTTGACAGTTTTTAGACGTTTTGTTACAAGTTTGATGCTTATATATTCAAAGTGTAACTAGTTTTATTCTGAAGGAAACAGCAGCACTAGAATTATTAAACTTGAAAACAGAAAGGTGAAGTAGCTGTATTTTCACATTTATGTTCAGTATTTTCACTTCCTTCTTAGCCCATGTTAATTTTTTTTTAAAAGAAAATAATCATTTAGCCATACTCATTTTATTCTATTATCAAGTATAAATCTATAATTTATATAATTATAAATTATAAATCAATTATATATGTCTTTCAAAATCCCCAGTTCATGTGTTTTGGCCAGTGTAAAACTTACTTTAAACAATTTTCGTTAAAAGGATTGTTAAATTTTGAGAAAAGTAAAATTTTGTCCTTTATACAATATCACCGGTAACTCATACATTGTAACTGTTTGCCTCAGATGTGCCTTCAGGCAAGTGTAATATTTTCCCAACAATCTCTCTTGTTCAGGTCCTCCTGGAGGGTTCCGCTCTGTGTCTGCACCTGTGGCCAAACCTCCTTCAGATAAGCCCCAACAGCCGTCAATGAGATGTGGAGGATGTGACATGCTGGCAACGTAAGTAATCACAGACATTGTGCCTCCACGTAGAGAGTTACAATGTCAGTTCTGTTGTGTCTTTTCTTTTTTTTTTCACGAATATAACTTAACGTGGGTGGCCTGGTTGGCTTAGTGGTTAGGCACTCGGTTTGCTAATACTGTGGTAGTGGGTTCATATTCCAGAAGTGATTTTTTTTTTTATTTCTGGTACCATCACACCAAAAAACTCTGGAGTCCACCAAGCCTCAAAAAATGAGTACCAGAGATATCTGGGAAGGTAATGCAGCCAAGTGTGACAATGACCATATCACAGTTTCATGTGCAGATGGTCTTCGAAATACAGGCCTAACACCATAACCCCAGTATGCCTTAATGGCATGGAAATGGGATTTTTACCTGCCTGACCTGACATGGAAAATACTCAGTATAAATGGAATGAATTCAAGAATAACACAGAGATAAGACAGCTGAGCAAACAACAACCTGTCTCATGGGTGATCAGAGAAAGAAGATGGACATTTGTCGGTCGAGTGATGAAAAGAAACAATCAGAGGATCCCCAAACAAACTATCAAGTGGAACACAACAGGCCGAAGAAAAAGAGGTCGACCATGTGAAACTTTAAAGAGGACATTCTTAAGATAGGCTTAACATCCCTTGATGAGATTGAAAAACTCGCCGAAGACAGGAAATCTTGGCGAACTACCATGTGGGCCTATGTGACATTTAGCGGCATGGGAAGGATGGAAAGAAAGACCTGACATGGCTGCAGGATTTAAATCTGAGACAAGGTTATAATGCTGCTGCAAAAACCTGATACTAACTAACTGTGAGTTTCATTCTGGTGACCAAGACTCACTTTTAACATGACTTAAAGCTTGAACGCATTAGAAAAAAAAAGTGGATGCTGACGCTGATGACTGCAAAGGTTTACTAGTCTCTTCTGCCTTTCACCAAAGCTTCAGGTGCGCTTAGTTTCCAGTTTTGTCAGTTCCAGAAAGTCTGGAAGTAGTGCAGTGATTAGTAAACTGGCTTCTCAGAGTGAATGGAATAGGTTTTAATCTGGCTCTGGCACGCTTTAGTCAACAAAACTGTAGAATGAGAACCTGACAGTTGTGTTAGGGAACTTCCCCTGAAGTGCATGATGAAGCACTTGCAAAATGATGTAAATAAGATTGCTACTGTATGAAAGGGAAAATACGATATATATGTAATCTAGTCCCATAAATATGATAACGCATCAGAGCTGATGAGTAATGAATAGGGAAAACAAAAATATGTTAATTTTTAATTTTCTTTAATTAAAAAAAATCTCTCTTGTATTTCAGTGGCGTCATAGTAAAAGCTAGCGGTGTACCGTATCACGTGGCTTGCTTCAAGTGTACATCTTGTTCACTGAATCTGAAGCAGAAAGGTAATATTTGGAGAAGCATGTGGATATTTTTCTTCTGAACACTCAGTCACTCCCTTTCTGTCCATTCTGGAATATGAGCATTCAGTCTACTTTCTGTCAATCATCTGCTTTAAACTATATGCTATAGTTCACTTTAGATAATTTTTTTTCTGTCTTTTCTTCCATATTTGTTTTAAATTCTCTGTGTGGAAGTGATTTTTTTAAAAAGTCCTGCATTTCATGTATCTTTGTTAGTAAATGCGAACCAGTTGCCATTGCAACAAGGCACATTTCCTGCAGCAAACATGTAAAGCGTTATCTCGCTAAATGCCAGCCCACAGTCCATGTTGTTCAGTTGTGTACGAGTAATAACCAAGTAAGCGTGGGCTCTGTAATTGCCATTCTTGTCTTGAGGTCCATCGAATGATTAGTTTTTTCTGCAAGCAAAAAAGACAGCTGTGTTGTGTATACAGTGATGACGTCATACACGATAGTTCTGTAAAAAATTAGTGCAGGAAATTCTGAGATGGGAGCACAGAGTGTTGTACAAAGAGGGGGTGGGGTGGGGGAGGCAGAAGACAAGGACAACACTCGGTTGTGACTGATGAACCTGTATTAAAAGTCCACCACTTTGTGCCTGAGAAATTTAATTTCACGATTTCAGATATTTCTGATGAATTTCATAAAAAAAATTCTAGGACTAGTCTGTTTCAAAATGTCGCAGAGAGATTTGGTTACCACAAAGTTCTGTGCACGGTGGGTATCAAAACAACTGTCTGACATTTGTACAGATCAAAGAATGCCCTCAGTTTTGATGCTCTTTCCGTGTTACCAGGAAGAGGGGAACAAATTTCTAGACAGAATCTCGTGACTAAAGTGAGACAGAATCTCGTGACTAAGGCGAGACATGGGTTCAGTTCAAGAATGCATGAATGCAGGAGACAGTGTAACAGTCCAAACAGTGGGTACACTCAATCTTCAAACAAGCCCAGGAAATAACACTTTCGCACTAAAAATTGATGGATACAGTGTTCTGAGACCTCAAGGGCATTTTGTTGACAGAATCTATGGCACCAGGGACATCAGTAATGTCAGAGGTTTATTGTGAAACTGAATAGCATCAGAGGTCGATCCAAAACAAAAGGCATGGAATACTCATTAAGGGTGTTGTTCTCCTGCAATGATAATGCATGGGCACACAATGTGTCACTTGCAAAGGCTTCAACTGGAAGATTTTCAACAAACCCTTCTTACAGCCCAGACTTAGCGCCAAGCAGTTAGAATCTCCTCAGCAAGATATACTCGTATGTAAATATACTTTCACACAAAAACTGTGTTGTTTTCGCTAGAGACTTCTGCTTTGGGCATTTGTGCAGGTCTTCCATCTTTTAAGCAGACATAAACATCTACTTTCTGATAATAACTTACACTGCGTTACTTACCTCAGGATTCTTTGTTGTGGAAGGCAAACTGTATTGTGAGACCCATGCTAAATTTCACTCCAAGCCACCTGGACCTGATATGGTGGCAGTGCCAATGTACAGGTAACTTATTCTTTTACTTACCTGTAGTACCTGACATGTGTCCTTATTATCACCATCTACTATTATTTCTTGACCACTGGTACTAATGCTACTACTACAACAGTTACTCTACTACTGCTGTTACTACTTTGTTGGTGCAACCACTACTACTACTATTATTAATACTACTACTATTACTACTAATGTTGTTGCTGCTGTTACTGCTGCTACTACTACTACTACTACTACTATACTACTACTACTACTACTACTACTACTACTACTACTACTACTACTACTGTTTTTGCTACTACTACTACTGTTTTTTGCTACTACTACTACTACTACCACTGTTACTGTTGCTATTATTGCTGCTGCTATTACTACCACTACTACTACTTTTATTACTATTGTTTTTGCTACTGTTACCACCACTGTTACTACTGGTATTATTGTTGCTGCTGCTGATATTACTGCCACTACTACTACTTCTATTACTGCTATTATTGTTGCTGCTGCTGCTAATATTACTACTACTTTTACTTTTATTATTGTTGGTGCTGCAGATATTACTACTACAATTACTACTATTATTGTTGCTGCAGCTGCTGCTGCTGATATTACTACTACTTTTACTATTATTATTGTTGGTGCTGCTATATTACTACTACAATTACTACTATTATTGTTGCTGCTGCTGATATTATTACTACTTCTACTATTATTATTGTTGCTGCTGCCAATATTACTACTAAAATTACTACCATTATTGTTGCTGCGGCTTATGTTACTACTACTATTACTTATGTTACTACTATTATTGTTGCAGCTGCTGATATCACTACTATTACTAGTATTATTGTTGCTGCTGCTACTACTACTCTTACTAACTACTACTACTACTACTACTACTACTACTACTACTACTACTACTACTACTACTACTACCACTACTGCTGCTGTTGCTGCTACTACTATTACTATTACTGTTATTGCTGTTACTATCACCATTACTACAACAACTGACATTACTACTATTACCACTGCTGTTGGTGCTACTACTACTATTACTACTACTACTACTACTATTATCACCACTGTTACTTCACTATTACTGCTATTATTGCTTCTGCTACAACTATTACTGTTAAAACTGCTACAGTTGTTTTTCAAAATGTTGATATTCATACACATTGTGCCTTAGAATACCTGATTTTGCACATTTAATCCACTGATTTTGAAGTTCTAAATTTGTTTTTCAAAAAAACTATCATGGATGTACATCATTTTCCTCAAATAATAAAGTTTTCTTGTATTGTGGACAAATTTTCAATGTTTTTTTTTCTTACTCCACAGATAATCTGGTTCCTTATATATAACATGACCTCTGACCTTCAGCATGTACATTAGTGTACATATGTATGTGTGCTTTAGTGAGTGAACCTCTACCATCAGTGACAACACAGATTTAACCCTTAGTGACCCGAGTGTAGCCAGTATTAATGAAGACCACCATCCCTTTTGTTGTATATCTCTCAGCATTCTTGAACATAAACTTTCACCACAGATTGTTCAGTCAGCTTTCTTTCTCAGCTGGAGAATGTGTTCAGCATAAGCAGTAGTATTAGTGCTGGACTGATGAGTCAGGAGAATGTGTTCATTGTAAGCATTAACACTAGTGCCTTTATATTTTTGTTCTTTATGAGTGCTAATAAAAATACAAAACTTTTTGTGTTTTTCACACTTCATGGAACAAATATATTGGTTAGTCATGTGACAAGTCCTTCACAGAACATTACTGTCTTGATAGTCATGTCTTGAGAAGCCATCTATTTAATTTTTTAGCCACAGCATTTACCACACATCATATATTTCAGTTTCTGAAAAATTTCATTGAATGAAAAAGCCCGTAGGTGTAATTTAATGATAATTCTGTTAAATAAAAAAGGAAAACTGTGAAAAGTAATTATTAGAAATAGATCAAAGCTATGAAATGATTATATTTTCAAATCCATGAGAGTTATCCATCAGACATGTTGTATTACTTGAAGAGACAATAAAAGCTAAACTAGACAAAAGAAGTCAAAGTAGAAAGAGACTAGATCCCCAAAAAAAAAAGGATTTATTCACACTGTGCAAGATAACAGAAGAATTAGTCACGGGAGAATTTACTAGTCAAGAGGATACTTAATGTTTTTTTATTAACATCCAGTATCTCTTGCCTCATATTATCTGAAAGGTTGTTAAAAGCCATTTATATTAAATATGCAGTATTAGTAAAAAAAAAATGTGTGTATGTATGTATGTTCATGTGTTATGTGAACTTTTCCCCATTTTATATACATTTATTTCACAGAGGTACATCTGCCTGCCTAACATCCTAATTACTTTCTCAGCTGTTCTTGTCATATTTATATTCTGTATTCTGTGTTATATTCATAATTCAGGATGAAAAAGCTCATAATAAAAATTATCTGATTTTGTGTGCTGATGTTGAAGAAAGTTGAAAACCACTGTAATGTGTTATACTCTCTTGAATATTATGCAGGAATTTCATTTGATTATGTGGAAGATAAATATCAACAGCAGGTTTCTGTGATCTTGAAACTTAATAAAGCATTCGTAGATGGAGCACCTGACGGTGTTAGAAAACATGGCATGTAGACTGCATTGTAATGGTTCATTTAGTCTTACAAAATGGTTCTGAAACAGGTAGATTTTGAACCCTGCTATACCTTGGCAACTGAAGTGGAAAGAAGTGCCTTGTATATACTGTACTAGTTCCCTTTCAGTTGCTAATCAGCTGTAACTGAGAGTATTATAAATGACAAAATTATTCCACTGCCTGTTCTAGTAACAGATTGTCCCATTTTATATCTTCAGTTACTGAGTATTGAATAATGCTGTATCTAAAGACCTACTACCCCCAGGATCTGTCAATAGCCTCATGGATTCTATCCTCTGACCCAGGCGCTCAGGCTGTGTCAGGTTGTGTAAGTCTGTAGAATATTACAAGTAACAGGAGGCAACAGTGTACCTTCATATAACACTGTTATTGCAGTATGCTTTGATGCATATGACTACTACAGGATAACTTGATGTGATAGATCAGTATGACATATTCTGATGTAAGAGACAGCTGTGGTGAACTTTTATAGGACAGACAATTTTGTAACATTTTGATATAATATACCTCTGTAATATTCATAACATACAGAATTCCTTCATTAGCTCTTTCATTTATGTTAGTTATTTAAATGGCTTTTTACAACAAAATAAGAACAAAATAACCACTGGTTATATATCTGACTGGTTTTGTTCTTTGATTTGGTGATCCAAACATAAACTACGATATAAATTAAGTATAGGCGTCTGGTCATTTCCAAGATGACCTCTGCATTCACAGAATGAAAGAACTGGGAGTGAGCCAGGGTGAGGGACGGATAGGTTCCCTCTGTGACGGATATGGCAAAACTACAATCAATCCGCAAAATTGGATAATTATTACACATGTGTTAGATTGGTCACTAGAATGGGTGGTGGAAGTGATGTAGGAGTGTGCTGACTGCAGCATCACTACTTCATAAGATTGGTCAATCAGTTCTGGTCATTTCTCTTTTAAAACATGGTGGCTGTGTTTATTATAAATATTTTTGTAGTTCTGAAACTTTTCTTTGATAGTGAAGGAGTTAACAGACTGATGTAGAGAATACCTTCATACAACAGATAACATATTCATTAATACCTTCATACAACAGATGACATCTTCATTAATACCTTCATACAACAGATAACATCTTCATTAATACCTTCATACAACAGATAACATCTTCATTAATACCTTCATACAACAGATAAGATCTTCATTAATACCTTCATATAACAGATAACATCTTCATTAATACCTTCATACAACAGATAAGATCTTCATTAATACCTTCATATAACAGATAACATCTTCATTAATACCTTCATACAACAGATAGCTTCTGTCTACCGTGCAGGAGAGCACAGTGATTCAGTGAGGCTAGTTTTTAAAACTGAATAATGTGGTTTATTGTTTTCATGTTGATTGTTAGACATTGTCTTTAGTTCAGCAGAAGACAATGAGAATCTGAATCTGTGATGAACTCCTTTCAGTTAAAATTCAGTTTGTTTATGCTGGGAGAGACATGCCACTGTATGCTGAGATCTTCAGTCTCATAAAAAAAATGTGAGCATGAGCAGGTAAAATAAGGATGACTTTAGTTTCTGAATGTCCGACTTGAAGTGTATATCATTCATTTAATTATTTATTTATCAACCTAGTGGAGTATAACAAAATGTTTCTGAACTGCAGATTTTATGTTTCTAGTGTTTCCAAGTCAATAAAGTATATTGATTTATCTTTTGTGCACTAGTAAAGTGTTTCTTTTGTGTTTAATTTATTTTGAGTGTGGTTGGACAGTCTTGAAATTGCTATTAAAGTTTTAGTTTGAAAAATTTTACAAAAATGAAGCTTCAGGTTTTTTTTATATAGTTAAACAAAAGTTTTTATTTTACACAATTTCATATTGTTTTTATCAGCAAAAGATTTATTTTATACTACTTTAGTGTTCTTCATTAAAATAATTTGTGATATTCTTTTCATTAGTGTCATCTTCATCATCAGCCAACATCATCATCGTCATCATCATCATCATCATCATCAAATTCTATGTCAGTAGTTGTTATCAGGAATGCTTCTCCACAGACCGTCAGATCTCGATCCTTAACATTTCTATCCAGCTCAGTCAGGTCAGCTCAGTCAGGTCAGCTCAGTTGGTGACATTCTGTCATGGTCATCTCTCCTTTCTTCAGCTTCTTCTCTTCCTTACCTATCCTGCTCTGACATTTTGTCCTTCCTCTATTCTTACATGTGCAATAAATGTTTATCATTTAAAAAATACTTTGATCCCTTTCTTCTTTGACTTTTGATAGATACTTCTCGTTTGTCATGTTAGCTGTTGAAGGTACTTTTAAAATCCTTCAAAAGCCACATCTCTGCTGTCTTCAGTGATATTTATATTGATCAGTCATTCTGTTTCAACAAACATTAAAATAATTGTACTCATTTATTTCACTGAAAGTATCTAATCAATGCAGTCAGGGGACTGTGAAATATGAGCAGGTTATACGAGATGAGAGAAAGCTGGTAATTATCTGTTGATTCTTTTGAAAATTGATTTAAATGATCTACCACAGGGGAAGTAATCATCATTGTCATTATCACCATCACCTTGTGCCGTGTTCCTACGGACAGGTGGCCGCAGTGAGCTTCCAGCTTGTTCTGTCCCCTATTTTCACAGTGCATCCAGTCGAGCTGAAATCATGTCTTTATGTTCTCCACTCCTCTATATATCTCTGTAGAGGCAAGGGAGACTTTGCTAAACACTGAACAGCATACTAAATTCACGATACTCATGTGGGCTACTTTACAATAATGCAAATAGGTCTGATTTAGTTTTAAAAGTTTTTTTTAAGTTAAATTCTTTTCTCTAAAATTTAATCTGTATTGCAACTGAATCATTATTCACACATGTATGAATTATATATGTGTCAGGTTGTCTAAGTCCGTAGAATTTTATTTCAGTAACAAACATGTATTAACACTAAAAAAAATATGGCACACAGAACTGGCTGGTCGTAATAGACTTATAAACAGACTTGTCTAAATGTTTCTTTTTGACACATACATACTTTTATACTACGATCATAACCAAGCGGCTTCAGTTTGCATCTCTGATAGCTGTGGTCAGATACCAGCTGTAAAATGGATACCTGGGTCCTGCTAGAGACAGAGAAAGAAAGATGGCCACCGACCATACCACCTTCCAGCTTTCATAGATCAAAGGGCACACACACAACACAGCCACAGTAAGACTCACTGGCATAGATCATGGCTACTTGAACTGTGTAAAATATGCTGAAGAACGGAAGAAGTTGTAAAACAATCAAACATTCAGGCGAACCATATGGTCATGATAAGGCGAAAATTTACAAGTGCGTGAAGTATTGAAAAGTGTTGACTTTATGAGGTAAATAATTACTTGGAAGTGCAAGTCTAAATAGATCAGGTATGTGGCAAATTTTCAGATAAATGTGATATATAAAGGATCAAGAAAACAAAATACTCTGACCACATCAAAAGACATAATAATATGCTGAAGACCTCACCAGAAGGAAAGGATAAAGGAAAAAGAGCAAGAGGTAGACAGTGACGTATTTGGGAAGATAGTACACGAGAGTGGACAGCATACAGCCTGGCTGAGGGCACCATCAAGGCGAGGGGGCGAGGGAACTGGAGATTCTTTAGCGACAGCCTTCGTATCAAAGATGCCACATGATGATGATAACGACTAGCCAAGGTTTTTTTTTTTAATTAAAAACACCCTGCTCTGCTTTGTAAAGAGTAAGAAAATTCTAAAATTCTAATCAAGTACTCGTACCTAAACTCTGCAAATAATCCTTGTATGTGTGGACTGCAAAGACAAGAACAAGTGTGATATCTCGTATAGTGGTATAAAGCCACCATCTCATTAATGATATCAGAAAATCATAGAATCCTACGTTTTAATGAAAACAGTGTGTATAAATCTATAATAACATTAACATGAGAAGATTTGTCGTCAAGCTTTAAGATAGTAAATCTGTCACTGTAAATCTGGGCCCTCTATTTTTATTGTCGTATACTTTCCACTTATCTATTGCCCCGGCGACTGGGCGATCCTGCTTTTCCACATAATTCTGTCCCCGGTGCTGAGTTTAATAAGCTATGCGCCCGTGCCATCTTCTTAGTTCGTTCAGCATTTTCTCTCTCTACCTCAGTCTCTGTTACCCTCTAGTTTTCCCGTTGTCACAATGTATTCCAGCTAGCCTTGTCGCAGAACATGTCCTGTGAATTTGGATTGTCTTTTTTTTTCTGACTTTTGTTATTCCTTGCAGCATCACTCCAGCCTTTCTCATAACCTCTTCATTTGATTTCTTTGCTGCTCGCGGCATTCTTAGCATTCTTGTAGGGAATCACATTTCAGTGGCTTCCAGATGGCGCTGTATCTCACTGGTGACTGACCATGCGTCAAATCCGTAAAATAAAATTTGTTCAATGTAGCGCTTGAGTGCTCTTTCCCTCACTCACAATGGCAGTGATTTATTACTCAGAATACTTTTCATCTTCTGAAACATTATTTTGGCTTGCGTTATTATGCTCTTAATCTCAGTTAGGCATCTTTCATCTGAGGTCATTAGTGTCTCCAAATATCTAACCTTGTCCACCTGTTTCAGTATTGTGCTGTTTGCTGTTATTTTACATTCAGAAATCTCTTTTTTCTTCGAGATTGTCATAATTTCCGTTTTCTTCTTGTTCTAAGGCAAGGCCCCCGCCATCTCTTTCCTTTTACTATCACGTCCAGCATTTCTTATCCGTTCTTTGCTGTTAAGACTGTGTCATATGCATATCTCAACTTGTTTAAGTAGCTCCGCCGCTGATATTCGCTAAGATATAGCATTTTAGTTGGAATATAATAAACGTTTCCTGTCATTGTTTTGTTTTGAAAATAAAGGTTCGTTTTCACTTTTCTGTGAAGGGACATAATCCATATTTTAAAAACGAGTCATTTTTCACGTTCGTTCGCTTATTATCCGCCCCTTTTTGTCGAAAAACTTTATTTTAGGTATCACACTGACAAAAATATGTTGCCCATTCATTACTAGATATCGGAATTTTAGTCAAGCCCACAACGACCTGTACAACCGGTACAGTGATGTAGGAAGATGGATATTATACCGGGTAAATAAAGGCAACCGTATCCACTGTCCATAAATAGAGCGCCTCTGACTTGGCTAAGGTAGTACGTGACGTGTGCAAAAGTGGTCGGCTTCCTCTAGACAGAGCAGACGTACGTAGGAGGTCGAGGACGAGTTGAGGGCCTGAGCGGTCGAGACAGGGACCCGTGCTTCGTTAATCTGCACCTTTTTACCAACAGAAAATATGTCTGCCCTAACTTTAGGAGCAAAATTAGAGCGAACCGATAGCTCTACGCCATGGGGATTTCGTATGCAGGGAGGAAAAGATTTCAACAGTCCTCTGACTATTCAGAAAGTAAGTTTTCATGTGGCCTTTCGTTGAGTGTCGACTTAGGCGTGTGTTTTTACGCATATTTTCAGTGGTGGTACAAAATAGCATGCATTTTTTGGCCGTATTCCACTAGTTTTTCGACTCCCGTAATGTGATATTAGCTAGTTTTATTTTCAGCTAAACGCTGAATCATTGTGTTCATCTTGAATCATGTCTTGGGCACTGCATGCCCTTGAATGCTTGCGTGATAACGATCAACTTTTTGAACCGTTTCAGTTCATTCTTTCTGAAGTCTGATCTTTTATAAAAATTAATTTCTTAACTGAAATGTTTTAGACTAATTCTTATCAGTTCGTCACGGTTTAGAAAGAATCCAGATTCCATACACGAATTGGTTATCAGGTTGATATTAGTGGGCTCGGTAGAAGATGGAAAAGAAAGAACGATTTAGAAGAAATGGAAGAATTAATGATTTGTTTCATACAAATTTCAGACTCTTTCTGGGTTTACTAAAGCATTTATTAACCAGATCTCTGCCCAGACAAATCAAACATGTTTTGTAAAACTGAACAAGGCAAACTTAATACAACATAACTGTTGGTATCTGAATTATTACCAGCTACGATTGCTGCTAGTCTTACTGATAATAGCAGTTACAGTAGAATGGAACATAATAGTAGTAGGAATTATAGTGATGTAGATGATAGTAGTAGTAGTAGTTACAGTGGTAGTGGAAATAGTAGTAGAAGGAATTACGGTGGTGAGGGTATTAGTAGTAGCGGTAGTAGTAATAATAGGAATTATAGTGGTGGTGGTAGTAGTAGAAGTGGTAAAATTTAATAGTAGTTACAGTGGTACTAGAAATAATATTCATAGAAACTGTAGTAGTAGTAGAAGTTTTTTTTTTCAGAAATTTGATTTAATATTCACATGGAATAGGATGTTCAGAATAAAAATAATGAATTTAAAATCCACCAGCCATTAAGAATAGTACAAGAGGATTGTTGAGCACATATTACACAACAAAATACAGTGAAGTGTAAAGAGATTCAGTATATCTGTAAATTGTATGCTGAAACGGTCACAGCCACAGCTTTTCATTCACACATTTGTGTGGAGATTCTTCAGATTTCACTGCTCTTGGCTGCCAAGTTTTGTAGTGATATCACTTCCTGATGTGTCAACGTTCATTCTATGGCACATGCGTGTCACAGCTTGATGTGTTATGGTAGAGTTTTTTTTGGTTTTCTCCATCTGTATCTAAGGCATCTCCCAAAGAAGAACCAGTTACTGACACTGAGGATTTCATTAAGAAACATGAAGAGTCACACTCAGTAAAACTTTATCGTCCAGCAGCAGATTAATCACCATCCTTTGGCCCTAGGCTAAAGATAAAAAGGGCTCCAGCCTCCCCTGACTATACCCTTCATTCCCTGATAATAAAAGTCATAAAGAAATAATCTACATTTGTAGATATTTTTTTATTGCTTTGACTTCATGCCACCTTCCCTTCTGCCCCCTAGGCTTAATCCTGTTTCAGCCTAATGGATATAGTCTGCAATTGTTTATGTCTCGTTAATGAGACAGACCTGTATCACCCCATGCCTCTTCATTACATGGGTGAAAACAAAGGAAAGCAGAGTAATGGAGTTGGAAGGATTTTAACAAATGACCATTATGTGGGAGGAACCAGATATTAGTGTTATGCTGTGTGTTAAAATATTTTGCCTTTTTGTGAAACTAATAGAAGAGGCATAGAAATACTAGAGAAGGGTATAGGTGGAGCTGTGTGAAAGGTACTTGTACTTGATACATGAATGTGATAAAAACAGAATTTCTACTTTTTTTTTCATGAAAAGTAAATTACTGTTAATCGTAAATGTTTTTTAAAAAATCCAGTTTTCAAAGTAAAACTTCACTCACACACTTCAGACATTGTAAACATACAGTTCCCATTGTATTTCATATGCAGTATGTAGATCAAATGTCAGTGGATTATCTGTTACACTGCTAAGCTCTGTGTCACTGTGCCCCCAATGTGATATAAGAAAGCAATTAAAATGATGAATATTAAACATTCTGTGATAATAAGACTCAGCTTTATTATATTCACAAATTATAGAGTATCCATAACCTTTTAAACTTCCTTATGAATCATATCTATAATCTCACTGTTGCATCTTTGCTTGCTTTTAGCCTACAACAGTGTAAAACAAGAAAACATCAGCTGCAGTACATTTCTTTCCTTTCTTTGATTTTTATAATGTTGTGGGACCACCAGCTATATGAATTTGGTAGTGTGTAAGAGGCTTTATGTCTTCTTCTTCTTCTTCAGCTTTGCGAGCCATTAAAGCTCACTGCTGCAGATAAAGTTTGCTTCATTCCTCTCTATTCCTAATCTTTTCTCTCCAGTTGGTGACACCAATTTCTTTTATATCATCTTCTATGTTGTCTTTCCATCTCTGTCTTGGTCTACCCCTTGGTCTTGTTTCCCTCATCTCGTGTGCATACATCATTTTCGTTTGTCTATTCTCTTCCAGTCTTTCTACATGCCCCAGCCAGCGTAGTCTGTTCAGTTTAAAGACATTTATAATTTGCTGGGATTTAAATAAGTTGTTCAGTTCAGTGTTCTTTCTAGCTCTCCAGTCTCCACTGTTGGTTTCCTTTATCAGCCCAAAGATTCTTCTTAGGCTCTTGTTCTCAAAGATCTGCAGTTGTTGTTCATCTTTCTTTGTTGTACTCCACATTAATGATCCATACATGATGGCTGGTCTTATTATAGTTTTGTAGATTGTTATTTTGGTGTTTTGGAACATGATTTTGGATTTTAACAGGTGTTGCAAGGCAAAGTATATTTTATTCCCTATCTGTACTCTGATTTTAATTTCCCCACTTCCTATGTTGCTTCTAGGTTGTGCCTAGATATTTGTATGTTTCTGCTTTCTTAATAATCATCTCTCCAACATTTATATAATCTGGATCATTCTCCCTCTGGTCTCTTGATATCTTCATATAGTCTGTCTTACCTGTAATAGTGATAAATACAAAAAGTGAGATACATGGATTGTTTATGATCTGAATCATCATCATAGGACTCCAGACATGCCCATAGGTGCTCACTCATCTGCCTTATCTCTGCAATGTTTTTGAATTCATTCCAGTTTATACTGAATATTTTCCTTTGGAAAATCTCCCTTGCTTTTTGGAATTGCCATAGACTTCATAATGAAAAAAATGTTGCACAGATAAAACAGGCATTGATTGGATACATGGGACCCAACTAGAAGATCTTGATTTTGCAGATGACATAACTCTTATCAGTAACAATGTGAATTTAATGCAGGAAAATACAGATACCCTGTCTTCACTGGCTAGCAAAACAGGACTTGAAATTAATAGGGAGAAAAACAAAAATAATGAAAATTCCCATCAAGAAGGAAAGATATACGTAGAAAGAACAGCTGTTTAAGAAGTAAACAAATTTGCACATCTCAGCAGCTACATAGACCAGGATGGTGACACCATAAAGGAAGTTAGAATTAGAATTGCAAAAGTAGCATCAATCTTCAAGAATCTTGAGATCATATGGCACTCTAAAGTTATAAGCAAAAAAAACCAAGGTAAGATTATTCAGTTCAAATGTAATATCCACCCTCATTTATGCATGTGAAAGCTGGAAAAGAACTAAAGAAATAAACAAGGATATTTGTATACACCAAAATTGAGATACAAGGATATTTGTAACACATCCATCAGACATTTTTTTTTAGAAACCACAAAAACAGATAAGAACTGGCAAAAGACTTTGTCATATGGAGTGTTAAAACTATTTAAAACAAAAGTAGAAGCAGCTTTATTAGTTAATGAGCATGCAGTTGTAATGTTTCACAGCTTTACTGCAGTGGCTTGTTATCACAGTTTTACTGCAGTGGCTTTGTGTATATGTTATCACAGTTTTACTGTAGTGGCTTTGTGTATATGTTATCACAGTTTTACTGTAGTGGCTTTGTGTATATGTTATCACAGTTTTACTGCAGTGGCTTTGTGTATATGTTGTCACAGTTTTACTGCAGTGGCTTTGTGTATATGTTGTCACAGTTTTACTGCAGTGGCTTTGTGTATATGTTGTCACAGTTTTACTGCAGTGGCTTTGTGTATATGTTGTCACAGTTTTACTGCAGTGGCTTTGTGTATATGTTGTCACAGTTTTACTGCAGTGGCTTTGTGTATATGTTGTCACAGTTTTACTGCAGTGGCTTTGTGTATATGTTATCACAGTTTTACTGCAGTGGCTTTGTGTATGTGTTATCACGGCTTTACTGCAGTGGCCTTGTGTATGTGTATATATTTAGTCTTATATATACTTTTACCCCAAAACTATTCGTGTATCTTACGGAGAGTTGACTTTGTATCATTTGAGGACTCAGTATACCAGTTATAGAAGAATTTATATGTGAGAATGTAAAAGACATAGTTTATTGATACTGTTACCAGTTACAGAAAAATGCAGGTGTGAGAATGTAGAAATAAGTTTTTTTTGCATATTCTAGGCTAGTTCGTATCACTGAGCATGCTTCACATAGAAGGTTTGTTGTTCATTGTGTGGATAAGAGTGGAAGGTAACAGTTTTATTATTTTATTATTTTGTTATGTGCACAGCACTAATATTTGATACTGAAGGTCTGTGAAATTCTGAGAAATAAGGAACAGAATATCTGGTGGGTCTGTAAGCCCAATTTTTTCATCCTTTGGAAATGAAGTTCATTCATTCACTCACTCTCTGTCTGTCACTTACTCACTCTCTGTCTGTCAGTCTGTCTGTCTATCTGGTGGCAGTGGATCTTTTAATGTGTTGAATGTATGCATTCAAACATTTTGAGTCCTGTCATTTTAAATTTTACCCCTGCTTGTGTGTTTTTTTTAAAGTTGCAGAGATCTTGTACTAAAATGAAGTTTAATGTTTGTGATAGAGTGAAAGTAGGAGGGTGAAGGGCAGAATGTCAGATGGATCTATGTGAACAACTTTAAAAACAAAGTTCATTCATTCATACATGTTCAGACTTACAGAAGAAGTAAATCTAAAACAAATGTTTTGCCCTTCCTTTTCAAGGACACAGCCGACTCTTCTACAATAAAGGTAAAGGTTACTCTGCAATGCCATGGAGACACCACAGGGATTGCTGTTAGTGTCCATATTTTCCTTAACTTGCCAGCATACTAGAGAGTGATGTGGTCGGCACACTAGAGGGTGATGTGGCCAGCATACTAGAGAGTGATGTGGCTGGCACACTAGAGAGTGATGTGGTCGGCACACTAGAGGGTGATGTGGTCAGCACACTAGACGGTGATGTGGCCAGCACACTAGAGGGTGATATGGCCAGCACACTAGAATGTGATGTGGTCAGCACACTAGAGGGTGATGTGGTCAGCATCATGCCTGACCACCTTCCCTCTCCCAGCTCCAAAAGTAATGCCAGTAAGAAAATATGCAACAAGGGGTCTAGTTTACTTATCTATATCCACTGACCTGCCAGGAATTGAGCAGAAGATGTGAGGCTACTTTGAAAACGGTGCTGAAACTGAATCATGCTTCTGCAACCGGGCTTGAGACATTAATGTGAAGCTTAACTGATCTCAGCATGAAATTTTCCTTTCAGTTAGTACTTAGCTTGCATTTTAAAAAATGCCATTAAAAATGACATTACCCAGGCACCTGCTTAATTCCATGTCAACATTTCAAGTAGATCTGAAGGAAAAAAAACCAGGAGAAAGGTTTACAGAGAGGAATTGACCCCCTTTTTTTCCCATTTTAAATTTTATTTTCATGATTTTGGATTTAGGACTTGTATATAAGCTCTGCTAGATTCTCCCAGTTTATCTCTGCAGGTTCTCTCTCCTTATCCTTAATTTCTCTCACTAGACTCCCACTTTCTCTTAGATTCTGCATCCAGAAGTACTCCCACCTTCATCATGTTGTCTGCAGCCATCATCAGAATAGCATCTATTTATAGACTTGGTTCAGGTAACTGCTGAGCCTGCAGGTAGAAGTAGATGCTCCCAGCAGGTATTTGTAAACATCCAATGCCTGAGCAGAGGGCAGGCAGGTAGGCATTGTACTTTACAGCAGCGGAACAAGTGCCACGGTGAGGAAAGACGGATTCAGAATAAGGAAAATAATAAAGTAGACAGGATGAGAAGTGTGTACGATGCTTATATCAGATCCGGTTTCTTCTGCTCCACTGGGAGTTATGCCAGTCATTATAAGCAACAAAGTCCTCACATTTCCCCCTTCTGGCATTGTATGACTATCAGCTATAATGGGTTCGTGTATGATTCTCATTCCCTTGCAATAGTCTTTTTTTTTTTTTCCTTTTCCTGCACATTTTGTCAGGATTTTCATTTGCCCTGACCTTGCTGTGTCCCCCCCCCCCTCAGTTTTAAACAGTTAGGAACTGAGAATTCTGCTAAGAAATCTGCTTGCTAGGTGCACTTACAGAATTAGAGCACGTGACCGTGGCACACTCACAGGCATCGCTCACTGCCAGCTCTTCAAGTGCATGCTGCATAAACAAACAAACAAAAAAAATCAATTTCTCTTTGACATACATTAAGGAGCTCAACGACCACTCGCCATGTGTAGCTCAGATCAAAGAGAACAGTAATAACTTAATGATCACAAGCAGTTCAGTAGAAATAGTCAAGAACTATACCTGTCAGAAACATGGACAGCATCAGCCAAAAGCACAAAGAGACCACAGACCTTTGTTAACACCTGCATAAGGAAGATCCTTCAGATCAGATGGCCAGATACCATCAGCAATGAAAAGCTTTGGGAGGGGGGGGGGAACGAACCTACCCAGAGTGAGAGATATGATAAGGAAAAGACATTGGAGATGGACAGGACACACACTTCGAAAGTCTACCACAAAAATAACCAGACAAGCTCTCACCTGGAAATCCCCAGAAATTGAAGAAACAAAGAAGACATAGAAACACCTGGAAAAGGAGTCTTGAAGCAGAGATGAGAAAGGATCGACTACGCCTGGAGACAGAAAGAAGAAACGGCCCAGGACAGAAATATATGGAGATCCCTTGTTGACGGACTATGCCCCAGATAGGAGTAAAGAAGGCGAGGAAGAAAGGATACCTCCCAGGTTGTGCTGCTACTTCCTCGACCAGCAGTTATCACTGGCAGCCAGAAGATCTGACTCCTACTACTATTTTGTACCAGAGAGGCAAAGAGGCACTGCTTAGCAATAGTGTGTCCGTAACCCATAACAGTATGTACAGTCACATGTCTCCTTCAGATTATTTGGATTTTTTGTGTTGTACTGTAACATTTCTCTGAAGGAAAATGTATTAAAAAGAAGGAAAAACCCAAATATTTCTAAACTTTATTAAGCTACAAACTTTATTGGGGGTGAAGGCGCTGTCCGATGATGCAATCAGCGACCCATAGCTGATATGCCAGCGTCAGGGTTAGCGACCCATAGCTGATATGCCAGCGTCAGGGTTAGCGAACCATAGCTGACCAAGACCCTGTCCCACCTCTCTGTGGTACCCCCAGTAACAGACCTAGCCTGGCTAACGGGGCAGGGATCGCTATAGACCCCATGGTGGTGGTGGAGTCTGCTAAAGAAGCAGTGCGCACCCCCTGCTTTTTAGCTCCGGGACTGAAAAAGTGGCCGCCATATCCCGCTCCCGCGCTGATACGATGCTGTGCCTCAACATCTCTACAGCATTGGCTGCAAAGAACACCAGCTCGCAGTTACAGGGAGTTCGTACAAGTACAAATCCATTCATTTGGGCGAGGGGAGGAGACGTGTTCAATTTTGGCAGTCAGCTACCCATAGCTGACATAATAGCATCAGAGTTGGCGAACCAGAGCCAGCCAATCCTGCTCCGTTGGTGCTCCAAGTAACATGCCTAGCATGGCTAACGGGGCTGGGATTACAATAGTCCCCATGGCGCTGGAGTCTGCTAAAGAAGTATTCTACACCCTCAACCCCCAACCCCAACTCGGCGATTAAAAAAAATAGCCACCATAACCTGCTCCCTATCCAATACTTTGCTGTACCTCAACATCTTCATCGCATCGGCTGCAAAGAACACTAGCATGCGGTTCTAAAGAGATTAAGAGGAAGAATCATTCCATTTTACATAACTTCAATATTGATTAAAACGTGTTTGTTTAACCCCAAGCATCCATTACTTGTTACTGTAATATATTGATGGAGTGTTCTTCATCCTCTTTCTTGTGCTGTTCATCCTCTTTCTTGTACTCAACGACCAGTCAATACACGTACTCAAACATTAGCAGAAGTAATCTAATGATCAAAAGCAGTTCAGTAGAAATAGTCAAGAATCACAGACATCCACGTTCATCTAACTCCAGTTATTTGTATGCTCCTATCCACGGACGTGTAATATCATACAGGAGTGAATAAAGGGCACATATAATAGCACATCTGAAAGCAAGACACTGTCCCTGCCCTTTTACATCTTCTCATATTCTTTACTTTTTTTTCCTTCCTAAAGGTTAGAGAGGCGAGAAATGATCCATGAATATCACGACCTTTACTTCTTCCGAAATGTGTTTGTTATTTATTGACTGGTAGTGATAGCATTTATTCTTGACTGTAGTGAAGCAGAAAAACTGAAGGTGATATGTTTTTACCATCATCTTGATCATACATGTTTTAGGTGATATGTTTTTACCATCATCTTGATCATACATGTTTTAGGTGATATGTTTTTACCATCATCTTGATCATACATGTTTTAGGTGATATGTTTTTACCATCATCTTGATCATACATGTTTTAGGTGATATGTTTTTATCATCATCTTAATCATACATGTTTTAGGTGGTATGTTTTCTAGTAACTGATACCATACTTTTCAAAGTTTGTCTGCTGGATTATATCCCGACTGCTCATTTTTTTATATGGGGGGGGGGATACTCTATTGTATATGTTTGTGATTTTGCTTCATTGCGTAAACTTACGAATGAGTGGTTTTAGCTGCAGTGAGCAGATGTCGAAAAGTGCGTCATGGGATTTTCCGTTGTAATTTAGGAAAAAAAAATCCGAGATCATTGTATTAGGGAATGGCAATATTTGACTGGGAAAATTTATCCGAATAAAATTAAGTTTTTTGTTCTTTTCTTTTCTAGTTTCTTTTCTCTTGTCATTTTTGACACGTTACGTTATTATCATTGCCCCAGAAGAAGGCCAGCAGTCAAACCGTTTGATTCTAAAGCGCCTCGTACTTCTTTCTCCACCAGGTTAACCCAGGGAGTCTGGCGGCAAAATGCGGTCTCCAGGTAGGGGACATAATTCTCAAAATCGGCAACACATCCACGGACAACCTACGGCACACAGAAGCACAGACCTCCATTTTAGATAGCGGAAATCGTTTAGATCTTCTGCTTCAGAGGTACGTTCTGGGAATGACATGCAAATAGCCCGTGTTACTATTTTTCCATGTGTGTAAAATCCAAAAACTGTTTGTTTGTTTTTTTTTTTTAAAGTCAAAGACTTGTGTGTGAAGTCTATGTACTTTTTTTTGTTTGCTTGTTTAACATTTGAGTCCTGCGTGTGGAAGCTTGTGTCAGCTTATTTCTTGAACTTTGACCTTCTTTGGTAGTTATGCAAAAGTAACGCAAATCACAAAGGTAGATAGATGGATGAATAGTGATTATAATTTTAAATGCCACTTCCTTTGTGCAGTTGTTGATTTCACTGTTTAGAATGGTGGTAATATATATATATAAACTGATTATATATATATATATAATCAGTTTATATATAATCAGTATATATATATATATATCAGTATATATATCAGCACATATATCAAACAGTATATTTTTCAACATAGAGTGAAAAAAAGAAAGAAAAAAAAATCACCAGGATTGCATTTTATCGCTTGGGTTTTTTTTTTTAATCAGGTTTTTAGCTATTGATTCATTTTTGTTTGCGGTATTTTCTGAATGAAGATTCTTTGCTCTTTTAGCTGCCATCTAAACGCAGTCCCAACCCAAACGCAGAAGCACTGCCACCAAGAGAACAGCATAAGAAGCTTTCCCTTTGGCTTACTATTTACAGCTTTCCAGCCGGGCAGTTTTCCCTCTCTACCCCTCTTCTGTCATATCCTTATTTTCTTAAGCTAAAACTAACAGTAATGTTAATTGTTAGATATGCAGAACTATCACTGTGTTTGCACAAGCCTCGTTTTTCCTGTCTCTTCAAGTGATGGCGAACAGGAAACGTCTCCTTACGAAGTCACGACAGGACTATCTGCCCCACCTTTTTTTTTTTTTTCTTGGACCGTCCCGCCCAGGACATACCATTTCCGTGACGTAAAGGGTGGGAAAGGCGAGCGTTTACTAAATATAGTGCATACAAATATATTATTTGGCCCTGTTTTAATTCATTTGTTTGCGCCATAAACTTCAAACTACGTCCATATTTCAAGCTAGCAGGATATGGGTATTTTCGCGTACACATTATATACATTTCTAACACTTAATTGGGAACTTCAGGCGAATAGGGCTATAAAACTTTATATCCAGTAACATTTAAAAATTCTGCATTTTTTTATTATCTGAGAGAATGGTACAGTATGAAAATAAAACCCAGCTTAAGCAGCAGTGATAATATTACTATAGATTCAGAGCGTGATATCAGTAGTATTAGCTTGTTTGAAAGAAGGTACGAAGGTCAGTATTTTTTTAAAGAAAAATATTCTGTAATTTTGGCGGTTCCCGGAAGTAACTGTGTTTAAGGTTCTCTTTACATCTGCTAGCAGTGCTACCAACTCGGAGAGCCTACGTTACCGCCAAATTCAAACTGAAACATTTGAATATTACTTTTTTCCAGACTACTCCGCTAGGTCCGGTGATTTTGCCAACTAGGTTTTCCATCTACATCTGCTTTATGCAGCATTATTATGTGGGCTGAAAATATGGAGATTTCTCATAATCACGATTCATAATTTTGTTATTGTGAAAGTAACATGGAAATAACAGTCCTTTTGCTAATACTACGTGAATTGGTATAAACTACTTTTTTTTTTTTAAACCACTGAATATCTCAGCTTCTGTACTTTCATCAAAATCAACAGAAGCGTTGCCAACTATCAAGTGAAAGTTGCTGGGAGAAAAGAAAATAAACTCAGAACTAGAGGGGGAAAAATGTACTGGGTGTTGAAATGTTGGCCTTCAAAAAAAATGTACCAGGTGTTGAAATGTTGGCCTTCAAAAAAAATGTACCAGGTGTTGAAATATTGGCCTTCAAAAAAAATGTACCAGGTGTTGAAATGTTGGCCTTCAAAAAAAAAATGTACCAGGTGTTGAAATGTTGGCCTTCAAAAAAAAAAATGTACCAGGTGTTGAAATGTTGGCCTTCAAAAAAAATGTACCAGGTGTTGAAATGTTGGCCTTCAAAAAAAATGTACTAGGTGTTGAAATGTTGGCCTTCAAAAAAAATGTGCTAGGTGTTGAAATGTTCCCCTTCAAAAATATACCAGGTATTGAAATGTTGGGCTTAAAAAATGTACCAGATGTTGAAATATTGGCCTTTAAAAAATGTACTAGGTAATGAAATGTTGGCCTTATCACATTTGTTTGTGCACATTTCGGTTTGATTAATATTCCCGGGTCAGGTTTTTTTTCTATTGCGCCACCGGATGTACTTTATAATAAAGAACATATAATAAGAACGGGGCATGAAACGAAAGACCTGGGCCAAGCTTGTAGCGGTAACAAAGAACGTTAACAAAGCTTGAGTGGGAGGGATGGGGGATGGTTGGTGGGGCAGAATCTTTGAAAATCTTTGATGTACCGAAAGGATGATAAAAAGTCCAGTGTAATCAAAGATTAGTCTTTGAATATGCCAAGCCTTATATGGTGATTCACATTCATAAGATGAGCTCATTTTGGGGAATAAACACGGACAAAAGGAAAAAAAAAACATTAGAAATTGGAGGTGTCGGAGAAAGACTTTGTCCCCTTCCGTTGGTGCCGCGAGTATGGGTTTGGTTTGATCCCCTCTATGACAGAACATGATAGAAATCTAGAGGTTCCGAGGACATTAACAAAATATAACCAAAGCATAACCGCGTGCTTTATATTGTAGCTGCACAAAGGTGACAACAAAGCGAGGAGAACTAGGCAACACAACTTCAAATTAGCGAGTAGGTAAGTCACGAAATACTGTAGCCATGACAAAAGACATAACAATATAATGAAGGCCATAATAAAAAGAACAGTGGAAGGGGAAAAAAAGAGCGAGATGTAGTCAGAGATGCAGATGGGAAGATAATATACGAAAACAGGCATGGCACAGTCCGGCCGGGTGCATCATCAAAGGTATGGAGAGAAGAAACTGGACATTCATTACCGCCAATTTTCGTTCTGAACATGGCACATGATGATGAAGAAACGGATAGCCCGCAGAATGTAAAACACAGTAAAGGACACACTGAGCAATGCTCCCACTAAGATACGCTAGCTTGCACTGAAGCACATATTTTCAGCCCTTACCGCACAGATTTTTGACTCAGTGCACAAACATGACGATTTAACGGCAAAATTATTTATTATTGGTTCGCTCACAACTTTAATGCTAGTAGTTCTTTTGGTTCATGAAATAGAATTATTTGCTTACAGCACTCCACACATTAGACATAGTGGTTCTCAATCCGTTTTGCCCATATACCCTTATCACCTTATGCCACAATGTCATCTCTCTCTCCTCATCCCTACCCTTTCCAAGACAGATTCAAAAGGCGCGTTCCAAATAATATGCACATAATAATATTCAAACAATTAGAGCTTGTTAAGATGTGGTCCCAGTTCTCACCTTTCTTCCCCCCTCCCCCCCCCCCGCCCAAACTGAGATATGAGAAAGTCTCTCTTCTCCCCCACCCCCTCTCTGAGGAAGGAAATTCCCCGCAGGTTGAGAACCCCTGCTTTAGAGGACACATTGATACTGGCATTGTCGAGTCTAAACATACTCGCTGTGGGGTGTTGTTAAAGCCGCGTTATATAAACACGAAACTACAATGATAAACCTCAGGTTATTTACGACGGGCTGTAAATAGCGAAAAATGATGCTTTTAGTATTCTGAGCTGACCTGAAAATATGCTTTACCTAAGATATATACGCGAGAAAAGTGTGTATGTGGAGTGGGGGTGGGAAGAAAGTAAGCGTGAATACTTTACTATAAGAGATAATGTTAAAATGGCTGTAAATAGCACTACAATATTGCGTTTAAACGTTAAGCTGCATAAAATATGAATTAATATTCAGAATAATGAATTATCGCCTCTGTAGTGATCAGTAAGCTATTATTAATGAGCCCCCCCCCCCCCAACTTTTTTTTTCTGCAAGGAATCAAAAACTTATTCCTTCAGCACATAAGGGCAAGGCCGAACTTAAGCTTAAGATGAACAAACTACAGTTTGAGACCTCACAAAATGTCCAGAAATCCTGTTCCTTTCGGTCTCAAAAAATGTGGCTTTAGACATCCTGCTTTAAGGGGGGGGGGGGTTGGGTGAAGACGCTGTCCAATTAGGTAGTCAGCGACCCATAGCTGATATGCTAGCATCAGGGTTAGCGAACCATAGCTGATATGCTAGCATCAGGGTTAGCGACTCATAGCTGACCAAGACCCTGTCCCACCTCTCCGTTGGTACCCACAGTAACAGCCATAGCCTGGCTAACGGGGCAGGGATCACCATAGTTCCCATGGTGATAGAGTCTGCTAAAGAAGCACTGCGCACTCCCTGCTTTTTTTAGCTGTACTCCAAAACTGAAATAGTAGCTGCTATAACCTGCTTCCACGCCGATACCATGCTGTACCTCAACACCTCTACAGCATGGGCTGCAAAGAACACCAGCTCGCAGTTACAGGGAGACAGCAGAAGACAAGACAAGACAAGACAAAATCCTGCTGTTAAGCAATTAAAGGGCCAGAAGTTCTGTTTTAAGTGTGAACATTTGTGAGATATTCTATGTGTAACTAAGGCGCCTCCAAGTTACGCGGTTAGGGCCATGAACATGATTGCTAGAACATAACGGCAAACGTGGCCAGACAGTGGGAAGCAAAGAAGACTGGTTAATCAACACAGAACTGGTATCGTCTGCAGCTAAACACTGATGGGAATGTGGAAGATGGGATCGGAGCACTTATGGACTAATCGTCCGATGTACAGTGGCGATGATCCATCGACTGACTAACTAACAGTCTAGATCGTTCGATGTACAGTGGCGATGATCCATCGACTGACTAACATTCTAGATCGTTCGATGTACAGTGGTGATGATCCATCGACTGACAAACTAACAGTCTAGATCGTTCGATGTACAGTGGCGATGATCCATCGACTGACAAACTAACAGTCTAGATCGTTCGATGTACAGTGGCGATGATCCATCGACTGACAAACTAACAGTCTAGATCGTTCGATGTACAGTGACGATGATCCATCGACTGACAAACTAACAGTCTAGATCGTTCGATGTACAGTGGCGATGATCCATCGACTGACAAACTAACAGTCTAGATCGTTCGATGTACAGTGGCGATGATCCATCGACTGACTAACAGTCTAGAGCCTCAACAAGTCTAAACCCGGCACTGCGTTTGAGGGGGGGGGGGGGGGGATTTCCTGGAATTGATGGTTGTCAGTCACGCATAATGGTGACCTATTTTATCAGGCCAGGTCTGTATAGCCGACCAATCACGTTAAAGCCCTTGAACTTCGGGTATTTTAATAAAGAGTTAATTTGCATAATGTTTATTTGTATAAATCCAAAAAAAAAGTTTTCGATTCATGTGCATAAGTAAATATTAATGTTTTTTTTCCGTGCAGGATTTCGGAGTAAATTTATAATTTGTGTATACAATTTAAGTTCACACTAATCAAATGAAAATGTATATATTTCATGCGTGTACAAGGAAGATAGGTGGCCTATTTATTCTTGTTTTAAACACGGGGCATAGATACACAATACGCATGGAACATGCAGCCTAGGTTGTGCAGTAAATGAAGAATAAAAAATTTCCTAATTCGATTTCTTTGTTTATTTAATTTTGTGCCGTAAAAGTTCCCTGTAACATTTTCTATACGATATATACAAGGTGTATCTGTTTTCTGGAATCAGATGGCCCTCGATGTTGAAAGAGTCAAATTTACCTGTTTCCTGTTCCTCTTACATTCTTCATGGTCCTTGCAGTTGCACCACAGAATGATGAGTGTGTGGCAAGGTACCAGCAAGAAAATAAAGTTATGTTTATAAAGAGCTTACATATTCCCAGTGGCATCATACAGATGTGAAATTGGAAAAGAGAATACGAACATTTGAAATGAAATGTTACAGAAGGGCACTTAGAACAGGTCCGTATTTTCCATGACCTTCAAAGAAGTAACGAAAATCAAATAAAGAGATAATATGATTAGGTGTTGCAGAAAAATGGCTCGTTAACACCATAAAACTTAGAAAGCTGAGATACTTGGCCACATCAAGAGAAACAACAGCTTAGACAGGCTGATAGTAGAAGGCATAGTGCCCGGCAAAAGAGAAAAAGGGCGACCTCGTCGCAGATGGACTCAGGACATCACTTAAGTCTGAATGTGTCCCTACAAGACGCCGGTCAACTTGCCCAAGACCGTATTGCGTTCTGAGAGGGTCACCGTTCTGAAAAGGGCATGTCACATGAATGAACTAATGGATGAACGAATGATACATAAGGCAGTTTTATCCATTTGTTAAAATAAAGAGTAGGTAAAGATTTGTTTCTACATCATATCGGGTCAGTATAAAGGGCTCAAACTCCACAGCTCAGGACATGGCTATCTACGGCCAGATTTCAGCTTACTTATCGTTTGAAAAAACATTTCCCGCAAAAAAGTTAGAAAAATCAGATTTGCTTGTAAATAGTTTTTGTGTGGCAAACGCTAAACATGAAGCGCTTTAACGAATATCGTTTCTAAATCTCCAGAAACACGAAACATCTGAAGATTTAAGGTACATCGTGCATTCTAAATAAATCAGACATTGCTTGGGAACAAAATGGCGGGACATACAAAACCATTAGGATATTATTGAACCCATGATCGGAACTATTCTGTTATCATTTGTTGAACGTCCGCAAAAACCGACATGGTTGAGTCAGAATATGGCACACTTTTCCCACCTGAATCTCCAGCATGAAATATTTTATCAGATTATCAACTTCTCTCCTTACAAGGAGGACCAGAGTTTAGTATTTGGAAAATCTGACGAAACATTCCAGCTTTCCTTTTTGTTTCGTTTTCGTAACAGTAGCATTGTCACGTGTGCAGTGCTAGTTTTTGTCTGTACAGTGTTTGTTTCCATTAGAGCCATGTCAGAATCATGACTGTTTTTTGTCACTACTGTTTCCTGTAATCTAGCACAAGTAATTACTTTACCAAACAAAACTATATCTAATACTGATTGCTTTTTACTACTTAGGTAATTTGGTAGGGTTCAAGTTTTGAAATATCCAAAGGTGAAATGGGTAAGATGGTAAGGAAGGAACGATAATTCAAGGAAAATTTACAGATGGAGAGTAACGTTGGGGGGGGGGGGGGGGGGGGGAAGGGGGAAGGAAAGGGAATAGTATTTAGGGGAGATAACAAAGGAAATTCTTTTGGGGAGGGGTGTGATTGGAAGAGGGGAGAGGTAGCTGAACATATCTAGAAATCACATGAAAAAGAAAAAAAAGTCTTTATGTTTGAGATTCTGAGGTTTAGAAAAAAAAATAGTTTTTGCATAGAGTAGCTTGTTTATAGATTTTAAAATCTTGTGGTTACTGTATTACCCCTTTACTCTTTGTCAAGAATAAGGGAGAAAAAGCACCAGAATGGATGGTAAGTTATTTATTTCTTTGAAATGTATATTTCGTTGTTTGTTTCAGTTGTCATGATTCAGTGGACCACGTGCTTGTGTCTTTTGATGTGGTATCACCATATGTGTCGCACAGCTGAACATGATAGCTCTCACAAAACTGCATGGGGTTTTGAGCAATATGTCCGCCGTCGTTGCTGCTTTTTTTTTTAACTCATTGCATTTTTTATTTTGATTTTATTTAGTGTCTAGGGAAGGAGAAGGGCCATGTTAAATGTTCAGTAAAATGAATGCAACTTAATTAATGAACTCTTTGTATCTTCGAGCCTTGACTGGTTTTAACTCAAGAATTGATTTCCATGCTCGATTATTTTCTGCTTACCTTCCCTGGTCTTGTGTAGGTTTTTTTATTCTTTTAGTGTGTCGTTGCGTGAGATGTAATTTCGAGGATAGTATGTGAATTAACTGCTTGTTTCTTGATGGCATGTTAACTTACAAAGTGTCCTTCTGCATCAGCATGTTATATGACCATCAGACGGTTCCAGTTTGTTTAAACTAGTGGTTCCAGAACTTTTGTTTTCTCCAACCAGGCCACTCATCAAGCAAAAAAAAAAAAAAACCAAACTTGTTTCGTTCAAATAGTTCTGATGCCTCCTGTTGCTCCCTTTTCCTTCACCCCTCCCTCTTTCTTGTATTTTCCTCCATCTCATCCATGATAGGGCGGTACCACTCGAGTTTGGAACCGCTGATCTAAACATAACTGACATATAGTTTAACGTTTAAAATGTGAGCTATATGATTAGGAAATCATTGACATAACGTTAAAGATGGGCTATATAAGTTGGGAACCACGGGCTATATAAGTTGGGAACCACTGATCTAAACATAACTGACATATAGTTTAACGTTAAAAATGAGCTATATGATTTGGAAATCATTGACTTAAGGTTAAGGATGAGCTATATAATTTGGGAACCACTGATATATAGTTTAACGTTAACAGTAAGCTATATAATTCTGAAATCACTGATCTAAACATAACAGACATAACATTAAAGATGGGCTATATAATTTAGGAACCACTGATCTAAACGTAGGTGATATATATTTTAAAGTTAAAGGTTAACGGTATTGTAGTAGTCATATGATGTGTATGTAACAACAGGCACGGAAGTGTTTAACATTCTATGAAAGATAAAAAAAGCAAATTTCTGACATTGTACACAGATCCGTGTGCCACGTTATGTAAACACGTTTTTGTCCACAGCTAGCTCAGATCAGACGGTATCTGTATTTTGTCACGTGTGGCGTCACGTTGTTTCCTGTGGCACTAGTTCTATTCATTGCGTGACAATGATGCAGATGATTCTGGTAGAGGAAAAATTCAACGGTGTAAAGACGTTCGTTGCATTGTAACATATTCAGTATGTTACATAACAGACTCATATTGAATCTTGGCATATTTTATTGTGTACATGTTGAAACGTTGACCAAAATAACATTGCAATTGTAAACATTCTCTCTCTCTCTCTCTCTCTCTCTCTCTCTCTCACGCAGACGTGTTATAACTGTAAGCCTTCTCTCACATGCACACACACACACACACACATATACATACATACATACATACATACATACATACATATATACCTCTCTCTTAGCACTGGTATGACGTTGTTGTATTTCAGAAGATAAGTAAATTAAGGTTAAATAGCAACTGTGCGATCACCATCATGGTTCACAACTAGTAAATATTACAGTGGAAGCATAGACCTCATCTAGATACCTCATCATCATCATCAGGTGCCATGCCAGTAGGCGCTGGCCGTCAGACTTCTCCATAATGTTAATGAAGAAAAAATGTGAGAACAGCTTTAGTAATTAACGAGCGCACAAATGTGACATTTTGTGAGGATGCTGCTAGATCATTGCTGTTTTCCAGTAGCTCCGTTTGTGACTTTTTAAAAATTTATTTATTATGCTATCTAGACTGTCCATGATTTTCTTTCTCCTCTTGATCTTCCCCTGCTTCCCTCGCCATTTATCTCTCCTGTTGTTGTGATGTTTTCAGAATCTTCCCTTTTTCATTATATGTCCAGTGAATAGCGATTGCCGTTTTCTTATGGATTAAATTAAGTTTGTGTCTACATTTGCTTTTGTTAGACATTCTGACACAGCTGAAAGTGACCATTCATTTTGCAGTAGCTAGTCACTACAAACAACTGAACCATCACAGGCATCTCAAGATAATACACTGAGAAGTTCCAAGGTGGGGCTGGAATCTAAACACTAGAACATGTTCTCTGAAGGATAATTAGAAAGAACATTAGTGGCCCAAGAGAGAATGCTCAGAACATTAAACTGGCACAGGGAGACATGTGAACTTTCCCGGCACGTGTATGCGTGAGAGAGAGAGAGAGAGAGAGAGAGAGGGAGAGAGAGAGAGGGAGGTGTACAGTGATATTCCGCTATTTAATTATATTTACTTCCCGTCTGTTGCTCTCGATTGCGTTCTGTGTTAAGTAATTCCTTCGAGATAATGACAAGGATAAACCTCCACAATCTCACGCCTAACACCAACATAACCAGCCATCTAAAACTAAATCAGATATCGTTCAGACGTTGATGATGGAAATACCTAGCCTGGTCTCTCTACCTGGGCTGTGTCTTCTGGTTCAGTCCGTTGCTATCACACAAAATCTGGACCCGCAGGAAAGTTCTTGTCTTTTCTTCTTTTGTGTGGAAGTTTGTTAGTGGCAAGAAAGCGCTTGTTTACGTGTGTAAGTTTGTTTTGGGAAACTGGAAGAGAATGTAAGAGAGAAGCGTTATCAGCTTGAAATAAATAGCGCAGGCAAGTTTTTGCACACCAGAAGTATAGTTACATGTTTGGTTGCTGTTTTGTGTGCGGAGAGACTTTTTTAAAATTTTGTTTCGTTTGAATTCTCAGTTCGACATTTTATTTTTAGAGATTTCGTAAAAACTGGGCAATTTACAATTGAAAAATCTCAGGGATGTAACTTTGAAATGAAGAAATAATAGAGAAGTGCGGAAGACATTGTTGTGAAAGTTAACATAACTGATATCTAGACTGCACTAAATAAGCACGCAATTGTAGAAAGTGCTTGCATCCGAGTATCATTCTTCTTCAAGTATTAATTTGGGGTTTTCTTGCTGTCGCTTTTTAAAAAATGTGTTAACTAAACAGCCATGTTCATTATAACTTATAATCTTAGGAAGTTTTAATATCTCTCAGAAGCATTTGCTGTGAATCTTTGACATGTAAACAACCACACTGTTCGCGAGGCTGACTGTCAGAAATAACATGAACATGACGGCCAGTGAACTAAATCTTTGTCATGTTTAAAACTAACTTCAGGCAGTGTTCCTAGTACCAGGTTTCACTGATACTACAGCATGACCTACAGGGTGTCAGTCAACATGCTGGCCATAGTGCCAGGATCTGATTTATTCCAAATTCTTCGGTCACCCACGGATTGTCTCCAATGATGAAAATATATACAGAAGTGAGACACAAGCAACACAAAAGAGGGTCACGTCTTCAGAGAAAAAGATGTTGCAGAAGAATCTCTTGGACAGATAAGAGAGACAATAAAACCATCTTGAAGAGCTTAATGTTTAATGAAAGCTGTCCCCCCACCCAACACACCCCGCCCCAACCACAAGCTCCATCAAAAATATGACATAAATCATCATTGGACACATTAAGCAACATGAAGGTAATAGAGGGCGCTGTTCCAGGGAAATAAGGAAGGGGGCCGACGCGTCCAAGATAACATGGGCGCTCTTTAACACTCACCGAACCATCCAGGTTAGTCTGTCAAGAGAGTAACATTCTGTACAAGAACACAACACATTATGATGTGAAGATCGCCGTAGTCCATAATAAAGAAGTGAGAGTGTGGTGTGTGAGAAGAGAGAGAGAGAGAGAGAGAGGAAAGGGAACAAGTGAGAGTCGAACCCATAATTTCAAAATGTTCCAGCCACGTACAGTTAACGGAGGCTGATGTTTGTCTTTGTTTATTTCTGTATCTTCTGTTTTATCTAGTGAAGTCTGTCGTAACGTTCTGTGAATCTACTGCGTCTGTGCAGCGGCTGTTTTCCTTCCTTTCACGCAACTTGGTTATCTTTCCTTTGAGTGTTGTCTGCCTTCCTAGTTACCATTTCGTTATGATAACTGTCTAGCGGAGTTGTCAACATGGAGTGAGTGAAAGAATCAGGGGGTTGGAGAAAGGGGGGGGGGTGGGAGGAGGAGAAAGAGATTGGGAAAGAGTAGAGAAATACTTACCAGAATGCATTTAACACGACACATTTGTGGAATTTAGCTAATAGAATTTAAAACCAGTCACAAAATGCTTCTTCAGACAAATTCCGTATCACCTGAAACCAGTGGATCTGTACGATTTGGCGGTTTACCGGTATGGTTGGGAACCCTCGCACTTTCACGTGCCGTGTTTTCTCCTCCTCTCCCCACCCACATGCACAGCTGTCATGTACAGCACCGCTTCAGCATTTCCACGTGACACAAACACACAGGAGGAAGAGACACCGAGTAACTTTCTTGTGTAAATCCATTTATTTTGTGCACTGTGACAGCATGTATATAAACAGCTGGTTGCTAGCAGAATCTGACTGTTGGCAATGAAACTGCAGATCTTTGAGCGTGTGTGTGTTGTGTGTGTGTTTTTCATGTTCTAGAGAAGAGAGGTAATACAAATGATGTGCAGAACGAAAAAAAAGGAAGAGTTTGAATGGGTTAAAAAAAATTCTCTGTTCTGTTTATTATTTACAAACACTATTCCACAGACCACAGGCCTGCACCAACAACTTGTAGTTTCACCAAGAATCGTTCAGTAGCTTGTGTTCACACAGAATCGGTTTACACACTTTATCTCTCTTTTTTTTTCTTCTAATACATGTTGTAGCAGGCTTGCACCATGAAGTTGCAAAAAAATGTGCTTTCGCTAACAAACTAAACACTTGTAGATCCTGTTTTATCAATTCATCGTAACTTTTACGTGCAGTGATTACAAAAATATGGTGCGGGAAGGATCATGTCGGTGGGTTAGCGGTGCAAGTCAAAATTATGTAAAATACCAGCAGTTTGTGAAGATATTTAATACCAAATAGATTTAGCAGTGACAGTGGCAGATCATCGAAGAAAATCGATCTGCAAAATACTGTAACAAATAACAAGGGGATTTAAACAACAAACACTTAAATAAAGTTATCTACCTTGTAGCATATTCGGGTATATTTTGGAGGAGGAGGGGGGAATGAATCGGCGATTATCATTGGTTTCAGGGGTCTACGACCAGAAGAAAAGTTGAAAACCACTGGTGTACACGATCCATGAAACGTATGTTAAGGAGACTGGATGCGCCCCAGGTATTAACTGTGACGTAAAGTGGTTTGTAAGATAGGGTGTAATTAAATACTGCATGTATCAGTAAGCTTAAAAAAAGGGCACACGTGATCTAATTTGGTTTCATTTGTCCACTGTAATAATTAAAGTGATTATACCATGAACATCATGTGCTTTTATCAAGTTTCTTGTCTTGTTGATATTTATACATCTATTGCATTCTAAAGATAATACGAATTCTTCGGATAAGTCACGAGAATGAAAATCAGGATAAGTGAAAAAACACAGACATCTAGAGAAATATATCCGGACCGGTCGATCACGTGGCATCGGAAAGAGCCTATCAGGTTAGAAATGGTGGGGACGGCAGAAGGTAGATAACTAAGATCACCAGCACCAGTTGGTGGGACACATAGTGGACTATGATCGCCAACACCAATATGTGAGGCACATAGTGAACTTAGCACCAGTAGGTGGGGCACAAAGTGGACTATGGTCGCCAGCACCAGTAGGTGAGGCACATAGTGGACTATGGTCGCCAGCACCAGTAGGTGAGGCACATAGTGGACTATGGTCGCCAGCACCAGTAGGTGAGGCACATAGTGGACTATGGTCGCCAGCACCAGTAGGTGAGGCACATAGTGGACTATGGTCGCCAGCACCAGTAGGTGAGGCACATAGTGGACTATGGTCGCCAGCACCAGTAGGTGAGGCACATAGTGGACTATGGTCGCCAGCACCAGTAGGTGAGGCACATATTGGACTATGGTCGCCAGCACCAGTAGGTGAGGCACATAGTGGACTATGGTCGCCAGCACCAGTAGGTGAGGCACATAGTGGACTATGGTCGCCAGCACCAGTAGGTGAGGCACATATTGGACTATGGTCGCCAGCACCAGTAGGTGAGGCACATAGTGGACTATGGTCGCCAGCACCAGTAGGTGAGGCACATAGTGGACTATGGTCGCCAGCACCAGTAGGTGAGGCACATAGTGGACTATGGTCGCCAGCACCAGTAGGTGAGGCACATAGTGGACTATGGTCGCCAGCACCAGTAGGTGAGGCACATAGTGGACTATGGTCGCCAGCACCAGTAGGTGAGGCACATATTGGACTATGGTCGCCAGCACCAGTAGGTGAGGCACATAGTGGACTATGGTCGCCAGCACCAGTGGGTGAGGCACATAGTGGACTATGGTCGCCAGCACCAGTAGGTGAGGCACATAGTGGACTATGGTCGCCAGCACCAGTAGGTGAGGCACATAGTGGACTATGGTCGCCAGCACCAGTAGGTGAGGCACATAGTGGACTATGGTCGCCAGCACCAGTAGGTGAGGCACATATTGGACTATGGTCGCCAGCACCAGTAGGTGAGGCACATAGTGGACTATGGTCGCCAGCACCAGTGGGTGAGGCACATAGTGGACTCAGCACTAGTAGGTAAGGCACATAGTGGACTCAGCACTAGTAGGTGAGGCACATAGTGGACTCAGCACTAGTAGGTGAGGCACATAGTGGACTCAGCACTAGTAGGTGAGGCACATAGTGGACTCAGCACTAGTAGGTGAGGCACATAGTGGACTATGATTGCCATCACAAGTAGACAGGGAACAGTGGACAGAAGGAGCTTGTGTTCACTGTGAAACCAAGAGACGGAGCAAACTGGAGATGAACTGTAGCCAAGTTTCTGTGAAGTAGTAGCATAGGATGATGATCTGTTCTTGATCTAGATTTTTTCACTTCTGTTCCTATCACTACTGCGCTGTCATAGTTCTACACCTACCATTCCTGCTCTATCTTAGTTATACACTTATCACTCCTGCTCTATCTTAGTTCTACTCCTACCACTACTGCTCTATCTTAGTTCTACTCCTACCACTAATGCTCTATCTTCTTCTTCTTCTTCTTCTTCTTCCAAGTCAGTTATTTACCACAAGCACTAAAAATAACAGGGTGCATGTTAAGTAACTCTAATCATGCACTATGAAATGAAGCATGAACTAATACCTAGCATTGTTAATAGCAGACTACTCACTAACTTTATTAACATCTTACTTCAGAACTTTTCATTGTTACATCATATTTTTAAAAATATCAAATTTGAGTTCTGCTAAATTTTTTCAGACAAAAAAAAAAGCCAAGGAGCATTTTTCCTAAGATATGTCCTTTACTTATGGAACATTTTTAAACCATTTAAAATCTGGTAACAATGGAGGAAGTCTTGTGTTTAGGTTTTTATTTAATCCAGGCAAAGAAACTTGGCCATCAGAACTACAAGATACCAGTCATCGTAGACTTATATTCATAAGATTTAGCCATCATAACTACAAGATACCAATCATTATAGACTTCAGTTTACAAAACTTGGTCAACATAACTGTAACATACTAAGCATTATCAGTTATCACTTCACAGCAAGTGAAAGTTACTTTTAAGTATCTCCTGTTTGGAAATGAGTTCCTAGAATATCATTTATGTAGCTAAAAATCATTTTGTTTGAGAGAAGGCTTGTGTGAAATGTACCAATATCTTATCTTTAGCTTTAACAGTCATTTTGATTTGACTGAAAACTGAAAAGTAGAGGCACTTATAACCTAACTTTCTGCCTGGTATGTTTTAAGCAATTCAGGTCATTTTATTATCAAGAACTTAAACAGCCTTTCATGTACACTTGTAAATGGATCCTTTCTCATTGTGCACATGTGAAACAATCTTTCAGGTGTTCGTTACAGCAGTTTTTACTAGTTCTGAACTAGCCCAGTTCCATTTCATTTGCATACAGGTTTGACATGTTTACTGAAAGCTGAGAGACTTTATTCTGTAGACACACAAGAGTTAAATAACAAAGTCTTGAGATATTTGTGCCCCATGCTCATTTATGTTACCCATGTGGAGTAAGTGAACGAGCCTAAATTATTAAGGTAGCCATTTGTAAATGTATGTAGTAGATAAAGAATATGTTTACAGAAAAGTTGTGGCAGTTAGCAAGACATTTTACAGAGAGGATTTATATTTTTGTTCTAGGAATAATGCGCCGAACTCCTACAGTTAAAAATAATGCTATGTTTAGTGTTATTTTGAAACTTATTAAATACATTTAAAAAAAATTATTGTTGGCAGTTGCTGCAGAAGTAACTTAAAAATCTTGGAGTTGTTTGCTCATTGTTCTAGAAAGTTATATTTATTATTCTCAGTAGAGAAAGAACATTTCACAACTTATTATTTATTTATATAGAAATCTTTAAAGTGTTTTGGTGTGTGTGTATTTTATAACATTAAACCATTGTAGTTTTTTTTTTTTTAATTTAAACTGACACTGTAGATCTGAACAATGGAGTCTCATCTGTCTGTGGCTGTATTAACAAAGAAGAACAAAGGTTTCATGTCATTTATTTACTGGTATTCATTCAAAATATTTTACTATGATTCAGACTCAATCACAAGGCAACCAACATTACTAGGACACAGCCACAAGGCAACCAACTTTATTAGGACTCAGCCACAAGGCAACCAACTTTACTAGGACACAGCCACAAGCCAACCAACTTTACTAGGACTCAGCCACAAGGCAACCAACTTTACTAGGACTCAGCCACAAGGCAACCAACTTTACTAGGACTCAGCCACAAGGCAACCAACTTTACTAGGACACAGCCACAAGGCAACCAACTTTACTAGGACTCAGCCACAAGGCAACTAACTTTACTAGGACTCAGCCACAAGGCAACCAACTTTACTAGGACTCAGCCACAAGGCAACTAACTTTACTAGGACTCAGCCACAAGGCAACCAACTTTACTAGGACTCAGCCACAAGGCAACCAACTTTACTAGGACTCAGCCACAAGGCAACCAAGCTTCCTGTTAGCTCCTGACTCAAAATTTCATTCTTTTTTTGTGATCACTATCATATCCATATTTAAAGATTATGTAAATAACCTGTTTTTTTTAATTGGTAACTTAACCATTGTTCTTATCCTCTAGGGGAGGAAGTCCTGGCTATAACAGAGTCAATGGACCTGCAGACACTGGCAGTAGCTGGAACTCGCAACCTCAGAGCTTCTCTTCTGCTGGTTCACAACCTCAGAGCTACTCTTCTGCTGGTCCCACCTCCCAGCAAGTAAGTCTGTCGAGTGTTATTTACAGTTGTACACAGATAAATAAAGATGTGCTTCTTCAGTCATTATTGGTGTCCTTAAAACAGGAAACGTAACACTTTGTGGACCACAGTTATTTACCCTGAAAAAACCCCCAGTTCCCAGCCATTTTTCTGAAAAATGAAGTTTTTAGAGTGGACTTAGAAAACATGCGTATCTCTACTCACCACTGAGATAATTTAATTCAGCTTGGTAGACAGACTCCCAAGACCCTCTGATACTTCTTGAGTGTGTAATATCTTGTGAAACAATTACCTGGATGCAGTGTGACTTGACAACTTTTACAAATGAATCATGTTTCACTCCTTTTCCCATTGACCAAGCACACTCTGCAATTGCTAGATGGTGCTTTTTTAGTGCCTTGACCCTCATACTTCACTAGGACATGGTCCTTTACTATTCCAGATAATATTACTGGAGGATCCTTGCTTAGGGCCCTTTTGAGCTGTTTGGTCTCATCACCTGCTTCCAAGTTTTCTTGAACAGTAGAGTTGGTTTCAGAGAGCCAGAATCTTGCCACTTCAACCAAATACTGCTTGTAGGTCTTCTTGTTCTTGTTTAAGGCTCTGTAGACTTTCTATGAGTTAAATAATGCACAAATGATGAGACAGAATCCTACTTTTTTGTTCTATTTCACTGTCTTCCTCAAGATGTAGTATGAAAGATTCTGAATAGCCCTGTCTACTCTCTTCATGTGCTTGTTGTAGTCAACAATGCAAATTAGTTTCATTTTTGGCTGTCCAGTTTTTCTGTCAGACTTCCCAGTAGCAACTGTTCTTGAGTTGTGCATTGTTGATATCATGCAGACAACTCTTTTGTCTTTCCTTCATCAGTCAAAAGCTGCTGTTTCAGTTTATACAATTTCAGTCATTTTTCATAGGCAAAAAATAATCCAGAAGAGGTTTTATTTTGCTAATTCTGCCTGTTTCTATTGTCAGAGAAATGCAGAAATGTCAGAAAATGCTCAAATTTAGCTCTGCTCATTGTTTTTGAAAATATTGGTGTTTCCAGAAGAGGGTCTGTTGTCCAGTACTCTTTCCAATGTGACTTCCTAGTCTGGCCCATCAAAATGATCAATCCAAAGAATTTTTTCATGTCTGCAGATGTTATAATTTCAGACAAAAAAGCATTAGGTTTGTGCACATGTTAGGTCTGTGCATGGTATACATTTTCATGACGAACAGTTAAAAAAATTCACTGCCAAACATTGTACTCAAAATTTCCTCTATGCTGTCTGGTTTGTTTACATTCACTGAAACACCAGGATTTCCTAGAAATTTTTCAAGAACTGGTGTAGAATCAGTGTTACTCCACACACTTATATCACTGCCAACTATATCACATGAAAAATGTGAAATACTTACTGTTGGAGCACCATATCCTAACACTGAATCACAAACACCATCACCGAACTTTCACTTTCTGACACAAGAACCCTGTGCTTAGTAATCGTAGGCCTAATCTGATCCCCGACACAGGAATCACTTGAAACACATCACTTTCATTACTAGAATCATTAAACAGTGATTTTTAGTCATCTTTGGGGCAGTCTGACAAAAAATCAGAGCATAAGTCAGTGTAAATCTCAGTGTCATTGAGAGAAACATGTTACGCCATTTTGAGAAAATGTCAACTTGCAAAATCTCATAAACACGTGTTTCCGACAGCTCAAAACGCGAGAATAATTTTTTTTTTAAGGTTATGAAGATTGAAAACAATATTTTATTATATTAACTTTGCAGTAAAAATACATACAACAGAAAATTACTTTAAATAACAAGATAGAAACAGTGTGAATATGATGACCATTGAAAACAGCAAATCTAGCTTTCACCCAATAACGCATGGAAAACTGGAAGATGTATTTGGCCCAGGAAGTGTTAAGTTTCAATGCAGCAATGCCATGATTGTCTTGAAACATAGACTCAGAGTTGGGTGGTCAGTGGAAAGTATCCAACAAGACTGTAGGATGTATGAAGATCTGAAGAGGCAGTTGTGATCCTGTGCCTTATCAGTTAGAGTAAAATTACTTAGTGACATCATATTTTTAAAAGAGTAAATTTATATATTATTATAATATGCAGTGCCAAATAGCACTGGTGATAGTGCTTTGCCATCTTATGTGGTCAATGGTGTTTCTGAGCAGTGTAGATGCTTTTCTTTTTTCATGCCATTTGGTTACTCTGCAGAGATATTTTTCTGTTTGCCTGCCTCCCTTCCTTTTTCACTTGAATTTTCCATTATTAGGTTCTCCAACTTCCATCTTCTTATGACATGTCCAAGAAATTTTGAATGTTTCTTTTTATTCAATCATTTTAACTAGTTTAAGTTGTGAAATTTCTTGGAGGACTCTTCGTTTGTTTTTCTGTCTGTCCAGAGTATTTAGTTACTTAGCGACATTGTATCATATTTTTTTTTTACTTGAGGCCAAAGTCCGTGGGTAAATGTGAGCAGAACTGAAGAAGAGCTGAAAAGTTGCAGCAGCTTGTTTAAATTACTGGGGTGAATGAACGAACAAGTAAAATGTGTTTTCAGAGAGTGAAAAATTGGACACAGAGGCTTGTCTGTCATTCTATCTCTCAACCTTTACAGTCACAGACATTCCACATAAGTGTATTATGAACATAACTAACATGAATAAATGTTCAAACAGCAAAATTTTTACCTTCCACTGTTATTGGCACATTCAGCTGCAAATCATTTTCATTCATCTCTTGTCTACACCTACTGAACTATGCGAACTAAACTTGTACATGCAACAGACTATTTTTTTCATTCTCATACATTCATTTCAGTCTAATAAATTGCAGTGAATTTGTAGAATTGGTGAACTATTTTATAGTATATATTGACTACTTTACATTTGACTGAGGTCTAGAGCTAATGAGGAAAGATTATATCTTAAGGAATCATGTAGTCCACATCAAACAGATTTTGGAGTTATAAGAAGAAATATTAGTAATGGATTTCAAATGGGCAGAAGGGTTTTTCAAAGGTGTGCAGCAAAGTAAGACTTTTTCTTGTGCAGGTCAGGTCTTGGTTTTGGCAGAAAATTGTTTAAACAATGGCTTTGTTCAGAGTTAGTTTTAAACAGTAGTAAATTTCTCAGTAGGCTCCATCTCCATAAAGAGCTACACCCATATCTCATTTACCTGGCTGTGGGATACCATATCCTGTTATGCCCAGCTGTGGTATGGTGGTTATAATAATTGCACTGTAATAGACACAGGCAGTTCTGGATTAAGCATCCTGAAGGTTATGGACCTTTTATCTCTAAGATAGCATAGAAATTGATAGGGCTGGAATTTCCTTACCAGAAGAAGGGAATTTTGAGATAAGATGTGTTTGCTCTTTTTGTGTAGTTTAAGAGTCTTTGTTTTGAACAAAAAAAACAAAAAAGAAAAATGAATAAATGATCAAAAGTTGAAAAAGGTCACAGATTTGAGTCAAAGATTTTGTAAGTTTTTTTTTGCTTTGGTATAGAAACTGAAAAACAGAATTCACGTAATAACCAAATATGTTCATGAAACTATTGACCAGGCTGAAAGGGAGTGCATGTTTAAAAAAAAACATTAACCACAGTTCACAGTTGATATTTTTCAGAATAAAAACTCTTTATGAAATAAACTGTTGGCAGTGTACTGAGTATTTTATCTCTTGAATGTGTGTTCTCAGTCTTTCAATGCTGCTCCTCGCCCTTTTGGTAGCCAGGCACCAGCCCGGCCCAGCTACGAAACAAACCTGTCACAGCAAACATCAAATCTGTCACTGTCCAGGTAGAGTATTTTGTATTCCAAAAGTAATGTTATTCAAAGCGAGCTCAGTAAATGTTACTTGTATGTATCTTAAATGTGTATATGTTACTCAGAGTGAGCTCAATAAATATTACTGGTATGTGCCTTAAGTGTGTACATCTGAATTCCCAGAACTCGTGTTTGAGAGCTATCACATCACTGGTTCTTTTTCTGTACAGCTGCACTACCGTTTCATCAGTACTTTGGGTTTTATTAGTTAAACTGTTTCAGAAACGAGCAGTTTTCTTAGCTAGCATTTCAGAAGCAAGTAATAGTAATTTTTCTAACCAAAGGTTTCAGAACTATACAATTTTTCCAGTTGTTAAGCAGTTTTCCCACCGTTATAAAGTACGCAGTTTTCCAGTAAAATTTCCGTGCTACTGTTGCATCATTGTTTAAACTGTTCACATTCAGAATAAGAAGTGACAGCTGATGCTCAATTATAAATAAATTATTTTTGTGAGAATTTTAAAAATGAAAGATTTAATGTTATGAATGACATTCATATAGGAAAAATTCATACTTCAGACCATTATGCTATAAACTTTTTTTATCATCACAACAGAATGTGCTTTTTAAAAAAAAAAAAAATTCAGACATATTTCACAGTACAGGATTATCATAAAGTTCTTGTAGCTTTAAACCTTTAATTTTTTCATTGATTATATGAGATCTTAGTTAGTGTTGGCAATACAGCTTCTTCATTTTGTGTGGCCATTGACATTTCTAATCAGGTTGTCTTCCTTTTCTCATGTCACCTGGTCAGATATTTGTCTCACTGTCACCTCTTGTTCCTTCAAGTTTTCTAGTGATTGTCATGTCATCTAACATCTGTTGTACCAGGAGATGTTCACAGAATTTCACTTGCCTTGTGGTTTTAGTTAGCATTCGAGGCTCTGCAACTTCTCTGTAAACCTCATTAGTTTTTCTGTCCATTAAGAGTATATTCTGCACCTTTTTCCAGAACCTCATGTGTATGTTTTTTTCAATCTTCTGTTTCATCTGTTTGTTTATTGTCCAAATTTTGCAGAGACAGAGTAAGTAATTTTGGCTCTTAATAGTGCTGTAGCATTGACCTTCAATATTGATCTTCAAGAATCTCGAGAAAATATGGATTCAAATGTTATAAGCACAAAAACCAAGTTAAGATTATTCAATTCAAATGTAATAGCCACCCTGAATTATGCATGTGAAAGCTCTAAAACAACTAAAGAAATAGACAAGAAATTAGACTCTTTTGAAAACAAATGCCTCAGGAAAATACTTGGTATAAAGTAGAATGAATTCAAGAACAGTGCAGAGATAAGACAGATGAACAAACAACATCCTGTCTCATGGGTGATCAGAAAAAGAAAATGGACATATGTCAGTCATGTGATGAGAAGGAACAATCAGAGGATCCCCAAACAAGCTATCAAGTGGAACACAACAGGCTAAAGAAAAAGAGGTCAACCACGTGAAACTCTAAAGAGGACATTGTTAAGAGAGGCCAGTTTAGTGGGCTTAACATCCCTTGATGAGATTGAAAAACTCGCCAAAGACAGGAAATCTTTGTGACCTACCATGCGGGCCCTATGTGACGTTTAGCGGCATGGGAAGGATGTAAGAAATATTGTTTATCTAAGTGTTACATTTACTAAATTTTCAGCTGCACTTGAATTTTCTTAATGCATTGCAGACCTTTGACACTTGACATGTATTTTAATCATGTACACTAAATTTTGTATATGCAGTCAAGATTACTTTGTTATTCAGTTGGTAAATTCATCATATATGATATGTGTGAGCCAGCTTTTAGTTGCTTTCAAATGTCACATTTAACTTTTGAAATCTACCAGATAAGCTGAGTGTAAACATTGTGCGTGGAATTGCTTATGTTGTATTTGGTAGGGGAAGATTAGTTTATACACTTAACTCATTTTCTATGTGACTTTGTAATTTTTGTGGCATGTTTTAAAATTCTGATGTTGTTATATGCTGTTGCATGTGATTGTTATTTCCATGAGTGATTCTCACTTTTTGGTCCCACATTCGTTCATTTGCTCTGATGTGAATTTTCTTGATGATGTGTGTCACAGAAAGTGCTTGTGTGCAGGAAAAAGTTTCAGTACAAGAGTGAAATTAAAAAAAAATATTTGTGCCACATTCTTGTTTTTATTTTCTTGTTAGTTTCTGAAGAGTGACAACAGCATGCTCCCAGAGTTTGTGGAGAAGTGTCTGCTACTTTGATTCCTGTGTGTGATACATTTTATTGTGTGGTTCCTTTGTGTGATACATTTTATTGTGTGGCATGCTCTTTGTTGTTTCTTTTCACCTTAACTTGCCAGCTTGAGTGTGCATTTTAAAAACAAAATCCTTAAAGTGTTTCATGTTCATTTCCTCCTTTCCATTTTGACTGTTGCTTAACAATAGCCAACCGAAAGAGTTGCCAGATTTCCAAAGTGTGGCAGATAAATATGCAGAGAGAGACGATACTCCAGACCCAGCTCAGAACCAGTCGAAATCTTTCAAGTATCTGGCAAATCTCATGGATGAGGGCAGAGGTATTTTTTAAGATCAACCTTAATTATATTTTAACACCAATTTATTTATAGCCTTTAATAAAGTTTTGGGGGCCTACAGTGATGAATATTTGCCTGTGTGGTGAGGTGCACTTGATAACACTGCACATACAGTTGTCAGTTAATGAAAAAATACAATGTCATGTAAAGATCAATGCAACAAATAAGAGATTTTAAGCCTAAACTAGCAAAGATCAAATTTGGGGAGGGGGGAAGAACAGATTTATGTAGGATTTAGAATAAATATCGGGTATGTTTTTCTTTGTGTATAGTTTGAACTTTGAAGTGTCAGCCTCTTTACTGATCATTAAATTGTAATTAAGAGCTGATTTTGGTAGGAGAAGATGCTAATGTTTAACGTTATGAATTTTAGCAAGTTTTAAATGCTTTTTTGTTAGTCTTTAAAATATGTGATACTTTAAACTATGTAATAAGTCACTTATCTATGAAAGTCAGGAAGAGGGTGCTACAGTGTTACATTGAATCAATCCTGTTCACTGATTTGAAGCTTGGAAGGGAGTAAAGAGATGCACAGATGGTTGGAATCAGCTGAAATTCTTAAGATGAATGCAGAAGGTACCACGACAACAAGAAAATTGAAAGAGGATTTTCTGAAAGAGGCAAAGAAACAAGGAAAATTATAACAAAGATCAGAAAACAATTCAGGTTTGTGGGGCATGTTTGGAGGAGAGGCAGGCTAGATCACCTCATGGCAACAGGGAAGACTGAAGGTAGAGGAGACAGAGGTAGACAGAGAGAAAAGATGTTTGATGGTTTGGCATCCTGGCTTGGGAAATGCTCAGTGACAAGCCTGTTCAGATGCACAAGGCTTCGAGGGTCATGGAAGGACATGAGCTCCTATGCTTGTTGGCAGGGATTTTGAAAGAGAGATCCTGAAAACCTTCTGTGGAATCTGTGACTGGTAAGGAATGATGGAAATACAGAATGATATACACAAAAAAGTATAAAAAAGAATGATGATTTTTATTCAAGAAAAGTAAGCTGTTGTTAACATGGTCGCTCATTATAGGCCTATCAGATTCATCAAGAAATTAATGAAGCATGGAAACTGTGAGAGAAGAAAGTAAATGAATGCTGCCAATTCTTAGCTCTTAAAAATAAAGTTCAAGAAAAGAGCTGCAGGATTTTGTAAAGAATTCATGAAAAAACAAATTTTGAATTTCAGTATCAGTGATGTCATTCTTAATTCATAGAATGAGTGTAGGTAATGAAAAAAATGAAGGAATTTCAGTAAGAGAATTCAATCACTTAATGGAAAACATTTTCAACAACTTAATGGATCAGTAACTAGCTTTGTAACAAATCCATAAGAGTATTAATTTGAACTAGCACCCACTTGTTTTGAGTGCACGAGAGCATGACTAACCTATGTGTGCCCCACTTGATTCTCCTTATTTCAGAACTGAACTCAGCTCTAAAGCCACGTGTAGCTCCTAATGTTGCATCATCATCCAGGCCAACCCCTGCCCCGACATACAAGCCGGTCCCTGCCCCAGAGCCGGTTCACGCGCCTTCTGCCACGCCCGCTGCCACACCCATAGGGCCTGGCAGCAAGCCGGGCACAGTGAAGGCCATTGTGTCCCAGAGATACAACAATCCTATAGGCCTTTACTCTAATGAGAACGTGAACACACAGTTTGAGGGACAGACTAAATTTCTTATTGATACAGAAGATTCTGCAGGGTAATTTTCTATTCTTTGACTAAAGTAAAACACCAGAATAAAAGCTTTAGTCTCTGTTCAGTACCTTGCCAGTTTTCAAGTTAATTTTTATTACCTTTTTAAGAATGTTACTGTATAGTTATTTTAATAACAACAATGAATATCACTTTGGAGAGATGTTAAACTGCAGGAACTGTAGCTGTACTCAAACACATGTGCAAGCATACCCACTTTATTCATTGGCAAACTGTGTTTATATTGAAGATGTGTACACACATACACAGTGCATGAATAAGTAACATTATGTGTAAAACACATCATCATCATCATGCCTTTCACTCCCTTGATAGCATAGGCCATGGATAAAGGCTCTCCAGCCGTCCTGTTTTTGGAATTATTCTCTGCTTCTTTCCATATGTATCCCTTGTCTCTGAGCACATTTCTCATTTTCATAAAAACACATAAAACACATGCTTATACATAAATACAAAACTTCACTGTGTTCTCGTCTACATCTTTTCTTCCATATATATATAAAATTTTCATTCTTTACAGCTAGCAGTAATATCTTTTCTTCTGTTTTAATCTCTGTGTAGTAGTTAGGTTAGGTCATTTAGAACACTGAAACTCATTCTGAGGTGCTAGGAGCAACACTAAAGGTTATATAATTTTTGAAACAGTAGTAAGTCAATACCCAGATTTTGCTTGTTGAAGCATTGTTTTGCATCTTTTCACATGACGATTTGTGCTGCTATTTTACCTTGGTTTCTGCTCAAAGTATACAGGAAGTTTCTGTAGATAATGTAACCATACTGAATGTGGTGTTTGTTCAGAAAAGGCATGCTTCTGTTTTGTGAGGTTTTCAAACTCATGTTTTCAAACTACTGTTGCTAAAACTTTGTCAGTTCTTTACAGGACAGGCATGGTTGTATTAGTGTGAATATGTTCTGTTTTTTTTTTTTAAACTGTTTGAATTCTTTTTTAAAAAATTATAAAACAAGTTTGAAGTATTTTCAAGTGGTCAAGTTTTTGTGCATGTTTAACCACGTTATTTTGACTTTGTAATGCTCACACTGTTTAATACTCTCTGCAGTTTCTCATTTATGTTGATTGCATTGTGTTGTTTATTCTTTTGGTGTAGCTTTGCCTGTGTATTAACTTGTTTCAGTAGTCGTAACCCACCAGATTTTCCACCACCTCCTCCACCTGCAAATGAAAGTGAATATGACAGTCAAGGGAGAAAAAGATATGTGCCCTCGGAGACATATAGGCTAGTGCAAGAGGAGGTGGGACTTATACAGAAGGAAGAGGACCCTGGGCCTGCCCATTCAAGGACATTTAAACTACTTCAGCAGCAGCTTGACAGGTTGGGGATTAGTTTTGGTGTGAGTGATGAGAAGATAGATTCGGGTACCTTTTTTTTTTTTTTTTAAACTAGGGCAGAAGATATGACAGATTTGAGGTTGCTGTTGGATGGGACAGAGAAAGAGGCAGTCAGGAGGATGCTTGTGGGGTGTGGAGAAGAGAGGCCGGGATTGCTTTTCTGAAGGAATGAAACTTTCTTTCAAAGGGGGAAGCACTGGGCACACGAACCTGTCGAGCATTCTACCTTTTATATTTTAACTTAACATTCCAACACAATCATTCAATGCAAATGTAGTACTAGTATCATATTCAGTGGGCCCGTTGAAAGTTGAATGGTTGGTACTTGAAACTTGACCAAAAATTTCGAACAGAAATTCAGAAGTTGACTGAAATAAATGCAGCCACCTGTACAGAAACAAAGAATCACAAGGTCAATTGTCCTGTGACTTTGATTCAGTGAGCATCTACCAAATTCATCTTGTATTTTCTCAAGTGTATTTTTACTGCAATTTCTTTGGATTTTTTTTTCATTTTATCTTTAAAATTACACAATCATAGAGGACTTCTGGTTGAAGATGGCGGACAGTACTGATGACGTTCCGTACCTTCTGTCGGAGTGCATAAAAAAATTGTGCTTATTTTTATCACAGCTTGGAGTTCCCCTGTGAAACTATGTAGATTACACCATGTTCTATGATTCTGTGTGTGATTCACATGATTTTTGTGCAACCAGTGGAATCTTTTCTCCAGGAAACGCTTGGACAGTGATGTCTGGGTAAGTGCCCCCAGTATCGATAACACGAGGTTGCCCAGGCTGCTAAAGACAGAATGTGTTAGCCTATAAATGGCGCAGTCTGAGAAAATCAGGACACAAAGCAACAACGAGAAACCGTCTCACATTCATAGTGGCACCAAAGAAAGTTACCAGTGCTAAAAAGCCTAAGAGGAAGATTGTAATGACCACGATAGAACTGAAAAAGGAACTTATCACTAAATGAGAAAGTGGCACACATGTATTGATGCTAGCTGTTGAACATGGGATGGCTAAGTCGACCATATTGACCATATTAAAGATAAGGAAGCCATTAAAGCAGCTAATGTGGCCAAAAGGGTAAATTCCCTTAACAATGAAAGATCCCCAGGAATGAATGAAGTAGAAAAACATTTGATGGTTTGGATAAATGTAAAAAAAAAGTAAAAGTAAAGGTAACCCTGTCATGCCTTAGAGGCACATAGGGATATGATATTAGCGCCCATATTTTCCTTGACCTGTCAGCACACTAGAGGGTGATATGGTCAGTATCGTGCCTGGCTGCCTTTTCCTTTTCCTTCCCCAACTCCAGAAGAAGTCGGGTACCCATTTCTACAGCTGGGTGACTGGGGTGCCGCCGGCTGGATTCGAACCCCTGACCTTCGCCATGAGAGACCAGTGCACTAACCACTTTGCCACTCAGACACCCTAGTATTGTCATTTAACAATTTTATAGTGTTAATGTATGATTTACCTATCTCATGGGTGATGAAACCTGTCTTATGGGTGATCAAACTGGTCTCATGGGTGATAAAACCAACAACCTGTCTTATGGGTGATCAGAAAAATAAGATGGACATATGTCAGTCACGTGATGAAAAAAACAGAGAATCCCAAAACAATCTATCAGGTAGAACACAGCAGGCCAAAGAAAAAGAGGTCAACCACTTGAAACTCTAAAGAGGACATTGTTAAGAGAAGCCAGTTTAGTAGGCGTAACATCCCTTGATGAGGTAGATAAGATCGCTGAAAACAGGAAAACTTAGCGAACTACCATGTGAGCTCTTCCCCGTGTGGTACCCGGGGTCTGCAAAGAATAGGACCACTGTACCCTACCACGCATGATCGTAAAAGGCGACTAAGGAGGGTTCAGCATAGGGCCAGCAACCCTATCTGGTAAAAAAACTATCAGACTGCTACAGAAACGGAAGCAAGGGAAAAAACAAATGCAGGTGGAAGGAGAAATGCGTATCAGGAAACTGAGCCCATGAAGGTTGTGGATGAAAGCCAGCCACTGGAAGTCCCCAGCCCGACTACATACTAGGAATACATGGAGAAGAACAACAGAAAGGATGTTGAGCAATAGAGGGCTCACCTGGGCAAGAGCAGAAAAAAAGGCAAAGGACAGGCATTTGTGGAAAACCCTTGTGGAAGCCCCATGTGCCCTGGGCACTTAAGGTTCAGAGAGAGAGAGATGCGAGCTCTATGTGATGTTTAATGACACAGGAAGGATATAAGAAGAATGCATGATTTAATGCAGCATTATTAATCAGGTTTAAATAACTAATATTTGTACTTAATGTGTTTTAAAATGGGTAAGTTTTTGGGGTCTGGAATAAATTAATCAATTAACATTGTTTCTTATGGGGAAGTTTTGATAATTTGAAAATTAAACTGCCTCCTGGAGGAAATTAAACTCAAAAATCGAAGAATTTGAAAGTCAAACTGTCTCCTGGAACAGATTGTGTTCGACTTCAAAGGGTCCTCTGTACATATAAAAAACAAGAATGAACAGCTTTTACACTTAGCCTCTTATCCACACATTCAACAATAGTGATATATAAAACATGTGATAAAAGTTAGCTTACATTGTTATACATTAATTACAGCCAAATTTGTAGATAAATTGATTTCTTTAAAATAATTTTTAATAAGCAAGCATGATAATAAATCATATGTTAGCATGCTCTTCCTCACAGTGTCTTATCACCCTTTTTTTGCAGAATGTGAATGGTGTGTATTTTGCTGAATGTTGCATGTCACTTCTAATTTTGCTTTCGTTTTTAAAGATTTTGTACTTGATTCTCTACCTTGTAGGGTTTTTAAAAAAATTGTTGTGGTTGTTTTGTTTTGTTTTTAAAATTTTTCTGTTTGTTTGTTTATTTTCTGTTTATTTTTGATCTCATACAGTGGAGGTTCTGCACCACCACCTGCCCCAGCCTACAGTAAGTCTGTCTGTTTATCCGCAGTTTCATTTCTTAGTTTGTATATCACAGTACAGTATGTGATACAGTGTTACATAATATATAGCAGAGGAGAAGTGATTTCAGTTACATGAAAGAAAGTAACTGTGTTGTAGAGTTAAATTTTTGAATATAAATGTAACTGGGCTTTGATAACTGGTTATTCTGTTAATTTTATGGCTGCAGCAGAAAAAAAAAACTCTCTTTAAAATTGACATTTCAGTTACTTGATTGAATGATAAATTTTGACCATGAAAAGCTGCATGTGCAGTTTACAGTACAGGATTTCCAAAGAATTACTATAGAAGAGTTTACAAGACATGAAGTTTGCCATCTTTGGCACATTTCATTTGGGAAAAGTGGTGACCATTCTTGAAAGACGATAAAAAGTTATTAACCGAAGCTGGTGAAAATCTGTCCTTCCCACTCTTGAGTTCATAAAAGTTTTGTGAACATCTTCATCCAGACTCATATGGCAAGGTATGGTGTGTTTTCTTTGGCAGTGGAATCTGTCCAGAAGGCTGGTTCTTGGATTCACTCTGGAACTTTGAGCAAGACTATGCAACCCACACTCTGGTCTGACACAATCCTTGTGCTTTGAGGTTCATTAGAGAACACAGTTTTTTTTTTTTTTTACTTCGAAGGAGATAAAGAAGTAAAAGAAGAAAAAAAAATGGACACTAAAATAAGAAAGAGAAGAAGAAAAAGAGGACACTAAAATGCATTTCATCAATGTTAGTTTGTTTTACCTTGACTTTGCGGACGACATTTGTCTACTATCAAGCAGCCACAAAGATATGCAAGATAAAATAAACAAACTAACTCAGAATGCAAACAACATAGGACTAAAGATCAACATAGGAAAGACAAAGTTAATGAAGCAAAATGTGAACAACAGAAATGTACTCGGAGTAGATAGCAAGTTAGTGGAGGAGGTCAATGAATTTGTATACCTTGGCAGTAGAGTAGTAGAAAATGGAGACAGCACAGATGACATCAACAGCAGACTTACTAGAGCAAACCAGGCTTTTGCAGTGCTGCAGGCTATATGGAAATCTAAAAAACTAAGTATAAATATGAAAATCAGGATATTTAAAAGTAATGCTCTAAGCGTACTACTCTATGGAAGTGAATGCTGGAAAATAACCAAAACCATAGAAAACAAGTTGAATTCTTTCCAGACTAAATGTTTATGAAGAATTAGAAAAATATTTTGGCCATACACCACAAGAAATAACATCTTGTTGTCAGAAATGCAGATGAAGCCACTGACAATAATTATTGAGGAAAGACACTGGCGATGGTTGGGACATGTGCTCCGAATGACTGACAACTCACTACCAAAAATAGCACTAAGATGGACACCACAGGGAATGTAAGGGTAGACCAAAAGAGACATGGAGAAGAACAACAGAAAGGATGTTGAGCAATAGAGGGCTCACCTGGGCAAGAGCAGAAAAAAAGGTGAAGGGCAGGCATTTGTGGAAAACCCTTGTGGAAGCCCCATGTGCCCTGGGCAATTAACGTTCAGAGAGAGAGAGAGAGAGTTTGTTGTTATTCAGAATAATTCTGTAGGGAATATTGTGCATTGTGTTAAGTAACTCCATTGGGGTAGTCATTCATTCCTTCATTTGCATGTCTCTTGCGGAACTTTGCCTCCCAAACAGCACTCCTGTAGGCCTCTCGGTTGTGAGCAAGATTGGGTTAGTCTGTCATGCTTATTTAGATATAAAAATGTATGTAACATGTTATTTTTATATTTGTATTTGTTATAGTCATGTCACGTTATGTTTGTGTTTTAGAACCAGTGTCTGCACCCACCTTCCAGCCAGGTCGTGCTCCTGCAGTTACTGCTACCACAGCCAAACCTTGGGCCCCTGCCCCTGCCCCTCCCCCTGCTCCTGTGTCAAACACTACAGCCCGTCCATTTGGCTCCACTGCACCCCCAGTTCCTACTGGAGTTGGAGCCACCAGAGGCAAGAAGGGAGATGCCGCAATGAACCCGGCCATGCTGCCTGCTGCAGGTCGTATCCCAGTATGCTCTGGGTGTAACAATCCAATCAGGTAATTAGTAGATGAGAAAGTAGATAAGTTTATCTGTCCATACATTTATGCAGATATCAGTTTAGCATGCTCACATCTTCAGGTGCCAGTAAAATTGACATCTTGTTTCCTTATTCTGAGTGGTCTTTTGATTTTCTCTGACAGATATGTTGCTCTTTATGCTACCTGGTCACTGTTGCTCTTTGTGCTACCTGGTCACTGTTGCTCTTTGTGCTACCTGGTCACTGTTGCTCTTTGTGCTACCTGGCCATTTTTATACAAGTATTTCTTTCTTGGCCTTTTTTTTCCATCTTTGTGCCTCAGTTTTTCAATTAAGAGAAGAAACTATGTTTGGGGATGAAGTGTCAAAGCTGTCTCTGTACTTGAACCTGGTTTTTCTTGAGCTTGTATATCATATCTCCCTGTTTGTTCCCTGTTGGTTTGTTTAATCCTGGTTGAAGGTACCTATTTCACAGCAGAATTTGACTTGAGATGAATTGTATAAAATCGGAAAAAAGTAGGAGCAGCTTTATTACATTAACGATTACAGTAATAAAGCTGCTCCTACTTTTTTCCGATTTTATACATTCTAGTATCACAGCTTTACTGTAGTGTTTAGTGTATAGTTGTATACTTATACACCAATTATTGTGTTATTGAGATGAATTGGTTCTCCTTGTCTTCAAACACCAGTAATCTTATTACTGCATTTTTCAGCATTTATAAAGTTGTCGTGTGGAAAAATTTTTTATCGGCTGTTTCTTTATATGACCTTACTGTACCTGTAACGTTCTTTGTCCAGTGTTGAGTCTGTAGATAATTTAGAGCTGAGGTTGTGTGATTGAGTCTGTAGATAATTTAGAGCTGAGGTTGCGTGATTGAGTCTGTAGATAATTTAGAGCTGAGGTTGCGTGATTGAGTCTGTAGATAATTTAGAGCTGAGGTTGCGTGATTGAGTCTGTAGATAATTTAGAGCTGAGGTTGTGTGATTCATTTGGTTTTATAATTTACTTTTTTTTTTTTTTTCAGAGCGTTATATCTTTGTCAGTTTTAAATAATGAATTTCTTCTGGTGCTGTGGTTTGAAAACATGTTTTTTAGAACTCAGTCAATTGATTTTTATATATAAACTGATCTGTAGGATGGAACACATTCTGTCTGTTTTCTCTTGCATTTTGAGAATGAAGATAATAACTACTTTAAAAAACATAGAACATTCAACATATCAACACTGTGGGCTTATTTAACTTCAGACTGTCTGATCTCTCTCCTCTCCCCCCTCCCACACACACACACACACACACACCCCAGCAAATCATATCTAAAAAATGGAGATGGATTGACCCCATGCTGAGGAAACCAGACATCAGCATGACAAAGCAGACACTGATATGAAACCTCCAGGGAAATAGATGTCAAGGAAGGTCCAGAACTGCTTGGAGAAAGGAAATTAGTGCTCAGAGACAAGGAATACACATGGAGGGAAGTAGAGAACAAATACAAGAACAAGGATGATGGGAGAGACTTTATCTGTGGCCTGTGCTCCCAAGGAGTGACGAGCAATGATGATGATGATGAAACCCTATCCTACCTCCTCTGTCATGATCACAGAAACAGGGAACGAGAGAACAAATCCAAGGACAGGTATGATGGAGAGACTGTCTGTGGCCTGTACTCCCAAGGGACTGATGGGCAATGATGATGATAAACCCTGTCTTACCTCCTCTTTTGTGATCACAGAAAACAGGCTTTTACACTGTTTCGGGCTGACCATTGAGACAAAACTTCATATGTTTTCCCCAGTGGTGGAGCTTGTCAAGAGGTTGATCCACTAGTCTACTCTAGGAATGAAACAAACCCACTGATCTGACTACCTGTGCAACTGTGCATCTGTATTTCAACATCTTCACCATGTTGTTGCTTGCAAAGATCTTCATCATAGCATTGGTTTCATAGAACTTCAACAAAATGTTGGTTGCAAAGATCATCATCATGGGGGTTGATTGCAGAGATCTTCATAATGGTGATCACTGCAACAAAATCTATTATACATCAATCAATCAATCAGCCAAGATGAAAGGGAGACATTTTTGTCTTAATTTATTTAAGCTTATCTATTTCTGTTTAAGTTAAATTAGTATCAGGTTAAAATGTCCGAATATAAACTCTGCTCTGCAGGGGTCCATTTGTAACTGCCCTTGGAAAATGTTGGTGCCCAGATCACTTTGTTTGTGCCAACCCTCAGTGTGGAGCCAAACTTCTGGACATTGGCTTTGTTGAGGAAGGAGGCTTCCTGTACTGTGAGCGGGACTATGCCACCCACTTTGCCCCTCACTGTGACAGGTGTAGACAGGCTGTTATTGGAGTAAGTATGTGAATGTGTTTTAATTATGAAACAAAAAAAAGGTAAAGGTAATCCTGTCATGCTTTAGAGGCACATAGGGATATGGTGTTAGTGCCCATATTTTCCTTGACCTGTCAGCACACTAGAGGGTGATATGGTCAGTATCACGCCTGGCCGCCTTTCCTTCCCCAACTCCAGAAGAAGTCGGGTACCCATTTCTACAGCTGGGTGACTGTAGTGCCTCCGGCCGGATTCGAACCCCCGACCTTCGCCATGAGAGACCAGTGCACTAACCACTTCGCCACTCAGACACCAATTATGAAACAAAGTCAAGTATAATATTCTTTAATATAAATTTTCCATTCTTTTGAAGTACAGATTTAGCAGCTAAAAATGAGGCTTGCACGCAGTAAGTTGACAGAACACACTGTTTTATAATCAGTCACGGTTTTTGAAGGAAGCTTTGGAGTGACATTTCAGAGATTTATAGCTTTTTTTTTTTTACATCTGTCTTATGTTGCCCATGTTTCTTTCTTCACATTCTTGAGTCTGACAGTGACAGGACAGATTTGTCAGACCATATTTCCATCACGTCATGGATTAATTTTACTTAGCCTGGTAGTGTGTATTTCCAATGGTATTGAGAAGATGGGTATTTGTTATTAATGGTGGCCGCCATGTGCCATTATGTTTAGCAACGTCTTTTGTGATTGATTCCACTAGTATTTTATTGGTAGAAGCAGCCGCAGTGCAGTACAAATAACACTGTCAAAGACAACTCTGTGGGTGTTTTGTTGTTGTTGTTTTTGTTTTTTAAACCATAGAAGTCAGTGGTTTTAAAATGCTGCATTAAAACAAGTATTGTTTTCATTATCCAATATTGTTTAATTTTAAAGAGCTGCTTATTTAAAATAAGCATGTTTTAAATATCTCTTATTGTTTGTTTTTATCAGGAATGTGTGAATGCAGTGGGGAAGAGCTTCCATCCTCATTGCTTTTTGTGCACACAATGCAGCAAGCCCATTGGAGGAACCAAGTTCCATATTGAGGATGGGAAATACTACTGTGAAGCAGGTTAGGATGCGAAAAGTATTTTTTTTGTTTTTAAAGTTCATTATTTTAAATTAATTATAGTTTCATTTCTTTAACAGCAAGAAACAAGGCTGACAATCAAATGAGGGATCATTATCTTAATATCACGCATATTTTACAGACCATCCATGTATTCTTCAGGTATAAATGTGATCAGGCAGTGGCAAATATTATGTTACCACTTTATATATTCTTACATCCTTCCCATCACATGGGCTCACATGTTAGTTTGCCAAGTTGTTTTTGCTATATATTATTGCTTTAATAAAGTTTCAAAGTTGAAACAGTTTTTTTTATCTGCCTGAATAGCTTATGAAAAGTAAATATTTGTCTGTCTCATTTTCAGCTCATTTTAACACTGTTAAAAACTAACTGGTGTTTCTTCATGGCTTCATATACCTGAGGGGTAGCCCCCCCCCCCCCCCCCCCCCCCCCCCAGTAAAATAAAATCTTATTGTTTTTTTTTCCCTATATTTGTAACTGTGGATACAAGTTGTTTGTAATTGATAACGTTATAAAGATCTCAAAACTTAGTCATATCTATAAGTTGGCTTTGAAGGGTTGTTTCAGTTCTTGAACAGGTAAAATGAAAATGCTAAACTATCTTCTTTAAGATGGAGAAATGTTTAGTTCCACTGAAGAATCTTACATCACTTACAGTTTCATTCGTGGGTGACTAGTTATTCGTAAGAGTGAAACAGCTGAAATTAATTTATATATTTTCCTTGTAAAGAAGCATCTAATCATATTTACAAGTATTTACATACAGCAGTCTAAAAGTCTATTTGAGGGCTGTTTGCAAAATTCTAGAACTGATTTTTTTTTTCTGGGAAATTATAATACAAAGTGGCTTTAAGGTATGAGTTGTAGTAACCATTTCTGAGTGTACATGCAAAATCTAACTCACTTATCCTCAGTTTTTCACACTGCACAGTCTCCAAGTGAATGCATACATGCAGGTTCCAGTGCGTTACAACATGGATAAAGAGATTCAGCAGTGTGTATGCGATGATTTCTGTGTTCACCTCAGGAAAAATGGTGCTGAAACTTATGAAATGCTACAATCAACTTTTGTTGAATCCTGCCTAAGTCAATCGAAGACATGAGAGTGGATTTCCTGTGTCAAATATGGACGCCAATCATTTCAAGATGACCGCTGCCCTGGCAGAATATCCACTTCCCACACTGATGAGACTGTGGCATATGTGTGAGAAATCATACAAGTTAACTGATTTGGATACAAGATGTGCATAACCGAAACTTGCTCTTCGTCTCCTGCTGGAGCAAATGGAAGATCACCCTGTCAGTTTGCACTGATCTCCATGAGTGATAATCACTGGTGATGAAACCCAGGTGTGTGGGTATGACCCGGAAACAAAGCTAATGTCATTCTAATGGAGAACTTCATCATCTCCTAGGATGAAGAAGGTGTGGTAGTTGGAAGCCTAATGTCAAGACCATGTTGATTGTGTTCTTCAACATTAATGGATTAATTCATCATGAATATATCCCTAGAGGGCAGACAATGAATAGAGAATTCTACACAGCAGTACTACAGTACCTCCATGATACTGTGTGCATATGTCATCCTAAGAAGTGATGTACCATCTATTTGATCCTTCACCAGGAACAGTGCCCCTGGACACATGTCTGTCAAAACAAATGAATTTTCGGCAAAACACTACATTCCATTGCTTCCACACCCCCCATACTCACCTGATCTTTTCTCCCTGCAACTTCTTCTTGTTCCCACATCTGAATAGAACATTGAAAGCTCACTGATTCAGTGAGTTTGAAGAGATTCAAACAAAAGTGATGAGACAAATGAGAGTTATCTCACAAAGTGACTTTCACAGGTGTTTGCATAACTGGCAGGACTGCTGGAATAAGTTTATACAATCACAAGGAGACTTTTGAAAGAGACGAGACCAAGAAGTTGGTAAGTCTAAAAAAATTCAGTCCCAGAACTTTGCGAAAAGCCCTTGTACATGAGACATTCATTCCCAAGATTCTTATTGACTGCCTAAGTCAAGATTTAACTAATCTGGGCCGTTTGAAATAATTACTCAACATACCTTCTGAAAGTTAACCAAGATGACTGAGCACAACAGCCTGTTTCCAGGAATTGAGATTCGATAGGATGTTGGTCAGTCATGATATGCTAGCTCTGATAATATCACACACCTTGCATATAGTCATCTTTGCTCTCAGTGTCATATAAGAGAGTCAGTATCTTTGCTCCAGAAGTTGTATAAAAGGACCAGGATGTAGAAGAATCATATCCATTCTTTTATCATTCACTATTGGAGTTTTTTTTTTTTTAACCTGAAATATCAAACAGAAATCACTCATGACACTGTCATAATCTATCTTTATGTTTTTAAAAATTTGCTGCCTAGATTGGGCGGCCATGTTCCAGACAATGTGCTCTGGTTGTGACTTCCCCATTGAGCCTGGCGACAGATGGGTTGAGGCTTTGGGCAAGAACTTCCACTCTGAATGCTTTAACTGTGCGGTAAGAGTTATCCATCCTTTCAGTATCTTTTGCTTGCTTGCTGCTTAAAACAGTCTGCAGTATCTGGGCTTGGTTTTAAGATGTAGCCCAGTCTTATGGAATTTCAGCTTCCTTGTCTTGTTTCTGTTCCCTGTTTCACCAGAAGCACAATGCATGTTATCTGTGACTGTTGCAAGCAGTGCAAGATGGTGAACTTGCTTTTTATTATTATTTTTTTTTTAATAAACCATAATCATCTACTGTAGACTTTTATGGAGAAACATACATTTGACTTGTCCGTCATCTACATAAAACTTCAGTTTAAAAAAAAAAGAAAAAAAAAGTAAGTTTAGTAGAGCATAGGGCTGTTCATCATCTGTGCAAGACTTCACTGCAGAAGCGTGAGTCTGATTCAAGTATCTGTTACTATAACAGCCTGGGAGAGCTTCACATTCTCTTAACTTTCTGTCACTGAAGTAATTGGCGTGTGTTTTGATATTCTGCATTTTGAATAAGTCTCACAAGAAACAATTAACATTTATATTTTCACACTTTCTCTTGTATATAACATTGCTCATTTCTTAACATTCACTTTTACAGTTGAGATTTAACTCTTGTCAAACCAAATAAAAAAAGAGCTGGATTTTGCAGATGACTTGGCACTGCTGTCACATAATCAACAACAGTGACAAAAGGCCAAAAGGGTGTCCAAGATATTAACACAAGTTGGACTAAAAATAAAAGAAGGAAAAACAAAAATTCTCAGAATAAACACAACCAGCACAAATTCAGTCACCTTAGAAGGAAAGAAATTAGAAGTAGTAGACATATTCACATGTCTAGGCAGCATTATAGAAGAAGTAGGCACATTCACATATCTTGGCAGCATTATAGAAGAAGTAGACACATTCACATATCTAGGCAGCATTATAGAAGAAGTAGACACATTCACATATCTAGGCAGCATTATAGAAGAAGTAGACACATTCACATATCTAGGCAGCATTATAGAAGAAGTAGACACATTCACATATCTAGGCAGCATTATAGAAGAAGTAGGCACATTCACATATCTTGACAGCATTATAGAAGAAGTAGACACATTCACATATCTAGGCAGCATTATAGAAGAAGTAGACACATTCACATATCTAGGCCGCATTATAGAAGAAGTAGGCACATTCACATATCTAGGCAGCATTATAGAAGAAGTAGACACATTCACATATCTAGGCAGCATTATAAAAGAAGTAGACACATTCATATATCTAGGCAGCATTATAGAAGAAGTAGGCACATTCACATATCTAGGCAGCATTATAGAAGAAGTAGACACATTCACATATCTAGGCAGCATTATAGAAGAAGTAGACACATTCACATATCTAGGCAGCATTATAGAAGAAGTAGACACATTCACATATCTAGGCAGCATTATAGAAGAAGTAGACACATTCACATATCTAGTAAGTAAAGTAAAGATAGTCCCATAGCAAATGCCGTAGGGGGTGAAGCGTTAGAGACCTCATTATGCTGGGTCATCAACGTATGAGGTAGGGTGACCAGTTCCTTTCATCGCTGCCTTTACTTCCCAGATTTTCTCTGGTACCCATTTTACGAGGCTGGGTCGACCTCGGGGCCGTATTGGTCGGAAAAAAAATCCCGCTCAGCTGGGGATTCGAACCCTCGACCATTTGGTTGCTAGACGAGTGCTCTAACCACTACGCTAGCCGGCCCTTACTAGGCAGCATTATAAAAGAAGTAGACACATTCATATATCTAGGCAGCATTATAGAAGAAGTAGGCACATTCACATATCTTGGCAGCATTATAGACAGGCAAGGTGGTACAGAAGCACATATTTCAGCAAGAATTAGGAAGGCTGGAGCAGCATTTCTACTGCTGAGAAACATCTGGAATGCCAAGGGAATATCCATAACAACAAAATTTAGACTTTAAATTAGATGTCAAGTCAGTCCTGTTGTATGGATCAGAAACATGATCAGCCAGAAATACCAAGAGACTGCAGACCTTTGTTGACACCTGCCTAAGGAAGATCCTTCAGATTAGATGGACAGATAACATCAGCAATGAAGAGCTATGACAGAAAATGAACCAGCCCACAGCAAAAGAAATGATAATGAAAAGACATTGGAGATGGAAAGGACATACACTTTGAAAGCCTACCACAAACATAACCAGACAAGCTCTCAGGCAGAATCCCCAAGGAAATAGAAAACAAGGATGACCTAGAAACATCTGGTAAGACTTCACTAGAAGAGCTTTGGAGCAGAGATAAAAAAGACTGACAACAACTGGAGATGGATAGAAAAAAAATGAACAGACCGGGATGGAAATAAATGGAGCGCACTTGTTGATGACCTTTGCCCCAGATAGGGGTAAAGAGAGCAAGGAAGGAAGGAAATGAAATAAATCACAAAACCACACAAAAAGCTTCATAATAAACCTGTCATCTGTGTTTTTACTGAGAAATGATGTGGTGACATTATTTAGCTTATATCATTGTTTAAATTTTGAATCTCTAAAACCCAGAGTAAAATCATTATGGAACCAGTTATTTTTTTTGTAATTTTTTTTTTTTTTTTTGCAAAGCCATGTAGGTGGTAGGAAAAGAGTTGTACAGGAGTAGCACAGTTAATAACAGACTGACTTTGCTAGGAAAAAGAAATAAGTTGTAAATTGTTCCCATTCCAGTCAACCAAATCATTTTGAAAATTGAGTATCTGACACTGCCTCTGAAAAATGGAAAATGTATATTGAGATAAGGCATGTCAGAAAACATTGTAGACGATGATGAAATAAAATAAGATTTTCTAATGAAAATCAATTACATCAATGTGTAGGTCTTTTGTCTGAATTCAAAGCATGCACACACAAATCCAGTTCTCTGAGATGAATTTCATAAATATGAAAATGAAAGGAGATGAAGAGTTGAGCCAGCAAGTAATTTTTCATGGTGTCACAGATAATTATTATGTTTAATGCAGGGAAAGGTTTTGCTGGTACTAGACTGGAGACCACTATAACAAGAATAACTTTGCAATGCTTTCTCCTCAGTCCCATAATTTCAAGCATGTAGCAACAGATAACAACATTAAAAGTACCTGATAATCTCCCCGTATTTATACTTCTAATAGAAAATAAAATGTTTGCTTTATAATCCAATCCTGGTTTTTCTTCCCTTACAGACATGTCAAGTAAATCTGGAGGGGCAACAGTTTTGTGCCAAAGGGGGCAAAGCTTACTGCAAGAATCATGCTCGCTAGTGACAAAGTGAATAGCTTTATTTAACTGCTGGAAGTACATGATAACTAGAAAATAGTGTATACCATGATGCTGAATTTGATTTTTTATGCATGCTTTAGTTCTAAGAAGGCAGTGTACTACTTCAAGATGAAAGTCAGCTGTGTCTCATCTCTGGCATTAGGAATCAGAAGCTTAAATTGTTTTCACACAGGTTCAGATGTTGGACACATGTCTGGTTATCATGAATTTCTTGATCAAATTTGAAAAAAAAAACAAAAATTGAATTGGAACTATCCATGCTCTTGTGTGATAACATTTTGCTGTTTTGTAATTACCTCTGTTGCAACCCACTTATGTGTGTGTGTTTGTGTGTTAAATTTCTTTTCAATGTATGGGAATGTAAGAAAAGAGCCTTGTCATTTTAAGGGAATGTAAGAAAAAAGCCTTGTCATTTTAAGGGAATGTAAGGAAAGAGTCTTGTCAGTGTAAGGGAATGTAAGGACAGAGTAACATTTTTAAAAGCATTGCTTAATGACAATAATGAAGGAAAAGCATTTTCAGTTAAACTTTGAGTAGAACTGGACCATAGTATATTTTTTTCAAGTGTTCTGGCTCCCTCTGGTGGCGACTTATTTACAGTGAAGGTCAATACTTAACACATTTGAAGTTGACCAATGAAAATTCTGAAACTGGAGGTCATGAATTTAAGCAAATTAATAAATCATTTCTCTTTTTAAAAATTAGCATTGACAAAATTATGTTTGTCAGACAGTACTTTGACAGCTTTTCCTTCCAACATAAATTGTCTTTTCTTCTCTCAAATTCCAAAAGTTAGGCTGAACAACGCAGCAGTGAGTAGCAGAATGTATAAACAAACTAATATAAATTGTAGTGCATGCCAGCTTTCAACATTCAGCAACATGTTGGCTTTCAGCATTCAGCTATATTTTGGCTTTCAACATTAAGCTACTTGTTGGCTTTCAACCATTTAACTAAATGCATGCCTGCAGCTGGTTGAATCTCATTTCAGGAAAAGAAAAAATCTTATACAAGTTTTGAGTTTAATTATAAATACCAATCAAAATACTAAATGTCTTTGTGCATGGAGTCTTTTAGTAAAATTTAGTTTTTTATTTCTACAGTGACATTCAGTTATTTTGTTCTGTTGAGGAAGAGCCTAATCAAATTTTTTAGTCAGACTTAACATTTTATCTTTGGACAGTACTTTTGCCCATTTTGGCAGTTTGTTCTTTTTCAACATGTCGAATATTGCCCAACAGAAGTTCTGAAATAAATGTGAAAATTTTGTAACTATTACTCACTTCTACATTCTCAAATATAAAAATATGTTTTCACTTTCCTTACGGAATTGCCAGAATTCTTGTTTTTCAGATTAATTATGTGTAAAAATGTTTCAGTCATATTAAGCAAAGTTTAATAAATGTTTCAAATAAATGTACAGTTTCCTTTTTAGGATTTCTTTGCATCAAAATGTTATATAGAATTGGATTGTTATTTGTTTCAACAAAATTTTGTTATTCAAAGCTTGTTCAAATTGTTCCTTATTTTTTTTTTTCCTTCTTTGCAGTATACATTTGAAACTACTCCTCCTTATAGAATCATTCCCAGGAATTCCTTGTAGAGAAATTACAAAAGTGCCACATCTAGTTGGTTTTGTATTTATTGCTCCATGGAACAGATCTCTATGATAATATGATCATAGGCATTGCGAGACCAGTGCCAGTCAGGTTTGTCTTGGTGACTGTTCCCACATACACTTTGGAAGGAGTATATAGGGATGACAAAATCTGTATCAGAAATCAAAGTTTGTTTATAAAGCAAAAACTTCAAATTTAATTTTGGAGCCAGCGTTTCTTCTACATGAGGAAGCTTTTTGTAAGAAATGACATGTTTGGTTTTGTTAGTGCATTGTTTAACTGATGCTTGTTGAAACTGCTTGGTATATGTACATATTTTTGTAATAGAAAAATAAAGAAAGGTAATTTTATGTGTCTGTAATGCTGTGGCACAAATAAAAAGTCACCAAACGAGCTGATGAAAAATATCAAGGACCGAGATCTGTGGAGAACCAACAGTGCTTACTAGGGCTGCACATAATGAAAATGATTTTCTTGAGTATTGTTTTGTGGTTTTGGTTCACCTAATATTACATGATTTTGAGTTTGTTTCAACTTGCTGTTTTGTTATCAGCAGTGTTAATGCATCCAATGATTGTTATCAGCAGTGTTAATGCATCCAATGATTGAATGCAGCAAGTTTTTGCTGTGTTAGCAGCAGTGGCTATAAAAAAGATAAAGGTAATCCTGTCATTCCTTAGAGGTACATACGGATATGGTGTTATTGCAGTGGCTATGCTCTTGGTAAATTTAGACATAAACCCCAAGCAATTAATTAAATGACAGATTTATGTTTGACATTTTAGAGAGCATGTCTGGAATAAATTGTTTTGGATGTCCATTTGAACTGTTCCAGAGCCAAGTACAATATTTATTGGGTGGGACAAGAAGGAGGTGGGCATTTTGGATTCCCAGTTTTCTTTCAGATCTTATTAATTAAATATTTTAACTTCGTCATTTGTAAGTTCATTTTATTCAAGTTCATCATTTGGAAGTTAATTTCCTTCAGGTTCATCATTTGTGAGTTCATTTTCTTCAGTGTTCATTATTTGTAAGTTCATTTCCTTTTATATTGAGAAATAAGGATCACAATCATGAGCAAGGGTTCACAACCCTCAACGTGAGGCTGATTTGTGCCCCCACAAACATATTCATTTATATGAGCATACTGAATTTATTAAGTTATTTGAACTGTGTTTATAGTGACAGAACAAATAAGTTCATGTGTTATGTAACTTCTTATCACAGCTTCACAGTGCTGTAATAATTAACCATAACCAGTAATCATTATACATAGGGCACAAGATATGTATATGCACAGTTATAAATTATATTGCCAATAATCATAACACTGCATTATAAATTTAGTCAATATTAATAACTCCATGAAACTGGAATTTGCTGTGATGTGAATCTACCACTTGTGTCTCACTGACTACCAGTTTAGATGAAATGAAGACTTTTGTGCATATCTTGTGTATTATTGAGCCAATATGGGGTGTTTCATAATGGTGGAACACATTTTAACTCTTTCTGTGCCACAGGAAAAAACGCATATGTTCTCATCTGTGCCACACAAAAAGCATGGGTCTTGATATGTATATGGGATATAGTTGTAAAAGTGATGTACAAAGTATTTCCACTTTAAAAGTATAAATATTATGCATGAAAATAGCTGTAAATGTAAGAAGATTTCATAAATGAAGAGTTTTTTAGGAAAAAAGAAATAGTGTGATGATTTTAGCTGATAATTGTGTAGTGCTTACCATCGGCTATGCCTAGATGTACAATATTTACCATCGGCAATGTCCAGATCTACTTAAATTTTCATCTGATCTCGTTGTATGGTGGCATTCTCACTAAAATAGTGTCTGAAATAACCTTCTAACTGCCTCTCAAGTCTATTAATTTGTCTAGATGTACTTGTGGTACATTCAGGAACAGTGGTCTGGTTACACGTCCTTATGCCTCCGAAATCACAATAAATATTGAAATTTCTTGATTAACAAAATCGATTTCACTCATTTCTTAGCCATGCTTTGGATTGAACTATGAAAGGTCACCAGACATGCGCATATAAATCGTGTACAATAAAAAGTTACACTGGTTTTTATGCTGCAAAGAAACAAACCTCACTATAAGGAGGATGGCAGTCTCTAGGCTAACCAGAAGACCTCACTATAGTGAGGATGGCAGTCTCTAGGCTAACCGGAAGACCTCACTATAGTGAGGATGGCAGATGATGAGTTAAGTACAGTTATCTAGGACTGGAACAGACACATTTAATATAGAATGTGTGCAATAAATACCCAAGATACTGTTCATAATAATATTCAAGTTTGAAAATTATATCCCTTAGATGTGATTATTTTGAAAAAGTAAGGACCAGTCACACACGCACGAGTCACTGCACACCACACTCTTGCCTTGACACTGAGCAGTTTCTGGTGGTGTCTGCGGTGGTGTCGGTAATGATCAATGAACTGGAAAGTTCAGCCATTTGATATATACAATAAATTTAAAGATGGCCAGCTATCTACACTCTTGTAAATAAGAAATGTGTCCCACTGATATGAAACAACCTGTATATTTGATCATATCATTTTGCTTATTGTTTAGCAGTATTTAGCACTCTTTGTATCAGTGTTAATATGTTGACCTGCAGCAATGTCGTATGTTGTAGGCCATCTCTTTGCTGTTCTATTATGAAGATGCACCAGACTTGAGAACAAGAGTGCCTGTATATAACACTGCACTGGAAGACATACCTCAAGGAAGTCTCACAGGAAGGAAGTAAATAAAGCAGGCTTTCAAAGAACTGACCCAAAGATCACCATTTCGTTTTGTGCCTTTCTGAGCTGGAAAATGAGAATAGTGTTTTCATTTTACTTATAAAATTTCGAGTTTCACGTAGCAAAGTATTGATCTTTTAATATTCAGTTTTATAGTGCTTTCATGATAGCATTGTAGGCTTGGTGTCATATATTGTTTTCACATTTTAAAAAACAATGCAAAAATTACTTGTATTTTAGTCGCAACAAATTATGCAAAATCAAATCCATAAATTAGTCACAACAAATTATGCAAAATCAAATCCATAAATATCAGGTATGTGCTTTGCTAATTTTAATTAGAGAATTATTTAACAGTATAATATTTGTGCCTGTCATATTATTTAAAATGCTCACTCATCCCACTTGTGCAAGAGCTTGATGTCTGTCACTGGAACATGTTCAGAATGTTTTGTCAGTAAATGAATCTTTGTAGAGTTTATTTTAGAAGGGCATTGGAATTTGGCCATCATGTAAAATCACATGAATTGTGCTGATTAACATGTGAAGATAAAATCACAGGAACTAAGAAAAGTTGTGTTTGGGTAGCAGTGCCAGGTTGTATTCCACAGTTGGTTTTATTTTGTGTGACAAGATTCAGATACAAGACTTTCAGGTTTTAGCAGTCTCTGGCTAATAGTGTGAGCACAGAAGTAGCAAATAAAGGCTTATAGATTTTGTCAAGAAACAGGGAATGAAAACTTGTAAACTTAAGACTTACAGAACTCATCCATTTTTAAGTAAAAGTTTTATCATGAGCTGAGATGTTGTGTCAGTGCTGTCACTGGAAACAAAAAAGAATTTTCAAGATTCTTTCCTGTGTTAGTTTGTATTGTGTTATAGCCTGATCATAAATGTAAGGATTTATATGAAAACAAAGTCTTGCTTGTTAGGTTCAGTCCTTAAAGTAGGGAATACCACTTATGTTAGCAGAATCTGCTTGTTAGGTTCAATCCTTAAAGTAGGGAATACCACTTATGTTAGCAGAATCTGCTTGTTAGGTTCAGTCCTTAAAGTAGGGAATACCACTTATGTTAGCAGAATCTGCTTGTTAGGTTCAATTCTTAAAGTAGGGAATACTTATGTTAGCAGAGTCTTGCTTGTTAGGTTCAATCCTTAAAGTAGGGAATACCACTCATGTCCTTTCCAGTTATGACGTGATACCTTTATTCCAAGATTATCACCATGGCACCAATTTTTAGTTTTTCAATAAGTGTGATTTTAGTACTCAAGTCCATTTTGAATTTGAGATGTATCCTGCAGCATTTGTCATCACTGAGAAGTCCAGTAGTTTGTCAGATTACCAGAAAGTCATTTTGGTGTCCATAAATCCAGTAGTTTGTTGGATTACTAGAGAGTCATTTTGGCGTCCAATGAATCCAGTAGTTTGTTGGATTACTAGAGAGTCATTTTGGCGTCCAATGAGTCAAGTAGTTTGTTGGATTACCAGAAAGTGATCTTGGTATCCATTAGTTTGTTGGATTACTATTGTTCACACATGGTCAACACAATGACAGAATCCATGGATGTAATGGTGATGTTCAGTTTTGAAATAAGGCATTGGTATCCAGTTTAAGTGTTCATTTCTCCACTCATGTGTATATATACAGGATATGTTTTACCGTGTGTGTCTGTATTATAATTTCACATTTATTACAACAGATATAAAAAAATAATTATGCAAAACTGGCATGACCTTTTACATTTTTTTTCTTATTTATTCTCATGTTGTTTGTGTCTTTACATCATCTTAGCACATCTACATGCTTGTTTTCAGTTTCTGTATTCATATGGGCCTAGCGTGTACACATCAATACTGTCTTCATATAACTCTAGTACACACTCCCATATCTATGATTTATTGTCACAATACCAGTGACGCCTGATTTATGTCACAATGTCAGTGACTCCTGATTTATGTCACAATACCAGTGACTCCTGATTTATGTCACAATACCAGTGACTCCTGATTTATGTCACAATATCAGTGACTCCTGATTTATGTCACAATATCAGTGACTCCTGATTTATGTCACAATATCAGCGACTCCTGTCTTTTTACCTGAACAAAAATTCTGGTGTCTTTCTCCTTGAAATCAGTCCCATGTTTTGGATGTTGAAGAAGTAACTGTTTGACCTGTGCCTTGAGACAAGCCAGCATATGTCCACTTATTTTATTTACTTCTGAACACTTAGGCTAGAGAGAAGCCATATATTCACTTTGTATTTAATTATGTTTTATTTTGGCTGATCAATTGAGAATGATTAGTTTTTATTATTGCGGTGCTATATTGATAGTTAGTACATTTTTGTTTTTGTGTTGAGATTGTATATCTACACTGACAGCTGCTGCTAACTCATTCTGCCTGTTTTTATTTGAACATAGTTACTCAGTGTAGAGAGAAGTTCATGTTTAATAGTCTCATTAGTGACAATAAAATATGATCCCAAATACTTGGTTAAGAGTTGTTTATTTAGTTTTTTTTTGTTAAATCCACATTTCATATGTTGGTTCCTATTGCATTGTGGGATACAGAAGAAACAACTAACATTTCATTCTTGACTGAATGATGCAGATGTGATCGTGATAAATAAAGCATGACTTTCCAGGGCCTTTGAAATCCCCAATCATGAAAAAGAGCGGTGTAATATGATGATTGCTGAAAAGACTGACTTAAGGTTTGGAGACTGGTTCTGACAACACTTTAATGACACCTCCAGTAGAGCTCACAAACCTGTTTCACAGCATTATAATGAAAGGAACCACAGGAGCAAATGTGATTTTTCACTCACTGCTCTCCGCTCTTGTTCTTCCAATAAGCTTGTTTGGAAAAATTCTTGAACAATATCTTATCCTCCAGGTTGAATGTCTGCACACAGCAGGTATGAATTCTCAGTTCAGATTTCTGTAAATAACTCTTTTCTTTCTTTAACAATATCAGTGTTCCTGTTCATTTCACATGTCTTTTCCCACTTACAATAAATGTTCTCGTCTGTTCCTTGGGACAGCAAGAGTTAACACTACTACTATTCTTCTACTCTCCTGGCTGCACGTCTCAACCCAGCTGGCCATTAACTCTTTTTGTAACTTTTTCATATAACTATTTTGTAACTACTACAGTCTTGCTTTATACTCTTTTTTCTTTTTCTCTTTCATTCACTTTTTTCCAGCTGATCTAGTTGACTGCATTCTACCATTATCTGCCTCTGTCACCCCTCCCATCTCTGCCTCTGGCTGTGGGGGCATTGTACGTTTATATTTCTCATGGAGAGGATAACAGGAAAACTGTTTTGTATGTGCTTTTATCTGTTTCTTTTGTCTACCCTGGTGTCGTTGATAAAGGGATTTTTTGCTGACATTGTGGGTTTTTTTTTACAACAATTTCACTGCTCTCATCTCACATTGCTAACTTTTCCTCTTTTCCTTCCTCTCTACCTTATATGTGTGCGTGCGTGCGTACATGTGTGTGTGTGAGATAAAAGAGATGACTGCGGTAAATCTGGTTCTAGTAATACAGGTAGATAGAAGTGTATGGTTACAGTTTTACAAAGCAATAGAGGGAATGAGCAAAGTGAGAAAAAACACAAATAATGAAAAACATACAACATCCAATATTTCGTCGTGAGCCTTTTTTCAAGAATTACATAAAAAACCACAACATAAAAGAAGAAAAATGAAATACTTAGCTTTGTGTTATCCCTCCTTGTACACAGTACAACAGAATGCCCTCTGAAGACGGGGCTGGGAGACCACAAAGGAAAAACAAATTGAACCAATCGGATATTAGCTGCGGTGAAAGGGAGAGAACGATGCAGGTGTATGTATGGGGGGGGGGGGAGAGATCAAGAGGCAATAAATACCTCTAGGCCGCTATAGAAGGTTGGGGGGGGGGGGGTTAAGAAGGGAAGCTGGGAGATAACATGAAACTGATGAATAAAGAAATGTAGCGAAATGCGTAGGGGACAAGAAAATAGAGTATAAATAGCAGAAAATAGGTTGAAATCTAAAGAAGCTAAATATATTGTTAATTCCAGCTGGGTGGAGACAGCCGGCCTAGAAAATAAAGCGCTGTTCTAGAGCCTTCCGAGATCAGAAGAACAGGAGCAGACTGCATTAACAGAGATATCACATTTTCCCTGGGGTTTCTTTGGCAAAAGTGTTTTGCCACAGGAGTCCATGCGCTCTTGGAAATATCGTTAAGATGTTGACAAAAACGGTCTCTTAAGCGTAAATTGGTCTCCCCTATATACTTGTATCGCAACGTTTGCATATAATGGTATAAATGACATTGTGTGAAGCCCTCCTGAACTGATAACGTGGACTTAGGGAAGGAGATTTTGGTAGCCTCAATAACAAACGGGCAAGTATTGCATCTACGACATCTGCAACGTCTGGTACTATAAAAAGAGTCGTCCGTCTTAAGGCGACTTCTAACTAATTGGTTCCTGAGGTTTTTGTCCCGTCTATAGGCCACCAATGGGGTTCCCCAAAAAGAGTTCACGTGTGTCAGGCTCGGTCTGGAGGAGATGGAGATGGCGAACAGTATGTTCTTAACTGCCACACTATGGGGGTGGTGGGTGAGTACCAGTTTGACTCTGTCCGAGCTACAGGGCAGTTTAGGAGTGAGGGCCTGTTGCCGGGATATATGACTGATGCGGTTCCAAGACAACGTGAGAACATATTCTGGATAACAGCGTTGGCAGAGGAAATCTAACATCCTGTGAGCTCATGGAAATCGCCACCCTCAGTACACAAACGTTGCAACCTAAGAAGCTGGGAGAAGGGAGTAGAGTCCTTACACGATCTGGGCTGGGAGGAAGTGTACAAGAGATAGCTGTGAGACTCCGTAAGTTTAAAGTGTAAGCCCGGTAGGACCAGACAATGACGGCGATGTCGAGAAAGTTAGACGAAGTTGTAGAGACATGGGAGGTGAAAGAAATGATAGGATTGAACTTCTTAACGAAACTAATGAAGTTGTCAAGGTCCTCCTCTGGCATCGATGAATACAGGCACCATACATCGTCGTCTAACTGTATTTTATTTCGGTAGGGATTTGAACATTCTGAGACACCAGGAGCTAGCCATCAAAGCTGTTGGCATGGTCTTTCTAAGAGAACTGAATTTAATGACTAGAATCAGGTTAATATAGTAAACATATTCTGATCTGTATACGCAGCGCCATATTTTGAGTAAACATGGTCTGATCTGTATACGCAGCGCCATATTTTGAAGAATAAACTGAAGATGTTGCGGTCGTGTTCTCCTTTACTCCACCCTCCCCCTCCCTTTTTTTTCTTTTTATTAAAATTTCAAGTACATGTTGTCTGAAAACTGACTCTAGAGTTTCAGGATAAAGGCGGCTGTGGTTCAGTAGATGCCATCACACTCTGGTCTGTTGAGAAACGAAGAAGTTGACAGACTTGCCAAATCTGGTAGTAGGCAGCCACAACGCCAACACTCTGTCTGATACAAAGAAACTATAATCAAGCATCAGAACAAGAAGTTATGGACTGACCAGCACAACCCACCATCTAACGATCAGATGCTGTAAATCTCACGTCAGAAACAAACCACCATCCTCAGACTACACACGGACACTGCTAACTGCGGACACACCCGTATCGCCTTGGCCTATCATACACCCCTGTCTACACAAGAGAGACAAGCATCCAGACTCCAGAGCTTATCCTGCTGCTCTGTCCTCTCTACCAGGAAGCCCTCTGGTCACAGGGACCTAACTGGAAGACAAACGTTGGGGCACAAAGCATGATCTTCAGAAGACTGCACAATTTATTCAGACAATAAATGTAGATGTCTGGGGCTAGAATCATTGGAAGAAAAGAAGAGGAAGGAAGGAAGGAAGAAAGGAAGGAATAAGAAGAAAACAAATGAAAACAAAATATGCGCCATTTAGTTATTGTATCTGAATAAGGAAATAAGCCATGTTCGTGTGTTGAATGCAGAAACGAAATTCATTACAGTCATGGAAAATAACCTCAGAATGTAATGTAGATACAAATTAATCAAATGATAAACCCGTGTGCAAGTGGTATCAGCTTAAAAGTTAAAAAAAGCAGTTTATAAAATAAACATTAGCATACATAAACACTCAAGCTTCTTTTTGTTTGTTTTGTTTTTCCAGACACTGCGAATGTACAGTTTCTGTCTGTTTGGGTTTCGATTTAGAAATGTTATAATCGATTATATAGCCTACTACACGCCATTAAATAGCACATAGGCCCAGCTATGACCTAAACTGCATTCACGACACGGATATGTGTTGCTAAATTTAGTATTTTGGAAATAACTAGCATATTGAAAGCAGGGTTGTTCCAAATCTGTGAAGCTCGGCTGGTTATATTTATTTCATATAAGTGAAAATTTGACAGATTATACTCATTATATAATGTTACAGGAATTCTGGGAGAATACGTGACACTTTGCTGTGAAGTTTTTATTAGTCTGCTATCATCTGTACTTAAGACTAGAGTCAAAGTAACAACGATTTTAGAAAGGATAACACCTCACTATGGATCATACACGTGAACTGCAGATTGTTCCAAATGTAAAGGTTGATTTAAGCGAAATCAGACGCAGTGTCTGCATTTGTATATTTTTTACTGCTTTACCATTCATATTTCTAGTGATTCCTCAAGTTGTCTTCAAGGCGACCTCAAGTCCAGGCTTCTGCACGACATCCAGACTGCTATACCAGAGCCTGTGCCAGCACCTAGCATGTGGGTAGAACATAATCAGTCATGGCTGGCACATCGTATGCTCCTGTCAGCTCGTGGAATGAAGGCATGTTTGAAAGTTTTATTCTAACTTTTCCTTGGCGTCATCAGATATGGCTGTTTCTACAGACAGCTTTACAGTTGTGTCGCAATCTTCTCTTGTCAAATCGGAAACTGTGGCTTGCTACGAATAATTATGAGAACATGAGATTTATAGTTTTTTTTGTTACAGTTTCTCTGTATTCTTATCTGCTTGTCCAAGATTTGGATCGTTTGTCAACTGCTGTTTATGGAGAATTGAGAGATAATTTGTTTCTTTGGATAGAAAGTAATGTAGCAACGGTAATCTTTGATGAAGATTTCATTGACCAAAGAAGTGTACATCCTTTTACATTAGGACTCAGTGCCCCATACAATCTTGAGACCAGAACTAGATATGTGGGGGAAGATGTGGTGTTTGTGTGTGAGTACAATGTTACTGGAGATGTGGACGTAGAGCCAGATTATGTAAGAACATGGTGGAGAAGATTCGGTACGCGTATAGAAACAAGTGACAGACATCAGATAGACATAAGCATTGAAAGTATTGACAATCCATACATATTTTTAATTGACCTGCGTATGTACAAGATAAAGTCTGTCCTGACGATTCATATGATACAACCGAGTGACTACGGAGAGTATACGTGCGATTACATTAACCCTATGCCTATGCGTATTCGTGTGCGACCTTATTTTGAAGAAAACGATTACTGGTCTGAAGAAGGTGAGAAAACACAGCCAATGTCGCCTCATCCAAAATGCAACTGTCAACCAGCATTTCCAGAGAACACCTCTCTTGAGCTGCGTCCAATCTGTTTCTCTGAATTTGTGCTACGAAGTCCTGCTACAACAACAAGGAAAGTAAAGATAAGTCCAGGAGGAATTCTTATTAGCCTTGGTTCCTATAAGACAGTAAGCAATATGACAGACATTAAAGTTGATGTGACATTTGAAGGAAATAGTGATCGCAAGGGAAATTCTGAGTGCTGCTCAATATTTATTAAAATTTACTGGGCTTTGTTTCGACTAGGCGGGTTTTTTGATCTTCCAATTTCTCGCCTCATGGGGAGATTTTATCAGAACACAACAAACCAGCTGGTTATTATAAAGTACACGTGTATATGTAGGCATTCTTTTGGATCCCACAGCTTAAAATTTTACAGAAATCACTTCAATTCAACGATAAAAATGGAAGATGAAATGGAAATTGTGCACCCTGTAGAACTGCTAATAGAGCCACGAGACAACCGCTCGACTCCTCTTTTTGAAGGATTTTCTTTCTGCAGTAATTCTGAACAATCTCAGTCGACATTTTGCTGGGCTTTAGAGTGTTTACTTGACAACTCTTTGTACATCTTCTACAGTTACGATGTGTTCTTTGTAATTGCTATAGTCATTATAGTCATCTCTTATACAAAGTTTAAACAGTGGTCATCAAACTTCATTGCCAAACCCTTGCGGAGATTCTGCTTTCATTCGTATTCTTCGTATACGGGGCCATTTCCAGCTGTAACAGGTCCGCCTCTACATTTTGTCAACAGAGTTATCCAAATGGAGGTTCCGCATATTTATGAGTATGATATTTATTTGTCTTATAACGAGGAGGACGAATATGACGTGAAAATAGCCAAACATCTGAAGGACCTCCTACTGCAAGCACATTTGAGTGTGTTTGATCCCATGGAGGATATACTACCAGGGCATGTTACAGATCATGAGAGTACTGAAGCCATACGGAAAAGTCGTCGGTTCCTGGTCATTGCATCGAAATCGTACACTGAGGATAACAGAAAGAAAATCGAATTTGTGGTTATCCAGGACACTATCGTCAGTCAGGACACAAAACCAAAATATCGATTACTGATAGTTGAAACAGAAGCGTGTGACATTGTTGGATTACATCGCGCACCGTGTATTCATGTCCCAGAAGGTATGAAGGAAGCCTTCTTGTTAGATCAAGATTCTGTTGACAGCTTTTTAAAATGGTTGAGTGCTACAGGGCCTCCAGATCGCGACAGTGTGGCTAACAGAACCTTTTTTTCAGAGCTTCGTAGATCTGGCTTCTCTTGGAAATCAGTTGTATTTTTGCTAACGCTCTTGTGCCTGATTGTTATTTTACCTCGTTTTGCAACACTTGCACCAGGACCAGGTGAGATAATGATAATACAGGCAAGTGAGCAATAGAAGTAAGACATATGTGTGCGCATATCGTTCTTCAGGTAGGGCCTTTCATAGTGCTCTCAGAATTCATTTACTTCACATAAAATTTTGCAGCAAATGCATACATATGTGTATATGACATGAAGATAAATATAGAAATATCATGTTTTAAAGTGAAATCTTCGTCAAACCACATACACGAAAGTAAACTAATCAAAAGAAGCCAGAGGTGAGACTAATGCTTGTAAGTTTACTCAAACCACAGTCGATAATTAAATAAAATATAACAGCTTTATTTACAAATGCAGCTATACACATGACGAAGTAAGTAATATATAAGTGGCGCACTATTTATTGTAAATTATACTCTGTGTTGTAACTTTGATAACATTACTACCCAAATAAGTTGCAATAATGGTCACGCATGACAGGACTTTGATAACGTTACCACCCAAAAAAAAAAAAAAAGCTGCAATGATGGTCACGCATGACAGACAACATTACTAATGGGAGATAAGCTTTGGAGATGACGTCAGTTTTGACAGTGACTGCTGCTTTCCTCAGATATTCCAGGTGATATTTGAAACTGGAAAGATGATAACAATAAGATGGGTTTTAACCTCTGGCTAAACCTTCAGCGCTGTGTATATAGAGTATATCTAGGAAAACATTTTTCTGCATTTTTAGGGTATACTGTCAATCCTATTAAATATATGGTTGTGCTATTTTATCCTTTTCATATTTATCACCGCGTGGGGTGGTTGTAACAGGCTTCCAAAGGATGCTATAGAAAATCGAGGGGCATCTTCTCCGCAGCCAGTGAGTCCAGCCACTAGAAAGATCACGAGTATCGAGCCTGACATTGATCTACTGTTCAGGACATGCGGGGATCAAAGGAAACGAAAAATGCAGGCAAGGCATTAATCCAAGGCAAACTAGAAACAGACAAAGAGGAGATTGCAAGAGCTACGACAGACAGAGTCACATAGAGTATGAGATTAGGGTATGGGACAGAACGCACATAAAGAGGATGGCCGAGATGGGAGAGGAGAGGGGAAGTGATCCTAGGGCGGGAGTGCCAGTCTCTGATTAAAGATATTTATCATTATATTTATATTGTATTTTATATGTATTCCATTACAGCGCATAACATCCATGTGTGATAGCCAAAAGATTAGAGATTCATCTCTATGCCTATTGTGTTGCCTACATATGTTTAGCTTCATTGATTATAACACGTCTTTTTTCTAATCTATAAATAGTACAAGCTGCATATTCACAACTATGGGACATAATATTTATTCTGTTGCAGAATGGGTCACTGACACCTGCTTATTATGGTCAAAAGTCTTGACGATGACAGCTCAGCTGTTTAACTGAGCACGGGGGAAGAGAGATCCCCATGTTCTGATTGACTGGGGGTCACGAGGTCTGACCTGGTGGGGTGTTTATTCATTCATTCATTTCCATGTCCCTTGCGGAACTTTGCCTCCCTAACAGCACTCTTGTAGGCCTCTCGGTTGTGAGCAAGATGGCCTGCTGCTGATGCATTCATTTATGTTGCTGTTTGGGTTTCTTGGTATATTTCCAGAAGATAGGTTGGGTGTACGAACGAGTTTTAGTCCTGTTTTAGTTGTGGTAGAGATATGATATATGTCAGTTTGTTCTGATGTCGCTAGGATGGTTTGATTCATAATGTAAGTTTTTGGTTGCTTATCCTTTTTTTTAGGACAAATGTTTGCTTAAGTGAGAATGTAGTTTTGGTAACTGGATTTGTCCTTATTAGGACAATTTGTCACGAGTCACGGTGTAGAGAGTTGTCTTTATTTTAGATGAGAATGGATTGATTGTCAACAAGGTCTGTTGGAGTTTCAGTGCTTATGACGTTAGTATGTTTTTTTTTCAGTGTGTGATAGTGTAGCTGTCCCATGGCGATGTTAGTTGGCCGGACAGGTTTTTTTTTTTGTATCCATTGTAATTGCTTCCATTAGTTTACACCCATCTACGACAACACGCATTTAACAAATGGAGATTTCATCATTAAACTTTTCTTGATTTTTTTGAAACTATTGAATCCTGTGCTCCTTGAATTCATGTTGAGTGTCTCAACTGTGGTGCTGAGTGTCCTAACTGGTGTTGGGTGAGTTGATTACATGTAAACTGGTCATGTTCGTGTATTCGTGTACTGACTTGTAATGGTTGTTTGTCCTGGGTTTTCGTATGTTACTCGGTGTATAATAATGTAACGTCTGTTGTGTCACTTGTGTGAGCAGTCAGTATATCTGCTCTGTAATTGTGACTTAAGTGTTCACGAGTCAATTAATCGTTCAGCAGGTATGTAAGACACCATTACATACACCCTTCGTATAGTAGACGCAATACATGTCAATAACTGGCCAACAACAGGCCCAGTACACATAATACGTGTACAGTAGTACACTAATACTATTTTAGCTAATCCACGATTTAGTCTCAGCCACACCCTCTCTAACTGTCATAAATATTTCCTAACTTTTTTTGTTATCCTTTTTGACTATTATGAAACAAGATGAGGTCATTTATAAATACCAGAACTATTTTCTAACTTCTGGACTCCGCCAAGACTCCTACGTCTATTTTAAATGCCTTGTTTGCTTCAAAGACAGGTAGTGAGTCTAGCGTTATACACGTTTATAACGTTAGATTGATTTGATTTGCTTTCTCAAGTTCAGTATGTTATTTTATGCCTGTTTGTAATAAATGTAGGAAGATAATCCATAAAAATATGATATAACCTGGGCAAAGGAGTGGATGGGGGTTCGTAGTCTATCGAAATGGGTACCCCATCGTCAGCGAGTCCGCAGCCTTTGCCACACAACCATATCCAACATGGGGATGGACATTGAAGCAACCACTCGAGCCATAAATTGGCTAACAAACCAGCAAGCATCATCCTTTTCTGTATATTTATGATAATACGTGTTTCTAGAAAAAAAAAAACTGTATCATATATGAACAAAGCTATTTGCAATAGTTTGAATATTAATCAAATGTTTATTTATTACTATTGACCATATTCATGAATGGGTTTTTATTTCCATAATCACTGATTAAAAAAAAAAAATCTGACTAGAAATTTCTGATTTAAAAAAAAGAAAAGGACAGCAGACGAAGGGACATAATCCGTTATATTATTAGGGGACATGGGGGGACATTAGGTTATTTCTCATTAATGTCCTCATGTCATTTCGTTGTTAAAACTAAAGTACGACCAGCTTTATAATTTAACGAGCACATAGTTGTAACTTTTTAGTTCGCACCTTAATCGTACAACTTACAGGACAAAGAAACAGGGAAAGATGATATACTATAAATTTATATGAATGCTATACACCAAATCTTAAATCTTATATCCTTCCTGGCCGTTAAATGTTATGTAAAACTCAAAAGGTAGTTCGCCAAATTTTCCTTTTTTTGGCGAGCTTTTCAACCTCATCAAGGGATTTTATGCTTATTGATTTGACCTCTCTTAATAATATCTTCTTTAGAGTTTCACGTGATCTGCCCTTTTTTCTTCGCCCTGTTGTGTTCCACTTGATAGCTTGTTTTGGGATTCCCTGATCGTTTCTTCTCGTCACTTCCTTTTCCTGATCACCCATGAGACTGGTTGTTGTTCGCTCATCTATCTTGTCTCTGCATTGTTCTTGAATTCGTTCCACTTGATGCCGAGTATTTTCCTTAAGCATTTGTTTTCAAAATGGTCTAATTTCTTGTCTATTTCTTTAGTTGTTTCCGCATGAGGGTGGATATTACATTTGAATTGAGTAGTCTTAACTTGGTTTTGTGCTTATAACTTTTGAATGCCATATATTCTCAAGATTCTTGAAGACCGATGCTGCTTTTGCAGTTCTAATTCTAACTTCCTTTCTGGTGGTACCATCCTGGTCTATGTAGCTGCCAAGGTATGTAAATTGACTGACTTCTTCAACAGCTGTCCCTTCTACGTGTATATTTCCATTTTGATTAATGGAAAATTTTCATTATTTTTGTTTTGTCCTTGTTAATTTCAAGTCCTATTTTGCTAGCCAGCGAAGACAGGATATCTGTTTTTTTTAAAAACTGAATTCACATTGTTACTGATAAGAGTTATGTCATCAGCAAAATCAAGATCTTCTAGTTGGGTCCCATGTACCCAATCAATACCTGTGTTACCTGTGCAGCATTTTTTTTATTATGAAGTCTATTGCAATTCCAAAAAAGCAAAGGAGATAGTATACATCATTGTTTCACGCCTGTTTCAATCTGGAACCATTCGCTCATTCCTTCTTCTGTTTTGACTGCACAAACATATCAGTTGTAAAAGTCCTTAATGATGTTGACAATTTTAGATGGTATTCCATATAGACTTAAAATTCTCTACAGTGAGTCTCTGTGTATGCTATCAAATGCCTTTTTAAAGTATATTAAGTTCAGTATTAATGGTTTCTGCTTTTCAATATGTTCTTCAAGTATTATTCTTAGAGTAAAGATCTGGTCGAGACAGCTTCTCCCTTTTCGAAATTCTGCGTATTCTTCTCTCATTGCGGTATCAATTATATCTTTAAGTCTATTCAAAATGACCTTGCAAAATACTTTTTGACACAACTAATTCTAAGGTTACTTCTCTCCAATTGTTACAGTCACTAAGGTTGCTTTTTTTTTTTTTGGTATTTTAACAATGATTCCTTTTTTTCCATTTACAAGGGACCTTTTCTTCTTCCCAAATCTTATTAAACAATCTCTGTAGTTGTCTCATGTTGTCACTATTGATATCCTTTAACATTTCGGGTGTTATTTCATCTTCACCTGCAGCTTTATTGTTAGCCATTAAATTCACTGCTGTTTTAATTTCATGCAATTTAATTTCATCTAGGTTGACATTTAGTTGTGGGGTTGGTAAGTCAGTTTCAAGGTTTATCAGTTCTTCTGGATGTGGTCGATTAAGTATTTCTTGGAAGTGTTCAGCCCATCTTTGTTTTTGGTCTTTACTTGATGTTAACAGGGTTCCAGGTTTGCTAAGGATTGGTCTTTCTTTAGATGTAATAGTACCTGTTAGCCTCTTTTGTATGTTATATAAAGTTTTGCTGTCTCCTGTTTTTTGCTGCTTTCTCTTCCTCTTTCGCCATATTGTCTATTTATTCTCTTTTATCCCTTCTAGCTGAACTTTTTACTTTCTTGTCTATTTCTTTGTATGTTGCTTTCGCCAGATCTTTTTCAAGACCTGTCTTCACACTGATCATGGCTAATTTGGCTGCTCGTCTTTCATGTATGAACTTCTATGTTTTTTCTGATATTCATGCTTTTCTATTTTATTTTTTTCAGTCCATCGCTTCTTTTGCTGCTGTGATTATGGCGAATATGCCGGCAAGAGCGTAAAAAAAAAAAACCAACAAAAACGTCCGCCATCTTGCACGTCACGCCGGAAGGTCAAATACACACCAAATAGTAACATACTTAGCTTTGACTTGCAAGAAGCTGCGTTCAGGAGTTGACTCCATTAATTCTTCTTTTTTTTTACATTACTGTTTGTTGAGTAGCCTTCATGTGAATTTATAGTTTATTTTATTTTCCTATCTCTTTGTCCTGTATGTTCTTGCAGGATTAAGATGCAAAGCCAAACGTCACAACTGTGAGCTCGTTAAAGCTGTTTCTACTTTTTTTCTTAAGCAGTTTTTAACAACATGTTATTACAGCTTTACTGAAGTGGTTTCGTGTATAGTTATAGTTTTGTACGTACTTATACGTTAGCTACTCACGTGTCATTTCTTTGCGCACAATTTTTTTGCTGAGTACACGAGGCGTAATAGCACAACTGATGAGTTATTTCCGTGACCTTGGCAAAATCGCTCCAGGGAGGGCTCGGTTGTTGGAAATGTCAGTTTTCTGAAATAAAATAAATCTTCAGATACTTCAGAATAGAACTAGCTCCTTGCTTATGTCAAGTAACCTCTCTCTCTCTCTCTCTCTCTCTCTCTCTCTACAAGCTTTCCCAGTATCTATTTGATGTCGACTACATGCCTCCATGGATTATAAAACTTAAAAGTTATCTTAAACTGCTCTTACAGACACCGAATACAATTAATTGTTTTCTGAATAGTCCCGAAAATTTTGTTTAGTAGATAGTCATTTATAAGGTATGTAGTTACTTCTATACTGAGTGAATGTTTAAGAGCGAAACGTAAGTGTTATATTTTATTTTATGTCCCTCAGCTTCAATGTTAGTTATGTTTGTTATATGAACAGCATATTTGTAGAATGTCTGGAATAGAGTGAAAGATGTATGATAAAGGGCAGAATGTCAGACAGACCTGCGTGCCCAATTCTTAACCCTTTTGAAATAAAGATCAATCAATCAATCACTCTCTCTCTCTCTCTCTCTCTCTCTCTCTCTCATGAATGAATGAATAAGAGGGAAACGTAGATGTTATATTTTATTTTATGTCTATCAGCTTTCCAATGTTAGTTGGTTATATGAGAAGCATATTTATGGAATGTCTGGAACAGAGTGAAAAGTTGTATGATAAAAGGCAGAATATCAGACGAACCTGCTCATCCAACTCTTAACCCTTTGGAAATAAAGATCAGTCAGTCTCTCTCTCTCTTTCTCTTTCTCTCTATCTCTCTCTCTCTCTCTCTCTCTCTCTCTCTCTCTGTCAAGTCTTGCATGACATTTTTGAACGTTTTAGTATACTTAATCAATCTGGATACGTTGGCCATGTGCTTCGGATGAGCGGTTACCCTGACATCTCAAGGGAACAGAAGCAAGCGTAGACCAAAGGAGACATGAAGAAGAAGAACAACAGAGAAGATGCGGAGTAATAGAGGGCTTACCTGGGCAAGAGCAGAAAAAAAGGTGAAAGACAAGCGTTTGTGGGAAATCCTTGCGGAAGCTCCATATGCCTTTGGTGCCCAAAGTTCATACAGAGAAAGAAAGAAAGAAAGAGAGAGAGAGATATATATATCATATATATATATATATATATAGAGAGAGAGAGAGAGAGAGAAAGAGAGAGAGAGAGAAGGAGAGGGAGAGAGAGAGAGATTAATTTTGATGGGAACGACCTCCGAATAATAAATCTCTACTTGGAGCAGGAAGGATGGGGACGATACGGCACAGTGACGTCACTAAACGGACCCAGGCAAGGATGTGTTCTGTCTCCATGTATGTCCAGCATGTACATAGAGAACATCTTCAGACACTCAGATCAACTGCTAGGACTGAACATGAGGGGGGAGGGGGAAGGAATATCGACCATCTAAAATGTGCAGATGATACAGTCCTTCTAGCAGACAATCCACAGAATCTACAGAAATCACAGGATAAGATAAACAACATAATACAAGAATGGGGACTAGAAAAGACCAAAGTAATGGTGTTCAGAAGGAAAGACCAGAAGCCACAGATGGATATAACCGTAAACAAAGAGAGACTAGAACAAGTGACAAACTACTGCTACCTAGGACATACATTAACTTAAGATGAAAGATGTGAGATGTGAGGTAAAGAAAAGAATAGGAATGGCAAAACATACATTCAGCATCATTAAGGCAGCGCTGTTATCCGGGAATCTGCCATAAAAATGAAAAAGGAGATTTGTAAAATGCTATATTTATTCTGTATTACTGTATGGGGGCAGAAACCTGGACTCTAAGCAGGAAGTCAGACAGAAGGATTAATGCAATAGAAATGTTGATCAACAGAAAATTATGTCATATATCATGGAGAATGAAAAGAACAAATGCACAAGTTTTAGAGCAGCTTCAAGTGCAATGTCAACTACTCAGAGAAATAAGAATCTTAGACAACAAAATATTTTGGTTATATATAGCCCAACAACAGAGTGAAGATCACACTAGAAGGAAATGTAGAAGAGAAAAAAGCCAGAGGTAGACAGGGATGGGAAGATAGTATAAGAATAATATACGAGAGTGAACACGATACAGCCTGGCTCAGTGCATCTTCAAGGCGAGGAGGCGAGGAAATTGGAGATTAATTACCGCCAACCTTAGTTCTCAAGACGGTACATGATGATGATGAATGTACTTAGTATTTTTGAAATAAATTCTGGTATATTATTCGTTTTCTTAGCTTAACATATTTCGATTGAATTTTTAGAAGAGACTGAAACATAGCAGCTATTGGTTGAACTATATGTCTTGCCCAAAGATGTTTCACTTAATAGTCCTGCTCAAGTTATTCATCAAAGAAAAAAGAAATTTATATACTGATCACTCGTAATTTATCCTCGCAGCCATGCAATAAACACATTTTTATATTGTTTATGATTGTATATTTGTTAAACTGATGGTCGTGTTTGATTATGATGTAATAACTGGATGTTGAAATGCCCAAAATTCAACCGTCAACTAAATACTGCAGAGCTTCTTGTATTTGTCTAAGACAGCTTGTTGAGATACTCATTAAAATTTTATGAGCAATAAAATAGATTTGAAATCACTATGGTCAGTTAGTGCTTATTTGTGACACTTTGTGATGTCAGAGAGAAAGAAAGAAAGAAAGAAAGAGAGAGAGAGAAAGAGAGAGAGAGAGAGAGGGGGGGGAGGGAGGGAAAGAGCGTAAGGATGCAGCAAGAGAAGATAAGCACGATGATTTAAAGATGTTTATACTCACTTACATGTGCGTTTATTAAAAAGTGATATTCCATGACTGAATGTAGGCACAACTGTTCTTATACTATGTGCAGTAAAACTGCGAAATATGGAATTTAGGTGGGGACTCTTGAAACTATATATATATACACACAAATGTTTACAAAGAACACAGACATGACAGAAATGATGTTGCGTGGGGCAAGGTGAGAATGTAACCTTGTGCTCCCTTTCATTAGGATGAGTGACTGCCCAGCCATGAGAGGACAGAGCACATGGGGGGGGGGGGGGGAAGAAGGAGGATGAAGGGGAGAGAACAGAGAGAACTAGTTAGATTTCTGGGAAAGAAAACCGAATTTTCTAACTTAGAAACTATATAGTATCATGGAGAGGTCATTTTGGTAACAAATGTTCCAGGCAAGTCACTTGTTAACTGCTGATATGATATACCTGCGTGAATGTGCAACGTCAACAAATGATGTCTGTATCTTTTTTGTGTGTTCGTGTATTGTTTCGTTCCTGGCTCACAGAAACAATAGTATACTTTTAAATATATCAGTAACTTTTAGAAATGTGATTCACAGCACTGGCAGTACTGTAGAGAATTATACTCAAGATAATGCACGTATGAGTAAGCTGTCTTGAAGAACACTTGGGTACAGATCTCTCATAAATATACCGCCACGAACTTGCATTCTTTCACATCGATCTACAAACAAACATCGAATATCAGAACTCAGAAAGCGAGTAAATAACATTCCAGCCATTACCCCGCGATAGAATCAGTCACCAGGCAGCTTATCTGGGAGTTTGGACGCAGCAAATGCATCTAAAGTGGATTGTTTTCCCTTCTCCGCTGCGACGAACAGAGTTCAGATCCGGGCAAGGGACATAACTAGGATGTTTTGTGTGTCTGTCGCATTGGATGTTTTAACGAGCCTGCATTGTTGAAATATTTGATGGAAATTGCAGAAACTAACGAGGAAATGTCGGGCGGGTGTGAGCGTGTTCACACAAAAATTCCAAATAAAACTGTCTGTCTACTGTACCGACGGCAACTGACACAATTAACACGGTTTTTATGAAATAAACGAACGACTGATAGCAAAGACAGACTATTAAAATTCTAACAGAACCGCTATCAGCAAAGTGGACTCCGATTTTAGTACGAAGGAAACGCCCGGTGAACTGATAGAAAAACGTGCAGGAAAAACTCTGTATAAGTAAATACAAGAAAATGTGGCGACATCTCATCTCTCAATTTATGTTTTAAAAGTTTTACGGATTTCTTTATTTAGAATTCGTATTTTTCCACATTCATTCTTATTGAGTCTGCTTACAGTCTACGTGTTTTAAAAACTCTCGGATGATGATGCAGAGACGTGCGCTGAATCTATAGATCAGATTTATTCCCATTGTCTCTAGCAAGTCAAACAAAGTCAAACATTTAAGAATATTTGTAACCTTATAAATTTAGTTTGAAAACAGCAACTGTTACTTTGTAGGTTTTCATTTCATTAACCGCCATTTATGCGTATGTTACGATTTTTTTTTCAGTGCTAACGGTGATAAAAAAAAACAAAACAAAACAAAACAACTAAACATTAATCATAAGTTCAGGTCACAGATTTGAGAACGGATCGTGTTTCTCTGCTTGTGTGTGGTAGTGATGGTTGTCTGCAGGAGGCCAAGTTTAGGCGATTAGTGCAAGAAAGAAGAAAAGTCTGCCAAATTACTGAATGTTGTACCGATCTCTGAACACTTGTTGTCACTTTGATAATAAAGGTTTTGTGACGAAAATGAAATGAATGCATCAATTCGTCATCAAATAAAACTTCAGGACAAGCGATTATATCAATGAAAGTCGTCTTTCTACAAGGAGCAAGCTCACGCTCTAGCTTCCAGGGATAAACATGAAAAAGGTAGGAGCAATATTAGGAACAACTCTCTGTCTGATCTTTGCCAAGAGCCATAACCATCAAGTAAAAAAAGTTTAGTATGAAAAAAAAGCAAGCAATCTGAGGAACAAAATCTATGTTTTGTTATAAGCGTACCAAAAGCGTGCACAATTTATATAAATTAGATCAATATAGGGCCCCATTTCATCAAATTTCTTGCTTATTGATGAGGAAATTTCTATTGTGATACAGCGGACAAGATACGTTGTTTTAATTTTAACTATTTTTATACCGTGGGCAACGTAAATTGTTTTGATCTTAACTATTTTCACAGTGTGGACAAAGTACGCTGTTTTGAAAAATAATACAAATAGAATAATGCCGACTATGTAATTTTGTTCCTTCATTTTTTTATTTATTTATTTTTGAAGTTCATATTTTAAACTAAACTAAATATAATTACAAAGTAATTTCAGCGTAGAAACGTATTTGGCGTATTTATTATAAAATTGTTCGTATAGTCATGGAATTTTTAATACTTCAAAAGGTACGGGAAGTTTTATAAAATGCATGGAACATAATGGTTTGACAATTTGTCTCCTTCAGACAAAAACACTAAGAAAAACGGTGAAATTATTGAAAGAAAATTATGAAACAATTTTTCAGCTTCTGCTCATAAAGACATTTATTATATAGAATGTATTAAATTAAAAATAACAACAGTATTAGGTTTTCTGTCGAAATTCAAGGATTTCAATTATTTTCTTTAAAAAAAATCGTGTGAAGTTGCCAGGGAAGTTTGTGATCTCAGACAATTTTTATTCAGTAACAGGAAAGTCAGGTTTCCCATGTTCTTCAGTGCCTCGTTCTTTATGTAAAAAAATAACCAGAATAACTGACCGCGTGGTTCGCCTTTTTCGACCAATTTCAATCATTTTCTACTCCGCTCTACCACGCTTGCCAGATTAAAATTTTGATTTAAAGCGAAACAATGCTAGTTAATATCCAGAAAAGCCAAATAAATGTAAATATACATTTTTATATGATGAAAGGCCCATCTGGCAACACTGGTTTCTGCTCTGACCAAGTTTACTCGTGTGCCATCGGTTTGTTTTCAGGGTGACACTTGTACTGAGTGTAACATATTTTTATATTTGTGTTAATAATGTATATAACGTCTCCTTAATGGGGTAATACAGATAAAGGAATGCATAAGGTCTTAAATTTGCAAGAAAAGTTATAACTAATGAAATTTAGTGACCAAGGCCTGTCCTATGCGGATATCAACCGCAGGAACAACAGATAGTGCAATTCTGAAGCCATACTGTTTGAGGAAATTAAAAACTCTACTCCAGTGAAGTCACTAGGAAGCGGGACAATTAAAGAATTAGAGGAATAGAGGAAGGAATCGATAACGAAGAGGATTTTATTGCTTATTTAGTAAAGGCTCATCCTGGTTTCGAAGAAGTGCAAAAATAAGCGCAGGCTTACAAAACCTAATAGCCTGTCACAAAGAAATTCTTAGAGAAAGGAGAATGATATCTGTGCAGCAAACTTCAGTTCTTTCATCTTTCAAGACGCCACAGCCACAACCATCGACAGTCAGTTCTAGCCATTCAGATTCAGGGCTGTCAGTATCAGCATTAACCCCCCAGTAAAATATCAGCATCGGCCCCTGTAAGATATCAGCATCGGTCCCTGTAAGATATCAGCCTCTGTCTCTATAAGATATCAGCATTGGTCCATGTTAAGATATCAGCATCGGTCCCTGTAAGATATCAGCATCAGTCACTCTAAAATACCATTATCACCCCCCCCCCCAAGATATCAGCATCGGCCCCTGTAAGATATCAACATCGGACCCTCTAAAATATCAGCCTCACCCTCACCCCCCCCCCTGTAAGATATCAGCATCGGCCCCTGTAAGATATCAGCATCAGTCCCTCTAAAATACCATTATCACCCCCCCCCAAGATATCAGCATCGGCCCCTGTAAGATATCAGCATCAGTCACTCTAAAATACCATTATCACCCCCCCCCCAAGATATCAGCATCGGCCCCTGTAAGATATCAGCATCAGTCACTCTAAAATACCATTATCACCCCCCCCCCAAGATATCAGCATCGGCCCCTGTAAGATATCAGCATCAGTCACTCTAAAATACCATTATCACCCCCCCCCCCCCCCAAGATATCAGCATCGCCCCGTGTAAAATATCAGCATCGGTCTCTGTAAGATATCAGCATCGGTCTATGTAAGATATAAGCATCGGTCTATGTAAGATATCAACATCGGTCCATGTAAGATATCAGCATTGGCCCATGTAAGATATCAGCATCGATCCATGTAAGATATCGGCATCGGTCCATGTAAGATATCAGCATTGGCCCCTGTAAGATATCAGCATCGATCCATGTAAGATATCGGCATCGGTCCCCGTAAGATCCCCATCAAAATCATAATCTCATAAAAAAAAGAGAAACAAACGAGGCTCACTGAACTTTCCGATATTTCAAAGTAAGCATTTGTTTATTATGCATTAGGTTTTTGTTTAATTTTGTTTATTTATCTTTCGCTTAATTTTGTTTATTTATCTTTCACATGCAATCAAATTGATATGTAGCCATCTATTCACGTGTTTCAGTAGCCAAAATACATTTGCAAGCTAAAAAAGCTTGGATTCCACTTTTCGACCAGTTTCGATTTTCGACCGAGCCATTGTCCCTAACCAGTCGAATAAGAGGCGGACGCCTGTATATGCAATTCATTAATCTTAAGCCGTATTTCAAACCTTTCTGTCTATTAGTTCTTTCGATTAAAATTATACTTTTTCCTTGATAAGTAACACTACCATGGAAAATGTGACTGACGTATCTGAAACAGAAATTTGAAGTTAATGAACATACCTATTAGATAACGTACTGATTGTTATTGGCAATCATTTTCTTCCATTTCATGCAGTCCTTGGTATCCTTTCTTTTTATTTGAAGTAGTGTTTTAGAATAATGACATTTGAATGATCTTAATAAGTTCGTTGTTCTAGGGGTTAATGTTTAAAAAATGTTATAGTTGTAACAAAAAAAAAACGTTATACTTTTTGAAAAAATGTTATAGTTGTAAAAAAAAGTAAGAAAGAATGAAAAATACAGCGGAAATGTGGATCTACAGAAGAGTAAGTCATGTATAATCGAAAATGAAAAGAACAAATGTACAAGTATTAGAAAAAAACTACAAGTGCAATGCGAACTTCTCAAAGAAATAAAGATTAAGAAAAACAAAATACTTTGGCCACATCAAAAGACAACGATGTACTGAAGACCACACTAGAAGAAAAGGTGGAAGGAAAAGAGCGGGAGGTAGACAGAGTTGTAGACGGGAAGACAAACATACGAGGATGGACAGGACACAGCATGGATAAGTGCGCCAAGATGAGGGAGTGAGGAAACTGGAGATTCACTGCCTCCAACCTTCCCACTGACGGCGGACCACAATGATGATGATGATGATGACGACGACGACGACGACGATGATGATGATGATAATGATGATGATGATGATGGTAACATAAAAATGAAGCAGTGGAATAGAGGAGCCCCAAACAGATGGGATGAGATAAAAGTCTCGGGAGAGTTTATCAGTGTAGACCAAGGGCGTCCATATGTGCCGGACTGAGGGTCACACCAAGACCAAAAGTTCATCATGAAAATGTGATTTATTTGATTAATGATAACAAAGCAACTTAAAAACACGTAAGAAACGTTTAAAATACACGAAAAGCTCATTTAAAAACAATCAACCCGACTTTAATTCATAACCGTTACTTTTTCTCATTTTCATAAAAATTTATAAAAACTAGTTAATTTACATCACTTGATTTTCCCTTTCAGTTATGGCCTTTGAGGGCACTGACGTTAGACGTCCAAGGTGTAGACCATCTTCCACCGTCGATATTAGACCAAACATGCTATGCATATTGACATAAATCATGAAGATGTACTGAACACTGTAACAAGAAAGTAAAGGACAATGTACTGAACACAGTAATAAACAAGTAAAGAATAATGTACTGAACACAGTAATAAACAAGTAAAGAATAATGTACTGAACACAGTAACAAGAAAGTAAAGAATAATGTACTGAACACAGTAACAAGAAAGTAAAGAATAATGTACTGAACACAGTAATAAACAAGTAAAGAATAATGTACTGAACACAGTAATAAGAAAGTAAAGAATAATGTACTGAACACAGTAATAAACAAGTAAAGAATAATGTACTGAACACAGTAATAAACAAGTAAAGAATAATGTACTGAACACAGTAACAAGAAAGTAAAGAATAATATACTGAACACAGTAATAAACAAGTAAAGAATAATGTACTGAACACAGTAACAAGAAAGTAAAGAATAATGTACTGAACACAGTAATAAACAAGTAAAGAATAATGTACTGAACACAGTAACAAGAAAGTAAAGAATAATGTACTGAACACAGTAATAAACAAGTAAAGAATAATGTACTGAACACAGTAATAAGAAAGTAAAGAATAATGTACTGAACACAGTAATAAACAAGTAAAGAATAATGTACTGAACACAGTAATAAGAAAGTAAAGAATAATGTACTGAACACAGTAATAAACAAGTAAAGAATAATGTACTGAACACAGTAATAAACAAGTAAAGAATAATGTACTGAACACAGTAACAAGAAAGTAAAGAATAATGTACTGAACACAGTAACAAGAAAGTAAAGAATAATGTACTGAACACAGTAACAAGAAAGTAAAGAATAATGTACTGAACACAGTAATAAACAAGTAAAGAATAATGTACTGAACACAGTAATAAGAAAGTAAAGAATAATGTACTGAACACAGTAATAAGAAAGTAAAGAATAATGTACTGAACACAGTAATAAGAAAGTAAAGAATAATGTACTGAACACAGTAATAAGAAAGTAAAGAATAATGTACTGAACACAGTAATAAGAAAGTAAAGAATAATGTACTGAACACAGTAACAAGAAAGTAAAGAATAATGTATTGAATACAGTAATAAACAAGTAAAGAATAATGTACTGAACACAGTAACAAGAAAGTAAAGAATAATGTATTGAACACAGTAATAAACAAGTAAAGAATAATGTACTGAACACAGTAACAAGAAAGTAAAGAATGCTGTTAAACAAAGGAAAAAGTCTAGGTGGACAAGTACGTTTGTGAGGCTGAAATTTTTACTCTCTCTCTCTCTCTTTCTCTCTCTCTCTCTCTCTCTCTCTCTCTCTCTCTCTCTCTCTCTCTCTCTCTCAGTAAGGCTAAATTAGTGAATTCCTTGGTGTCTATGAATACGACACAAATTCGAGAACTATTTATTATTTATGTATCACCTTTTGCTGTAAGTACAATGGTGAATTCTTTATATATGATCTTTACCATCACTAAATATCATGGACACAAAAAACAAAGAACAAATATATCCATGCTACATGAACTTAATATTGAAGAAGTCTGGCTAGTAAGGAAGATTAAACAAAAAAAACTTAAATATTAAACGTCATGATAATTTAGAGAAGACACACTTGGAATGGTACATAATTGGAAAAAGAAAGAGAGGAATACCAAGGAAAAGAAGGCTGTAAGACATCGTTGATGATCTACAGATGGATGCATCAGCAGCAGGGCATCTTGCTTACAACCGAGAGGCCTACAGGAGAGCTGTTAGAGAGGCAAAGTTCCACAAGGGACATGTACATGACGCTTATTGTGTCCAAAATATTTAAGTTTTCTCTCTTTAATCCTCTTTACTAGCCAGCCTTCTTCAATATTAAGTTCTTGTAGTATGGATATATTTGTTCTTTTTTGTGTCCATGATAGTTGAAGAACTCTTCTGTAGCATTTACATTCAAATACATTTATGTGTTTCTCAGCTGTTTTGTTAAGTGTCCAGGTCTCACAGGCATATGTTGTGATGGGAAAGATGTAAGCCCTTAACAATCTTATTTTTGTAGTTCTGTCTGTTCCTCTCCACAGCTTCTTTAGTTGTTTTATTCTTTGAAGAGCAAAAGATGTCCTTTTAATTTCCCTCATTGTATCTCCATTACTAGTTAGCAGTGATCCAAGATATTCAAAACGCTCCACTTCTTCCAGTTTTTCCTCATTGATACATATGTCAGCCGCCCTATTTGTTTTGTCAGTTGTCATCAATTTAGTTTTCTTCGCATTAAGATAGAGGTTCTGCTCTTCGCTGTTTTTTCGGACTGACATAATTAGTTTTTCCATTCCTTTTTGTGTTGTGGATAGTAACACTGTGTCATCAGTATATCTAATCTCTGGTATTTCATAACCTTTAATTGTTATGGCTTCGTAATATTCTTTGTCTACATCCTCTCTAACATTCCTCATTATATTTTCAGTATACAAGTTAAATAAGTAAGGTGACAATATGCACCCCTGACGGACCCCTTGTTTTATGTCAAACCAAGTTGTTGTTTCACCATTTATTCTTACTGCCGCTTGTTGGTCTAGATACAGCAGTGATGTTAATTGTATCAAATTTGTTGGAAATTCCATTTTCCCCCTTTTATTTCCCAGTTTCTGATGTTGTACACAATCAAATGCCTTTGAGTAGTCTATAAAAGAGAAATGTAGATTCACATCAAATTCTCCTCATGACTGACTGACCATCTCTAAATATAAGTGTGCGAGAAGTCGTGATGTATAACCTGTTTTTCATCTCTAAATGTGGCTAAAATAATGATTGCGCGATGTGCATCCTTTGTTGTCTCTAAATATTGCTGGAACTGATGAATTCGTACTTGCTGTTACTCTACATGGTAAGCTGTGCCACCAAAACTGTTGTTCTTTTGATGTTCATGTCTCCTCCCCCCCCCCCCCAACCCCAGTTCAAGTTTTGGCTTTTAAAATTTGTAATGCTTGGGCTACCTGAGTGTCTGCATCTAGTTCTGCATCCAGTTCTGTATCTAGTTCTGCATCCAGTTCTGTATCTAATTCTGTATCTAGTTCTGCATTTAGTTCTTCATCTAATATGCATCTAGTCTGCATCTATACAAAATTCACAGGTAATTTGTTACACATACCATGCAATTCCTGATTAGTTGCTAGTAAATTTTCAGTATTTAGCGAATGTAACATTTGTCGACAGTATCAAGGCTCAGTGTGTGATAATGAAAATGATCGATCAGTCATTTGTTTTCTGCAAATTAATTTAATCCAACAACTGCTATTTAAATAACAAAAATTCAGAAAATGTTACGAAATAAGAAGATTTTTGTAACATTAAAGAAATGACAGAATGAAATCTTCTTTTGAAAGTCGTGAAACTGCGTAAGAATTTTTCATGTGCGTGCCAAGTCCAGATAGAAATCTCTGACAAAATAAGTCCATATCATCATCATCATCGGCCAAACTTCATACAAACTGCAGGTGTTTTGGTAACTCTAAGAGAAGTATCATTGAGTCACAGGAAACTGTTAGCAGGAAAATACGAAGAAATTGAGGAATTGGCCATTTTCCGAAGTTGGACGCTTTGCGAAGTCAATATAAGTAAAGTTAATAGTTTCTTTTTGTGACAGAACCACAAAAATAAGATTTTAAAGGGTATCCATCTTTCCCATCGCAATATATGCCTGTGAGACCTGGACACTTAACAAAACAGCTGAGAAACACATAAGTGCCTTTGAATGTAAATGCTACAGAAGAGTTCTCCAAATATCGTGGACACAAAAAAGAACAAATATATACATACTACAAGAGCTTAATATTGAAGAAGGCTGGCTAGTAAAGAGGATTAAAGAGAGAAAACTTAAATATTTTGGACACATTAAACGTCATGATAATTTAGAGAAGACCATATTGGAAGGATACATAATGGGAAAAAGAAAAAGAGGAAGACCAAAACGAAGATGGCTGCAAGACATCGTTGACGATCTGCAAATGGATGCAGCAGCAGCAGGCCATCTTGCACACAACCGAGAGGCCTACAGGAGAGCTGTTTGCAAAGTTCCACAAGGGACATGCAAATGAATGAATGAATAGTTTCTTTCCCTGTTATTTTGAAGTACATGTCTTAAATGGTAAAAGGTAAAGGTAAAGGTGACCCTGTGATGCCTTGGAGGCACATAGGGATATGGTGTTAGTGCCCATATTTTCCTTGACCTGTCAGCACACTAGAGGGTGATATGGTCAGTATCACGCCTGGCCGCCTTTCCTTCCCCAACTCCAGAAGAAGTCGGGTACCCATTTCTACAGCTGAGTGACTGGGGTGCCTCCGGCCGGATTCGAACCCCTGACCTTTGACACGAGAGACCAGTGCACTAACCACCTCGCCACTCAGAAAATGGTGAGAGTAAAATTCAGATTTTCGTTCACCGTCATTTTTTTACAGGTTATTTCCTTGTAGTTCAAAATTTAAAGGAGATGTTTGGCTTGAAGTTAGAACAATTACAGCAAGAGTGGAGATATGTGATAGGATTAAACATACAGTATTTTATTATAATATACCAAGAGTCGAGATATGCAATAAGAATAAACATATTTTATTATAATGTAGACTTTTATTTCTGCAAGTTTCCATAACGATAAGAGATAAGACAGATGACTGAACAACAACCAGTCTCATGGGTGATCAGGAAAAGGAGATGGACATATGTTGGTCACTTGATGAGAAGAAATGATCAGAGAATCTCAAAACAAGCTACCAAGTGGAACACAACAGGCCGAAGAAAAAGAGGCAGACCGCGTGAAACTCTAAAGAGGACATTATTAAGAGAGGCCAGATTAACAGGTATACAATCCTTTGATGAGGTTGAAAGACTTGCCGAAGACAGGAAAAATTGGCGAACTACTTTGCGAGCCCTATGTGACGTTAACGGCACGGGAAGGATATAAGATATAAGAAGACTTTTATAAGACATATTCTCTAGATGTAAGGCATCCAGTCTAATTATTTTTAATCGTTTCAATCGTGTAAATAATTTTTAACAACGAAAACGTACCATAACAATTGGAACTAAGTATATTATACAAGGTATCATATTTCGCGCCATATAAGACGTATCGACGTGGAAGACACACATATATTTTGGCAGCATATTTTTTGCGGGGGGGGGGGGGGGGAGGATGAACACAATATTTTCCAAGAACAATCTGGCAATGTAAACTGGTGATTTGGGGTAGATGGTAACTATAGCACTCTTCAGTTTTATTGGAATATTTATTAATATATTTCTTTTGTTTTTTTTAAAAATAAAATATTAAGTGCCTTTTTGTTTACTTTTAATGAACATTTTATTATGCACAACATCATCTTTTTGCTCTCTCTCTCTCTCTCTCTCTCTCTCTTTCCCTTATAAATTTAGCAAGGATTTTATTTAAAACAAAACAGAACAGAAAACTACGTTATGCTTGTGTTGGGTGTTCTAAATGTTGTACAGAAAGTTTATAAATATTTCTGAAAAACCACACCGTATAAATGAGAGGCTAACGATGAATTAGTTTTCAACGCTTTGAAAATAAAGTTCGTTCGCTTTTTTTTGCCATCATCATCATCATCATCATCATGTTCCGTGCCGGCTGGCGTTGGCTATTATGCTTCTCCAGAGTACACGATCCTTCATGCAGGCCATCAGCTCAGTTGGTGATCTCCTCTCACACCATCCCGTCAGACTGTCCAGTATCATTTCTCTTGGTCTTCCTCTTGATCTTCTTCCTTCTATTTTTCCTGTTGTTATAATATTTTCAATGCCCCATCTTCTCATTGCATGTCCTATGAAAGTACATTGTCTCTCTCTTATCTTTTTGACAAGGTTTTTTGTCTCTCCAGCTCTTCTCATACATTCTTCATTAGTTATTTTTGCTGTCCAGGGGATTCGCAACATTCTTCTAATAAACCACATTTCTGCTGCTTACAATGATTTTTGTGCAGACTTGCCTATTTTCCATGATTCACTTCCATATAACAAGATTTTTTCTTGCCGGTGTTCAATATTTTAGTATTATTTTGTTTGTAATTATAATTTAATAATTTATAATCATATATGTTACATTCTGGAGTCGCCAGGAGACTCAATCAATCAATCAATCAATCAATCAATCAATCAAATGCATGCCGTGTGGCGTAGGCGATCATTTCTCTCCACAATTCCCTGTCCTTAGACTTGATTATGAGATCCGCAGGTGACTTTCTTCCTAGCCACACTGACAGCCCATTCACTAACTTCTCTCTGTCTTCCTCTGTCTCTTCTTCCCTCACTTTTTCCAGTTGCCACAGTGTGTTCCAGTTTTCCTCTTCTCAGAAAATGTCCTACAAAACTCGCTTGTCTGTCTCTGATCTTTGTTGTAATTTGCCTTTTAACTCCAGCCTCTCTTAAGAATTCTTCGTTGGTTTTCTTAGCTGTCCATAGTACATTCAACATCCTTCTTATAAACCACATTTCCATGGCCTACCAGGAGACTACTGTGTTAAATTAGGGTGCTTAAGTGTTAGTCTAATACTTGTAACTTCTACCCCATTACCTACCCGAACCTAACCATCAGAGGACGGGACCCAGGTCGATTTTAGGAGGATATATAGGGCGGGATATACGGTATTTACGGCTTATACGGGTAGATTTTAATTTGTTGTCAATGTTTAATTCTTCAGAGAGTCGGTGAGCATCTACTTCTCTTGTTTCGTGACTGAAAAGAATCTTATCCTGCATGAATGTGATATCTTCCAAGTGAAATAAATCAGTTAAAATGAATGAAAACAAATATTATCAGTTTCATAAGAAGTTGCTTTCAAAATTTGAATATGAAGTTCCAAAGAAACTGTGAACTTGGACCCAAAAAAAATTATTTGACGTACAAAAATTTATTGAAAACTTGAATTAATCAGCCTGTAACTGACATTAAAAAGAAACTCTTTCAATGACAGATACACATTTTTACAGACAGGAAACAAAAAAGGTTTTCGTACAGTAAAGTAACAGAACACAGTGCTGTATGGTTAGACCTAAACAAAAATCATAGACAAAGAACTTTTAGACGTGAGATAAAAAAAAATGAGAGCAGGATTATCTGGGGCTTGAATCTCGGACTTCGGTAGGACGAGCAGCCATCTGACCACGCATTAATAAACTTCGCTATCTTGCAAGCTTTTTTTTTTTTAAACAAATTTAGCAAGGATTTTATTTTAAAAAGGCACGGTACACTTGGTGTTTTAAACATTTTGCACAGCAAAGGTTTAGAAACATTTAATGCTTACCACTACAAGACAGGGAGTTTTATTAGTATTAATTTATTTAGTATTAACGCACTGCTCCCTTCCGGGTAAGCGTCTGCTCGTTCTACTGAAGTCTGTGGTTCAAGTCCCAGGTAATTCTCTTGTCATTTTTCTTTCTCTCACATCTAAGAGTGTTTTGTCTACGATTTTTTTCCAGGTCTAAGTATACATCACTGTGTTCTGTTACTTTTCAATGACTGACAGCAGCTTTAGGAGCGGACAGGAATGTTGAACATGAATAAAATGTTTTGTCTCTCGTTTTTCAAACTGACGACAGCTCTAGTCAGTGGAGGATTTACTGATTTGTAAAGATATTAGTAAATAATGGAATATACAGTTCTAGTTGTTTGATGATCTGCAGGGGAATGGAACCGAATAACAAGTATGTTTTCTGTGTGACTTCTTCTTCTTCTGCGAGCTGACGTTCTTCGCTGCCGATTCGGTGAAGGTGTTGAGACACAGCACTCGTGTCGGATTGGGAGCGTTTATTCTTTCAGTCCTTGAGTGGCGTTAAAAATCAGGAAGTGTGCAATACTTCTTTAGCAGACTCCACCACCATGGGGACTATGGTGATCCCTGCCCCGTTAGCCAGGCCAGGCCTGTCACCAGGGGTACCAACGAAAAAGTAGGACAAAGTCTGGGTCGGCTGTTGGGTGCTAGCCCTGACGCTGGTATGACAGCTAGGAAGGGCTGACTGCCAAATCGGACAGCGTCTTAGAAGACACCCCCTCCCCCACCCACCCCTCCCCCACCTCACCCCCTCCTGTGACCGAGGTTAAAGAAACGTCAGGAACATGAAAATATTAGGACACAAAAAGTTGCCCTTATGCTCAATGCCCATATTACATTTCGCAACATATATATATATATATATATATATATTCATAGATTTTGAGAAAGCCTTTGACAGTGTCAACAGAGATGCACTGTGGAAAATCCTAAGATGGCATGGCCTCCCCCATAAAATAGTTAATGTAATCAAAGCCCTATACGAGGGTTTTCAGTGCAAAGTTATCTGTGGAGAACATACCTCCAGCAGCTTTAGGGTACAAACAGGAGTGAAACAGGGATGTGTACTATCACCAACATTATTTATCTTGGCAGTAGACTGGTTAATGAAGGAGGCGACATCAGACAAACGCAGAGGATTACAATGGACCCTTGACACAGTGCTGGAGGACCTTGACTTTGCGGACGACATTTGTCTATTATCAAGCAGTCACAAAGATATGCAAGATAAAATAAACAAGTTAACCCAGAATGTAAACAACATAGGACTAAAGATCAATGTAGGAAAGACAAAGTTAATGAAGCAAAATGTGAACAACAGAAATGTACTCAGAGTAGATAACAAGTTAGTGGAGGAGGTCAACGAATTTGTATACCTTGGCAGCAGAGTAGTAGAAAATGGAGACAGCACAGAGGACATCAACAGCAGACTTACTAGAGCAAACCAGGCTTTTGCAATGCTACAGAATATATGGAAATCAAATAAACTAAGCATAAATATGAAAATCAGGATATTTAAGAGTAATGTTCTAAGTGTACTACTCTATGGAAGTGAATGCTGGAAAATCACCAAAACCATAGAAAGCAAGTTGAATTCTTTCCAGACTAAATGTTTACGTAGAATTAAAAAAATATTTTGGCCAAACACCATAAGAAATAGCATTTTATTGGCAGAAATGCAGATGAAACCACTGACAACAATTATTGAGGAAAGACGCTGGCGATGGTTGGGACATGTGCTCCGAATGACTGACAACTCACTACCAAAAATAGCACTAAGATGGACACCACAGGGGAGCAGAAGTAAGGGTAGGCCAAAAGAGACATGGAGAAGAACAACAGAAAGGATGTTGAGCAATAGAGGGCTCACCTGGGCAAGAGCAGAAAAAAAGGCGAAGGACAGGCATTTGTGGAAAACCCTTGCGGAAGCCCCATGTGCCCTGGGCACTTAAGGTTCAGATATATATATATATATATATATATATATATATATATATATATATAATTAAACATAGCTTAGACTGCACAGATACGCTTTTCAAATGCAGTTTATTTCCAGCCTGAATAGCGCTTCTTAAAAACGCAGAAATGTTCTTTTAAAAAAAAAAAGATTAATAACATAGATACTACGGTATTTATGTACACGTGTCTACAAGTGTGCAGGCAAAAACTTACAGTCGTTACTGTAAAGCTATAGATAATCATAAAAAATGATAAGAGTAGAACTTAATTACACTAACATATGGCTACAGTGGAATAATGAAACTGTGATAATTCAACTTTCGCCTATATCAGACAACATTAAAAAAAAAGATAGGGGGAAAATGTGAAGAAAACGAAGAGAGAATCGATATTGTGAGCACATAAAGACAAATGTAAAAGGTGTTAGATGGCTGGCTCGAAACCTTTTTTCTTTTTCATATCGCAGACGGCAGATACATACTATCTCCTTTGCTTTTTGGAATTGCAAAATGAAAAAAAAAATGCTGCACATGTAACACAGGTATTGGCCGGGCACATGGGACCCAACTAGAAGATCTTGACTTTGCTGATGACATAACTCTTATCAGTAATAATGTGAATTCCATGCAAGAAAAAACAGATAGCCTGTCTTCACTGGCTAGCAAAATAAGACTTAAAATTAATAAGGACAAAGCAAAAATAATGAAACTTCCCATTAATCAAAATGAAAAATACATGTAGAAGAGACAGATATTGAAGAAGTCATTTAATTTGCATACCTTGGCAGCTACATAGACCAGGATGGTGACACCAGAATGGAAGTTAGAATTAGAATTGCAAAAGCAGCATCGATCTTCAAGAATCTTGAGAACATATGGAATTCAAAAGTTATAAGCACAAAAACCAAGTTAAGACTATTCAATTCAAATGTAATATCCACCCTCATTTATGCATGCGAAAGCTGGAAAACAACTAAAGAAATAGATAAGAAAATAGACTTTTGAAAATAAATGCCTAAGGAAAATACTCGGCATCAAGTGGAACGAATTCAAGAACAATGCAAAGATAAGACAGATGACTGAACAACAACCAGTGTCATGGGTGATCAGGAAAAGGAGATGGACATATGTTGGTCACGTGATGAGAAGAAATGATCAGAGAATCCCAAAACAAGCTATCAAGTGGAACACAACAAGCCGAAGAAAAAGAAGCAGACCACGTGAAACTATAAAGAGGACATTGATAAGAGAGGGCAAATTAACAGGCATAAAATCCCTTGATGAGGTTGAAAAGCTCGCCGAAAACAGGAAAACTTGGGGAACTACCTTGCGAGCCCTATTTGACGTTTAACGGCACATGAAGGATATAGGATAAGACGGCAGACGTCGGTGATAATTCACACCTCCCCCTTCCTTTAACCACCCCACCCATACTCCTTTCAGCTTCCATATCACTTAGTATTAAATTATAAACTTCCAAATGTAATACTCGGAATAATCTATCCTTGCTTCTCAGACTTACACTCTACCCTTCCAGGATTCCATTTTAGGAACGGATGTACTAAACTGACGGAGAATTTACTATACACGTTACAAGAAACAAGATGTCAACCAGAAACTAGCGTAGAAGTCTTTTTAAACTGACTATTTTCATAAATTTAACGATTACATTGCAAATTAAAATATTGAATAATTCAAAATATGTAAAATTTAAAAAAAAAAAAACGACGCAAGCTTTGCTTTTCTCTCTCCACTTCTCCGCCCCTGGGAGATATTGTAAGAAGACTCGGGCGTGAGGCGAAATGTTCCAACTGTGTGCCGCGTTAATGAATGAAGCCGTTCCTACATTCTTAAATTAAATGTAATTACTGCATGTTGAAAGTTATCATAAGTTAAAACAAACTCAAAGTACATGATTTCATATACTTTATTTGAAACTATTGCTACGAGTATTGCATGAAACAAAGCTTAGATGTTTGATTGCAGCTGTAATTAATTCTTGCTTTTAATGAAGAATATTTAATGTAGAGTTACAAAAGAGTACGAACATTAAAATATATTATCAATAAATCACCTTAGACTTGAAATATAGATCAAAGCTATTTGCTTTTGAAATTCACTGTTATTTTGAGAACACGCAGTGATAAAACTGTTTGAAATGACCCTTATCTTGATGTTTTACAATGAACTTCCACACTCCTGTTATCAAGAATTCACTTTCTATACAGATCTTTCAAGCCAGGAAAATCACATTACACCTGTATACATATTAGTACAGTCGCATCAAAATCACAGATAAACTACAATATTTACATTTCATCAACACTGTAATCAACTGACCAAATGAACATGTGTAAAGAATACTTTTGTTTAGTGTATCAGTTCAAGGAAGTGAAAAAAATAACGATAGATATGTCATGCCTTAGAGTCACATAGCGATATGGTGTTAGTGCCCATATTTTCCTTGATCTGTCAGCACACTAAAAGGTGACGTGGTCAGCATCATGCCTGGTCGCCTTTTCTTCCTCAACTCCAGAAGAAGTCGGGTACCCATTTCTACAGCTGGGTGGCTGGGGCTCCTCCGATTGGATTAGAATCCCCGACCTTCGTCATGAGAGACCAGTGCACTAACCACTTCGCCACTCAGACGTCCTACTTCAAGGAAGACACAAAAAAGTCCAGATATGAGCCATGTTCCAAGTAATCCAAACCTCATGTAAGCTCACATCTTCGATAGACATTAGTACAGTAGCAAATGCATTGACACAAAAAAAAAAAACACAACTAACAACGAAAAAAGGGTCCATTCTATTGACAGCATTTTATTCATAATATTCATATATATGTATATAAGTATACACGCTTTATTTTAAAAGAATGATATATGTTTCAAAATACACATATTTTACAGTAGAAAATAATAAGATAATAATAGAATGTCATGTGGAAGAAAAAGCCCGCTATCTGTTGTACTAACCTGAATAAATAGCAACAGAGGTTTCAACGTGTCTTTGACTAATTTACCTGGTTCAGTATCAATTTATAAAATGAAATGAAGCATTTCAGTGGGATAGCGATACTGTTAGCAAAAAAGGTAGTTCTAATACTTTCACAATGAGGACTGCTATTCATGCCAGCTTTTCTTGATTACAGTAATACTCCAACCAGTGGCCTTGCTGTCGCGGAAGAAATGAGATAATTCAGAGACACAGAAAAATCAGTGATTGTTTTGTTTCTCATACACAGACATACTTTCTATATACGCCATCCAGGACCAATAGGATGTTGTAATAAAGTTCATGAACCACAACGGAAGAAATCTTTTTGTTGTGAAAAATATGAGAACCAGAAGAACGATGTAGGACGACACAGAAACTTTCGAAAATGAGGAAACTGGTTTTTGGCACTGATGTCCAGTTTCTTGCTGACGCATCTTGCCTGTGGCAGGTCGTGTTAGTGCTTCCCATCTCGTGAACTCTCTTAGGGTCTCCTCGTCAAGTGCATCGAGATTTTTCATTATTTCAGAGATGCGAATACAAGGTACTCTCTTACATCCATGTATTTCAGAATGTTCTGTGAAAATGATGATCATTCGATCTCCGGGTTTGCTTCCTTGGATGGCACTTTGCTCTTGGACTGCGTTGAATTCCAAAAGCTTTTCAGGACTGTCTTGGTATGCTTCTGAAGCAATGATCACGAAGCGATGGCTTCTTTCTATTGCTTTTGACATTTCATCGACCTGGCAACAACCAGGGATTACATCTGACCTAACATCAAACACGGACTGTTTCATAGACAGGAGAAGACCTTTCAGGTGCTGTGCTACCATAAGGTCATATTCTTCTTCTTCATCATAGGAGATATAGAAGTCATAATATGGATTATCATTGCTGTCATCATTTGTTATATTGTTTACATCATTCTCCGTACAATCTGCAGGCTTCAGTCGTTTCAGTGCTGTTCCTGTAACTGCTGGAAATGTTTCATCTTTCATGTCCAGATAAAGGATGGCATATGCAAAGGATACAGTGCATTTATGTACTAAAACTAAAGCCCGAAACATGATAACCAAAACAACAAGAAATAAAAAGTAAAAAGAATATTGTTCATAACAAAGGAACACATCAAGCGCATTTTCAATAAAATAGCAATTGCTGGGCGGAGTTTCAGAATCCCAGCATTCCGTGCTGATATCAGCAAAAATGGAAGATTGATTAAACGGATGAGACAAAGATGGGGTAAGCTTTAACTTGACAGGAAAGACAACTTGAATCTGATCTCTAATGCCATGCGAGCTGTTGAAGTGATTTCGGTGTATGACAAACTCTCTTGTGCCAAACGAAGACTTACATAAACATTGAACTCGAACAAATGAGAATGAATAATCCTCATCGTGAATAATTCGTGAGTCTGGGAAGCGACTAAAAGATTTGTGTCGAGTTAGCAACCAGTACAGAAGAACAAATTTAGAACAACATGTGTTGTCTCTTTCAATGAAAGCTGTTACATCAAACTCTATGTCACTGATATCTGCCAGGGTATGATATCTTGCTGATTCTATAAGAATGCTCCCTGGATTAAGCGCCACTGCTATTGTTTTCTGTAAGCGTGGTTTCAGTGCAAATTCTGCAAAACAATCCCTGTGCGCTTCATATGTGAAGTCGACGTGAAAAGTCTGAGCATGATCACACTGCTCTTTCGGGGGCTTGGGAGGTGGTGGGCGCTGGCACTGGCAAGCTGGATTCGATGACGGTTCGGTACGCTGGTGCCTCGGCTCAGTGAACCTTTCGTACATTCTAGAACCTGGACGAACAAACACTTTCATAGGGTTGTAAATGTCACACGTGTAACTCCCGTAATCGCTGTCTTCAATGAGGAGAATGGTGAGAGTTGTAAACACGCTGTACTTCATGAAAGGGCTGTTGGTGGACTTTGTATGGTTTAAAGCTGTAATGCTGACGTTTATGTAAATTCTGTCATTAGGAATTACCTGCACGCCATTTTTTCGCCACCATGTTGTTTCATATATCGGTTTTGCGTCTCGGAAACTTGAAACACCGTACTCACACTGGAATACGACATCTTCTTTGTTGTATCTATGGTATTCGTAAAACAGAAATGGAGCTTCAAGGCCATTCGTCAGAGGATGCGTTGTTATGTAATCACTTACATTTCTCAGCTCCATTTGTTTGCTTATGTCATAAATGTTGCCCTCAAGCCATTTTATTATGTTGTCTTGTATGAGAAGTACACAATTCAATGAAAGTTCCCAAGTTCCAAGTATTGTAAGCAAAGAAAGGAACACACAAGTACAGAGAAACATTGTTAGTCTTCTCCAGCCGAATTTTCGCAAAATAAAATACATACACGTAATACAGAATCGAATAATAAAATCAACAAGACTTGAAATGATCTGAAATAAGCCACTCCAGTTGAAATACGTTAAGACAGTCCAAAACAGCAAGGGATCTATTCTGGTCGGCGTCTTGCGCTCTGAATTGTTTATGAAACGTTCTCTTTCACGCCATGAACTCGGGAACGAACATGTTGGTTTGTCCCATTCCTTTAGTCTGTAGGTCAGCTCTGCTGCTTCCTCCCCAGACAGCAAAACTGTATTCATGGAATCTTCCATTAACTTGAAGGAAAATACGATGCAGCAAAAGAAAAGTAAATAATTCAACGCTACCCTGACTGTCTGTTTTCTTGTGACTGTGATACTTTTAACAATGCGAAACTTTCTTCTTCTCTGTGCTTCCATTTCTTCCTTCATATGAACAAGTATTGACTCTAGAAATATCTTTGTTACGTTACACTTCTAGAATTCTAACACACACTTGTACATCACACACAACATTGGGCTAGTTTACACTGCCTCAAAGGATATTTTAGAAATAAGGGGAATTTCCATTACCTAAAAATAAACCTAGGTTAAATAACACGCGTGAACTGCAGGCGGCGACTTTACTCAAGATAAAATTGCTCCTGTCAGAGGCAGATCCTGAATGGGTACAAGTACACAACCGTTGTACTGGTAGTAATGTATTTACATCCGACCAGGCAGTGTTGTGACAGCCAGGTCAAGCCCCCTGGTCAGTTACTACGGAGAACTCTGTATTAGGAACGTTTTGTATTTAACTGAATTTTATCTTTATAAGATAAGAGAACGGATAAACACTGCCAATGGGCCCCCTCAACAGCTTGGGGCTTAGGGGCACAACCCCAACTCTTTCCCTCTCTCATCGGACTTGCGTAGGATTGTCAGATTCTGTAAAGGAAAAACCAGGACATTTTTCTCAGATTGAAAAAAAAAGAAGTTACTGTCACCACTAATTACAAATAAACAATAGCAAACAAGTCCTAAAATCTAAGAATTTTATTTTCAAATATCTTATCCAAGGAACGAATATAAGTTACGCCATGCTAATGTTATCTTTCAGCTCAGAAGAACATAAACTATTTGTATTTCATGTATTACATAATACCTATTCCTAAAATCTAAGAATTTTATTTTCAAATATCTTATCCAAGGAACGAATATAAGTTACGCCATGCTAATGTTATCTTTCAGCTCAGAAGAACATAAACTATTTGTATTTCATGTATTACATAATACCTATGTCTAATGATTTATTTTTTTAATGGACGTCGTGGTTCGTGAGAGTAAAAATAAAGGTCTCAGCCTGAACAAAAAAGAAGACTGAAGTGATGGTCATCTCAAAGAAAAGAATACCACCAAAATGTAGCATTACTATCGATGGCACAGAACTGAAGCAAGTTGATAGATTCAAGTACTTAGGAACAGTTATAACAACGGACGGGAAATGCCACAACGAAATAATAAGCAGATGTGCTTAGGCCAAGTCAGCATTCCAGAAAATGAGAAACATCTTGTGCAACAGATCCATATCATTGGAAACAAGATTCCGAGTACTTAAATGTTACATCGAGCCAATTTTGTTTTATGGATGTGAAGCATGGTCTATGAATAAGAGAGTACAGTGAGAAATGGAGGCTATGGAAATGTGGTTTATAAGAAGGATGTTGAAGGTACCATGGACAGCCAAGAAAACCAATGAAGAAGTCTTAAGAGAGGCTGGCGTTAAACAGCAAATTACAGCAAAGATCAGAGGAAGACAAGCGAGATTTATGAGACATTTCCCGAGAAGAGGAAAATTGGAACATACTGTTGCAACTGGAAAAATTGAAGGTAGAAGAGACAGAGGAAGACAGAGAGAGAGAGAGAGAGAGAGAGAGAGAGAGAGAGAAGTTACTGGATGGGCTGTCAGTGTGGCTAGGAAGAAAGTCACCGTCGGATCTCATAATCAAGTCTAAAGACAGGGAATTGTGGAGAGAAATGATCGCCTACGCCATGCGGCATGGCACTTGAATTGATTTATACTTTTCATGTATTTTGAAATTAAAATAGCTGAAAATTAATTCACTCTTTGTCTAAGTACCGATGTGTTTTACTGTCGGATATTCACCTTCAAGATCCTGCATTATCATGGCGTCATTTGTCCTGCTTTTAATATATCCGACTTCAAACTTCTGGAAATAAGATCTTTGCGCTGACTGACACAATCGGGGAATTCTGGAATTCTTCCAATAAGTTAAACCACATTTAATTATTGATTTTACTGTTGAGACGTGAAGGCGACTTCATTCCTCTGTCCTTTGCACATTCATGAGGGAAAATATCCTTTTCCACATTTGCATTATGTCCAGGAACACTAAATATAAATTCACAGTTTTAGTAACTCAGCGTACTGCTCCAAAGAATCAGACTGTCCAAAGAAATAGATCTACTTCTCCAGACTGGATTTGCTTTTCTAACTGTCCCTCTCCATTGTGCGCACTGCTTCAGTACAGTGCTTCAGATATGTGAATTGATCAAACAATAATGAATCATCAGTTGCCTGCCCCTTGTCTTGCAGTCTTCACAGTCTCTTCCATTTCAAACTATGATGGTACAGAGCCTGAGAGCATCTTCGTTCAAAAGTGTCATCCACCTCTGTGCATAAGCAAAGGTGTCATCCTCCTTTGTACATAAGCATGACACGTTTCATAAAGCTCTTCCACTTCAACATACAATTTGTTTATATCTTCACCTGATAGGCCAACTTCATCTGCTCGTTTCACATTACATTTCACCTTTAGGGGTAGAAATCTTTCCTCTTTACGCTGATTTACCAATGTAAGGGTTTCCTTTAAAATTACACATACTTCTAAGATGCTTTATCTGCCTTCTCTAGTTTAAGTATTTTTCTATTAAATAAACTCATCTGGCTTTGGACAAACCAAAGATATGGTTCGCTTAGGGGATTCTGAGTCAGGGTAATCAAGACTTTTGGTGCTCTTTCTTCTGGGAGGAAAGACGATTTTAGTGCTTTATGAAGTCGTAGTACTCTTTCCACTGCAGGAAGCAAAGATAACTGCTTTGTTTTTGTACGTGGCAGCAATATGTGATATTCTACTGACTTTGGACAAACCAAAAATAGGGTTCGCTAAGGAGATTTTGAGACAGAGTAATCAAGTCACATCTACAGATAGAACATCAGCTACTGCCTTTAACGTATTATGAAGTGTGCGCGTATGGCATCTAACACCGAAGTTTTCATTTAGTTCATCTTCAATTTTGTGAACACACTGTACGTACCAGTTAGTCATACTCCACCAAAATTCGTATTTGCATTGTCGCCACAGAACGCAGTGCATTTACATTTATTAATATTGTTCTTTTGTATTGCATTAACACGGTAATTGCTTGTTTCAGAAGCATTTTCACTTTTTAAAGAATCCAGTTTAAGCACTTTTATAGTCATACCATTTTTAGAACTAAAGTACTGAACAATCATTTAGAAAATGTTCTCTGTATCATGGTTACTTACTACCGTCGGTTGCAATACCAAAATAGTGAGAATTTGCTATGCTATCCCATAATTGTTTGATAGTGTCAGGAGCTGAACCGGATTTTACTATTGATATTACAGTAGTTCTCCCAAATGCCACATTTTTTGCTGTTTCGAAATCATTCAAAAGTTCAGAGTTTAACTTAGTAGAGCACTCCATTGAATTGAACGACATATGATGTTAATTGTGTGATAGCACATTGTCAATTCCGAAACTTGTGCTGATTTTTCCTGTTCAGAAGATTTGGGCACAAAATAACTTTGCAAGCTTTTAGAATTGCTTGCAGAATACATGTCCGATTTATGTTTTTTGCTCGATACATGGTCTTTTATATTTGATCTTCCGACATGCACAATGGCAAAGTAACACTTACACATCTTACATTCTGCCTCATGGTCATTTCTCCTACATTTTATAAAAAGACCATTCCTTTGAATATATTTCCTAGAATAAACACTCTTTTAGGCATTTTGAAATCACTTCATATAACTGTTGGATATATGTAAAGAACATGGGTTTCTCTCAACACCGACAACAGTGAAAAAGCACTTAATTTGTATACCACTAAAGTCATAAATTATGGCAGCCAGAAAATACATTATCGATTTTCAGGGCTATGTACGGATAATGAAAAAAAAACAACATATTTTTCTCACCAAAGCTTAAAAAAAACGTGTAGTCATTGTAATCTCCAAAAACAAATAAACTACAATACAGTGAACTTAACTATTTTCCCATACAGGTCCTGGTTTTATTTTGGCGGGGAGCCGTGGAGGAAACATGACGTCGCTAAAGGAAAACGTCTGTCTCGCCAAGACAAAAAAAATAAAAAACTAAATGACACGAAACTCACGATATCCACCAATTCCAGCTCGGAGAAAGGAATGAGAAATCAAGTTTCCGCTTTTTTGTTATTTTAAAATGTGTATAGCAGTTCTGTCAACCTGAAATCGTAGGGAGAGAGAAGAACTCGATTGGAAGATTCTCTCTTTTGAAAGGAAGAACAAAAACCGGGACAAATAGGTGATTTTTTTTACTTCTGGCAACCCTAGTCACTTGCACCCAGGTATATATTTCACTGTCAGTTCTCATATTTGTGAAGTATGTTCCTGTGGTAAATCTAACTTAATCTGAAAATATATTTTCCATGTTCCTAACCTTCTGCTTCTGAAGCACACCCTGGATACTACCTTTCTTTCCACCGGACGCCTTTTCTCGCTCCGCCTATGTTTTGGTGAAATTGAATAAACTAGGTCAAAGCCATATTATTTTTAGCTGTTATGTCAAACGGGAATTTCCGAACTTACGTATATTTTGTAGAAGATGTAATAATCAAATATAATCAGTGCAAAGATTACGACTTCTTACTTGTACCTTCTTCGTTAATTTGCCAAACTTTCGTCACTGTATAGTAATTATATCTAGTAATTTATAAATCAGTGTTTCAGCAGCAGAGTTAAGGGGAATCCAATAGGAAACAACCAGAGGTTTTAGAAGAAAAATCGGTAAAGAAATAAATCAGATTTGGGTGAAGGTACAATATATCGATATTTTCTAGAATCTCGATACTGTGCACTGCTTGGTCGAGTGACAAATAAGTAACACAAAACATTTTACGTTTCTTGGAAAAAAAATGAAACCGAAACCAAAACTATGATCTGAAGTGTGTAAACATGATATAAAGCAATTGATACACGGAATCAACACTGTGCTCATGGCAACAGAAAACAAAAATGGAGCCCTGGTTAATATGCGATACGCCCAGGAAACAGTTTTGTTTCAGGTGACACATAATGTTCTATTTAAAAATGGCTGACATAGACAACTATACTGTGAGAGGCAGCTATATACTATGAGTCATTGTCTCATTTGACTTTTGTAAAGGATTATTTAGACTTAAAACCAAGTTTTAGTTGCAATGCAGAGACTCGCAACGTTTGTTTTGTTTTTAATTTTCAAAGATAGAGTAATTACGAGCATAAATACTCCAATATCCTCAGTTTTATCTCAATTGTGTAGTAAAAGTGAAAAAAAGTGTTTGATAGTCTTTTTTGTCTGAGTGGTATTTGCTAGTCTTTGTTGCTTGGGCCGTATTTGCTGGTCTTTGTTGCTTGGATGGTATTTGCTAGTCTTTGTTGCTTGGGTGGTATTTGCTAGTCTTTGTTGCTTGGGTGGTATTTGCTAGTCTTTGCTGCTTGTGCCATATTTGCTAGTCTTTGTTGCTTGGGTGGTATTTGCTAGTCTTTGTTGCTTGGGTGGTATTTGCTAGTCTTTGCTGCTTGTGCCATATTTGCTAGTCTTTGTTGCTTGGGTGGTATTTGCTAGTCTTTGTTGCTTGTGCCATATTTGCTAGTCTTTGTTGCTTGGGTGGTATTTGTTAGTCTTTGTTGATTGGGTGGTATTTGCTAGTCTTTGTCGCTTGTGCCATATTTGCTAGTCTTTGTTGATTGGGTGGTATTTGCTAGTCTTTGTTGCTTGGGTGGTATTTGCTAGTCTTTGTTGCTTATGCCATATTTGCTAGTCTTTGTTGCTTGTGCCATATTTGCTAGTCTTTGTTGCTTGTGCCATATTTGCTAGTCTTTGTTGCTTGTGCCATATTTGCTAGTCTTTGCTGCTTGTGCCATATTTGCTAGTCTTCGTTGCTTGGGCCGTATTTGCTAGTCTTTGTTGCTTGGGTGGTATTTGCTAGTCTTTGTTGCTTGGGTGGTATTTGCTAGTCTTTGTTGCTTGGGTGGTATTTGCTAGTCTTTGCTGCTTGTGCCATATTTGCTAGTCTTTGTTGCTTGGGTGGTATTTGCTAGTCTTTGTTGCTTGGGTGGTATTTGCTAGTCTTTGCTGCTTGTGCCATATTTGCTAGTCTTTGTTGCTTGGGTGGTATTTGCTAGTCTTTGTTGCTTGTGCCATATTTGCTAGTCTTTGTTGCTTGGGTGGTATTTGTTAGTCTTTGTTGATTGGGTGGTATTTGCTAGTCTTTGTCGCTTGTGCCATATTTGCTAGTCTTTGTTGCTTGGGTGGTATTTGCTAGTCTTTGTTGCTTGGGTGGTATTTGCTAGTCTTTGTTGCTTATGCCATATTTGCTAGTCTTTGTTGCTTGTGCCATATTTGCTAGTCTTTGCTGCTTGTGCCATATTTGCTAGTCTTCGTTGCTTGGGCCGTATTTGCTAGTCTTTGTTGCTTGGGTGGTATTTGCTAGTCTTTGTTGCTTGGGTGGTATTTGCTAGTCTTTGTTGCTTGGGTCGTATTTGCTAGTCTTCGTTGCTTGGGCCGTATTTGCTGGTCTTTGTTGCTTAGGCCATATTTGCTAGTCTTTGCTGCTTGTGCCATATTTGCTAGTCTTTGTTGCTTGGGTGGTATTTGCTGGTCTTTGTTGCTTAGGCCGTATTTGCTAGTCTTTGTTGCTTGTGCCGTATTTGCTAGTCTTTGCTGCTTGTGCCATATTTGCTAGTCTTTGCTGCTTGTGCCATATTTGCTGGTCTTTGTTGCTTAGGCCGTATTTGCTAGTCTTTGTTGCTTAGGCCGTATTTGCTAGTCTTTGTTGCTTGTGCCATATTTGCTAGTCTTTGTTGCTTGGGTGGTATTTGCTGGTCTTTGTTGCTTAGGCCGTATTTGCTAGTCTTTGTTGCTTGGGTCGCATTTGCTGGTCTTTGTTGCTTGGACCGTATTTGCTAGTCTTTGCTGCTTGTGCCATATTTGCTAGTCTTTGTTGCTTGGGTGGTATTTGCTGGTCTTTGTTGCTTAGGCCGTATTTGCTAGTCTTTGTTGCTTGGGTCGCATTTGCTGGTCTTTGTTGCTTGGACCGTATTTGCTAGTCTTCGTTGCTTATGCCATATTTGCTAGTCTTTGTTGCTTAGGAATGTGTCACAAGTTCTTCCGCAAAGTACACGATCAGCCAGGTCTGGTGTTAAATCCTTGAAATCTAAAAATATGTGGACGGAGAGGGCGAGGACGGGGTATGAGGCGTTAGAGACTGCCTGCGTCAGGGCTGACCAACCGTAACCGACCAAGGTTATATTCTACCTGTAGCATAGCCTTGTAAGTAACGGATATTGTTGTTATATTATTAATGAATATGATTATGAAAATATACTGTAAAGAAAATAGTAACATCGAATAGCGACAGAGAAAAATGGAGAGGAAATGAAGAGAAAGGTATAGAACTTCCATAACACTAGAACAAGACGCGGACAAAAGTAAACAGTGGAAACAGTGAATAGAAAAAGACGAGACACAGTGACGCTGACACATATGGAAGACAAAAGGAGGACGCCAGAAAGTAGGATGGTCCAGTGATAACAAAGCAGTGACTGGACGTTGACACGTGTAAAGAAAATAGAAAAGACGAATAGAAAAGACAGACACAATGAAAAGCGAGGACACAATAAAACCTCCGACATGAAATAGCAAGATAATGACTTAGCTAAATAACAATTGTATAGACGGAGTTGACATTTTGACACGCGTTATGGCTCGATTGCACACGGGTTTTAAATAAAGGAGTGACCAATTCGGCCAGCTGACCAATTAAATATTTAGAGGCGTGGCTTATTGGACATTTGACTTACGACATATAAGTAACGGGGCAGTTTGAATGACGGACAATCAGAACGCTCATGGGAACCAGTGGACATCTGAAGGGTGGAGTCAAAATACTTATTGGTTAATCTACCAAGCTGTACTTGAAGATAAAAAGGTGAGCGGAGAAAACGAAGAGGAACCAAGAAAAGGGGAACGAGGAAGAAGAGGAGACAGAGGAGGTAGCCCGAAGACGGAAAAAAGACAATAAGAACAAGAGAGAACAGAACGAAGAAGGAAGAAGAAGTAGAGGAGAGGAGACAGAGGTCGGAGCCCCGAAGACAGAGGAACAAGGACGGTCAGTGAACTGAGACCGGTCCAGACAAGAGAAAAAGAAAAGGACCGACACACCAGAGAAGACACGAGAGAGAAAGAAGACGGAGGTGACGACAGTTGAAATAGATGGGCAATTAGAGAAATAGATACTCAGGAAAAGCAGTCTTGCAGAAGTAGGTCTAGGACAGATTGAAGATGTGTTTCAAGTATTTCAAGTGACTGCGAAGAATTGATACTTTGAAACTTCGAGTACAGGGATTTAATCGTGTAACTGACTGACCACGTGTTGCAGATCGAATATAGTACAGAGTTTAGAATTGTCCTCTTATCAAATGTGTAGAATGTTGTGAAATAGGAAAACATTGAGAATTGCTGCATGTAGAATATGATAGTTTGATATTTATGTGCTTCAACGACGAAACTAACGAAGAGTATGTCATTCTGCATCTTAGTACAAGTGATGTTGTGAAGTTCTAAGTCGAATATCTTATTTGTCAGAATTAAGTGAATTCTGTAGGGAACATCATAGGACTTCCTCTGATTAGTTTGTGTAACCTAATCTAAACAACAGAAATCTGGATGTGGTGAAGATAAAGTCGGTATTAATCAAGAAAACATCTTCTTTAGTCAGAAATATATAATTAACAACTTGAAAATATTATATACCTTCCAGCAGCGCACATTGAAACAAACAAACAAACAAACAGACAAACAAACAAACAAACAAAACAAAAAAAAACAGTCTTGCGAGGTGAATAGGGATATAAATGGTAAAGCGAACCGGATCCTAAAAGTATGCCCAGCCGAAGTCAGATATGTTGAGCCGAAAAATACAACAGCCTAGCTCCAGAAAGTGACGCAAAAAAACAACCAGGGCACTTTTAAGCATGGGTGGGGAAGATAAAGTAGAAGAAAAAGAAGAAACTGGGGATTTTTTCCTTGGTTGTTTATCAGTCTCTCAGTATTCAATAAAATGTATGATGTAGAAGGAAAGATCAGAACTCTGACTGCTTAAACAGTTGTCTTAATGTATCAAGATATATGTAACTGGCCTTGGGTTCTGTGCGACCATATGGGTTTGTTCAACAGTGTAAGTTTGTTCAGTAAGCAGAGCAAAATTCAAGAGCGTTCTAGGAATTACAGTACATATTCAGCAGCCTTCTACCTAGTAAAAAGTGCTGCGATAGTGTTGTACTAAGTAAGAAAGCAGTGTAATAGCAAGTAATGGTTAGCGGGTTAGGGTATCTCCTATCAAAAGAAGTAAGACCCCTCCTTAACTCCGTTAGTCTACGGGACATCATTGGGCAAGGTGGAGTACCCGTAGAACCCCCCGATCAGGGTGATGTGAAGCCATGGGAGCAGGTGGTGGATGGAATAGGGGAGCAGCCGACATATAATGTTGGTTATGGTCACCATTCTATGATGGTAGGCAGACGATCTCAATGTAGGGACAATGGCTACGATCACTGACTAGTACAATCACTGCCCGGAAGGAAAGCAATGGCAAACTATCTTCTGGAGCCATATCAGAAAACTCAAATGAAAGGTCAGATATACGAGACCTGGACACTTAACAAAATAACTGAGAAACAGATAAATGCCTTTGAATGTAAATGCTATAGAAAAGTCCTTGAAATATCATGGACACAAAAAAATGAATAAGTATATCCATACTACAAGAACTTAAGAAGGTTAGCTAGTAAAGAAGATTAAACAGAGAAAACTCAATTATTTTTGATATATTAAACGTAATGAGGACTTAGAGAAGACAGTCTTGAAGGGCACATACTGTGAAAAAGAAATTAAAAAAAAAGACCAAGGTGAAGATAGCTGCAAGGCATCGTTGATATCTGAGTGGATGCATTGGCGGTGGGACATCTTGCTAACAACCGAGAGGCTACAGGAGAGCTGTTACGGAGGGAAAGTTCCACAAGGGACGTGCAAATGACTGAATAGCAAGTAAAAAGTGGTTAGTGTTCTAGCAAGTAATACAATTCTATCATAATTTAAGTAAAAAGTGTTGTAAATAACACAGTTCAGCAGTATTAAAATACAGAAAAAATTGGATTACTGTCACTCACTCAAGAGGAGAGTTTAAAAATCTTCTGAAGATTCATTACTGCACCATAAACAGACGAAGACTGAATAAAACTTCGAACCTAATCAACACTGAAGATTAAAATCTGAACTAAGCAGGTCGTAGTGAAACTAGGGCATGTCACACAAGAAGAGCAGAGTTAAATGAAGATGTTTTGTGGTAGAAAGAGGAAATGTTTTTATTGTGTTTTCATGAAAATTTCACTGTTCTTATCTCCCCTGTTGCTAACTTATCTCCCCTTTCCGTCCTCTTTCTATAATTAAAAAAAAATTATCCTATCCACCCTCTCCTAACTATGCTCTATTAGAGTCAGTCTTTATCATAATTATTCTGTACTGTACAACACAGTGGATCTGTACATACGCTGTATAACACAGTGGATCTGTACATACGCTGTATAAACCAGTGGGTCTGTACATACGCTGTATAAACCAGTGGGTCTGCGCATACGCTGCATAAAACGGTGGATCTGCGCATACGCTGCATAAAACAGTGGATCTGTGCATACGCTGCATAAAACAGTGGATCTGTGCATACGCTGTATAAAACAGTGGATCTGTGTATACGCTGTGTAACACAGAGGATCTGTGTATATACTGTATAACACAGAGGATCTGTATATACGCTGCATAAATCAATGGATCTGCGCATACGCTGTATAAAACAGTGGATCTGCTCATACGCTGCATAAAACAGTGGATCTGATCATACGCTGCATAAAACAGTGGATCTGCGCATACGCTGCATAAAACAGTGGATCTGCGCATACGCTGTATAAAACAGTGGATCTGCGCATACGCTGTATAATACAGTAGATCTGTGCATACGCTGGATAAACCAGTGGATCTGCGCATCTTATATCTTATATCCTTCCCGTGCCGTTAAACGTCACATATGGCTCGCAAAGTAGTTCGACAATTTTTCCTGTCTTCGGCGAGTCTTTCAACCTCATCAAAGGATTTTATACCTGTTAATTTGGCCTCTCTTAATAATGTCCTCTTCAGATTTTCACGCGGTCTGCCTCTTTTTCTTCGGCCTGTTTTGTTCCACTTGATAGCTTGTTTTGGGATTCTCTGATCATTTCTTCTCATCAAGTGACCAACATATGTCCATCTTATTTTCCTGATCACCCATGAAACTGGTTGTTGTTCACTCATCTGTCTTATCTCTGCATTGTTCTTGAATTCGTTCCACTTGATGCCGAGTACTTTCCTTAGGCATTTGTTTTCAAAAGAGTCTAATTTCTTTTCTATTTCTTTAGTTGTTTTCCAGCTTTCACATGCATAAATGAAGGTGGATATTATATTTGAATTGAATAGTCTTAACTTGGTTTTTGTGCTTATAACTTTTGAATTCCATATGTTCTCAAGATTCTTGAAGATTGATGCTGTTTTTGCAATTCTGATCCTAACTTTCTTTCTAGTGTCACCATCCTGGTCTATGTAGCTGCCAAGGTATGCAAATTGATTGACTTCTTCAATATCTGCCCCTTCTATGTGTATTTTTCCATTTTGATTGATGGGAATTTTCATTATTTTTGTTTTGTCCTTGTTAATTTCAAGCCCTATTTTGCTAGCCAGTGAAGACAGGCTATCTGTTTTTTCTTGCATGGAATTCACATTATTACTGATAAGAGTTATGTCATCAGCAAAATCAAGATCTTCTAACTGGGTCCCATATACTCAGTCAATACTTGTGTTATCTGTGCAGCATTTTTTCATTATGAAGTCTATTGTAATCCCAAAAAGTAAAGGAGACAGTATACATCTTTGTTTCACGATCTGCGCATACGCTGTATAACACAGTAGATCTTAATGTCAAATGTTAGCTTGCTTTTGTGCACCACAATGGTGTGAGTGCATTCGCCGCCGATCTGAAGGTCCCTGGTTCGGTTTCGCACCCATCGGCCCTGGGGTCAACTCGGCCTCAGAATATGGGTACCTGAGGTTTCCTTAGGAAAACAAAGGCGGTGAGGACAGGTGCTGGCATACATGTCTCATATGCTTTAGTGGTTCTAGAAATGTGAGAGCACTAACTCTTCACACCCCTAAGGCATTCAAGCTCCACGGGGCACGATTCAGCCGTAGTCATTGCCAACAACATCAAGAGTCCGTCCCCAGTAATTGGTCAAGAGAACTTAGCCGGATCTAGGGAAAGCAAATGCTCGAGAGAGTTAATCTTCGACATGGATCCCGGGCTAAACGTCAGAGAAGCCGCTGGGACAAACAGATTATGACAAGAGATTCATCATCCGCGACACTATCTTGTCTCCATAACAACGCCGCTAAATCCGCAGCGTCCACTGAGTACAGTCAAACAAATGTCCTATCTTGACATCCCTCCCCAAGACATGTCCACAGCAGCCGGTGATAAAACTGACCACTGGTCAAACCTAGCGGACACTCCACAGAACAAATATTGGCCGGAGTTTTATCGGAGGTCTCGTGATCCGGACAAGAGTGATGGACCCTGAAACTATCGCTACGGCGTCCGTAATCGGCAGATATTTGGTTTCTAGGTGGTGTTACAGAAATCAAAAGTTATTGGCACGGAAGAGGTTTGACATGTTGTCTTGAAAGCTTCGCCAGTTTGGGGGGGGGGGGGGAATGCCTTTTGTCAGATACCCTCAGACCCAGAGGGATTGACTGCAAAACATAATTTAAATTTTCTTGATAAACAGAGATAAAATATGATAAAAAAATTGTATCAGGCATGAAAGTAAATTGATCAAGGCTTCATATGAAATAGAAATAAGATTGAATTAAAAAAAAATTGATTCGTATTATCTAGTTTCGATATTTGCTAGAAAATGGTGATAAGTAGAGTGTCCGAGCTTTGGTAACGAGTAGAGTGTCTGAGCTTTGGTGATGAGTAGAGTGTCTGAGGTTTGGTGATGAGTAGAGTGTCTGAGGTTTGGTGATGAGTAGAGTGTCTGAGGTTTGGTGATGAGTAGAGTGTCTGAGCTTTGGTGATGAGTAGAGTGTCTGAGGTTTGGTGACGAGTAGAGTGTCTGAGGTTTGGTGACGAGTAGAGTGTCTGAGGTTTGGTGATGAGTAGAGTGTCTGAGCTTTGGTGAGGAGTAGAGTGTCTGAGCTTTGGTGATGAGTAGAGTGTCTGAGGTTTGGTGATGAGTAGAGTGTCTGAGGTTTGGTGATGAGTAGAGTGTCTGAGGTTTGGTGACGAGTAGTGTCTGAGGTTTGGTAACGAGTAGAGTGTCCGAGCTTTGGTAACGAGTAGAGTGTCTGAGGTTTGGTGATGAGTAGAGTGTCTGAGGTTTGGTGATGAGTAGAGTGTCTGAGCTTTGGTGATGAGTAGAGTGTCTGAGGTTTGGTGATGAGTAGAGTGTCTGAGGTTTGGTGATGAGTAGAGTGTCTGAGGTTTGGTGATGAGTAGAGTGTCTGAGCTGTGGTAACGAGTAGAGTGTCTGAGATTTGGTGATGAGTAGAGTGTCTGAGGTTTGGTGATGAGTAGAGTGTCTGATCTTTGGTAACGAGTAGAGTGTCTGAGGTTTGGTGATGAGTAGAGTGTCTGAGATTTGGTGATGAGTAGAGTGTCCGAGCTTTGGTAACGAGTAGAGTGTCTGAGCTTTGGTGACGAGTAGAGTGTCTGAGGTTTGGTGATGAGTAGAGTGTCTGAGCTTTGGTAACGAGTAGAGTGTCTGAGCTTTGGTAACGAGTAGAGTGTCTGAGGTTTGGTGATGAGTAGAGTGTCTGAGCTTTGGTGATGAGTAGAGTGTCTGAGGTTTGGTGACGAGTAGAGTGTCTGAGGTTTGGTGATGAGTAGAGTGTCTCTGGTTTGGTGATGAGTAGAGTGTCTGAGGTTTGGTGAGGAGTAGAGTGTCTGAGGTTTGGTGACGAGTAGAGTGTCTGAGCTTTGGTGACGAGTAGAGTGTCTGAGCTTTGGTGAGGAGTAGAGTGTCTGAGCTTTGGTGACGAGTAGAGTGTCTGAGGTTTGGTGACGAGTAGAGTGTCTGAGGTTTGGTGATGAGTAGAGGGCCTGAGCTTTGGTGACGAGTAGAGTGTCTGAGGTTTGGTGATGAGTAGAGTGTCTGAGCTTTGGTGATGAGTAGAGTGTCTGAGCTTGACGGACAAGAGAAAAACATGGAGGGGAGAGTTGTGTTGTCTGGCCTCATTAATTATTATGTAGCTGATCTTATTAATCATTATGTAGAATGATGTTGATTATTTCAAGAACAAAATGTTAAATTACATAATCTCTTCCTCTCTCTCCCCCTCTCTCTCACACACATAAACATATACACACACACGTAAACAAGGTTATGAACCCCCATATTCCCTCATTTTAGAGTTTATTGGTTCGTTTCTCGATAGACTTACAACTCTTAGCATCGCTTTACTTCTCCCCATTTGTCAAGTTCCATATACACAAAAATAATCACGCTTTTAAACATTTACAATTTTAAGGAAAGTGATCAGAGGTTTATTCGATATTTTCCCTCTCTAATACTATATCCCGTCTGCACATCTTTCGATAGCTCTCCCTATCTTTCTCTCCCTCGCCCCCCCCCCTCTCTCTCTCACGCCATTTATACCAGAGAATTCACAAAACTACAATACACACAACTACCAAAAGTTATTATTTTCCTTCTGTTTACCTTCATCTCAGATTTATACATAAACTGTTTTACTGGAGGACGCAGAATACACTGCGGCAAAGGTCCTATATATTCTGATGTCCAGCTGACTTGACCGTCATCTTCATTTAGAAGCACAGCGTAATGATCGTGATATACAGAAATATACAGGGCGTTTAAAAAGTGACACAGCCCTATGAGGAAACTATTTCACAGCAAGAACTGGAAGTCTCCGTGGTTTTGTGTTTCACACAAGTGGACGAGCTAAAGTCTTTCTGGCTGTATGGGCTGTGGCAACGTCCTGTTGAAACCACGTGACCTGCTTCTTCCCTGGCGATAACGTGTTAACAAACTCTTCCAACATGGTACTATACCGGTCACTATTTATTGTTTATGAAAAATGTAATAAAGATGCCACTACCTGACACGGCACATCAGACTCCCAAGTTTCTGCAGGGGGCGTGTCATATAGTTCAGATGGGTTTTTGCGGCCCATACTCGATATAACTTTTGAATTCCATATGTTTTCAAGAATCTTGAGAACATATGGAATTCAAAAGTTATAAGCACAAAAACCAAGTTAAGACTATTCAATTCAAATGTAATATCCACCCTCATTTATGCATGCGAAAGCTGGAAAACAACTAAAGAAATAGAAAAGAAATTAGACTCTTTTGAAAACAAATGTTTAAGGAAAATACTCGGCATCAAGTGGAATGAATTCAAGAACAATGCAGAGATAAGACAGATGACTGAACAACAACCAGTCTCACGGGTGATCAGGAAAAGGAGATGGACATATGTTGGCCACTTGATGAGAAGAAATGATCAGAGAATCCCAAAACAAGCTATCAAGTGGAACACAACAGGTCGAAGAAAAAGGGGCAGACCGCGTGAAACTCTGAAGAGAACATTATTAAGAGAGGCCAAGTTAACAGGCATAAAATCCTTTGATGAGGTTGAAAGACTCGCCGAAGACAGGAAAAATTGGCGAACTACTTTGCGAGCCCTATGTGACGTCTAACGGCACGGGAAGGATATAAGATATAAGATATAAGATACTCGAGAGTTTTAGGCACTGAGTGCCCATTGAGATGTAACTACACCTCGTCAGACCGGTACCAATCATCCAGCTTCTCCCTATCCGGCTTTACAGATTCCAAGAACCACTGACAATAAGCTTGACGAAGTTGCTGGTCTCCAGACAGCAGTTGTTGAGCGGCACGGATGTTTTAGGGGGTACATTTTCACTGCTGACAGAGAGCCTGGACTGATTTGAAAGGCGTCTAACGGACTTTCGGAGACTCACAGGATATGCAGCTAGGACGTCGACCAACTTTTCCTCTGTCAACACCTTTGGTCGACCGTTTCTCGGTACGTCCTCGACACGCCTAGTCCCCTGAAACTATAGTCACGTGATGGGGGATATGTTTGTAGCAACTCCAGTACTTTCCCGAGTTCGAGCATAACTGCTTGAGCTGATGTACTGTGTGACAATGAATACCCGCTGTTGTATCCTGTACCTCATGGCTAGTCTACGTATGTTGTTGACCACCTGGACAAAAACAAAAAAAATTATTACGTGCCATAGAGTTCAGTAACTTTTTGAACACCCCTGTAGTAGTAAAACAGCAGTTTACGATCACAAACAGTGGAGGGCAGGTCCTATCAGTGTCGTGCTATAAGTGGAGATTGCTCTAAGAGCTTTTCTAAACAAAGGAAGCGAGAGGGAGGCGGCTTCTAGCCAGTGAGACGGGAGATATAAGTTTCCCATCTGTTTTAGTCGTGCTGTGATTGGCTGACCTGGATCTGTCAACAAAGAAGGACCCACGTGTTGACAGAGCGATTTCTCGACAGAATTGAGCTATCAGACCTCCCTGATAAGGTTAGTTTGAAGCAACACCCAGCACAGCTCCTACTTCTGTGGCACTCACTTCTGGGATTTTACTGTTAGCTCGACAAACGAGTGGAAGAGCGACAGTAATTCTTTAACAGTTGATTATCGCAGATTGTCCCATCACTCGAGGCAAGTCTGAGGGTTGATTTATGATTCTCATGTTCAGATCATTTCATTGATTTCACCGTAAGTGTTTTTGTGGAGAGCTCTGAGATCTACCGGTCTTTTTTTCTCGAATAGGCCCTAAAGCAGAAAGATGTGAAGTTCTAAATAATTCATGTACGATAAACATACTCAGAATATATATATGATATATTTCAAGTCTGGTGTAGAAGCAGTATTTTTGGGGTATTTATTAGGTATAGTACGGTTTTAGTAGTTTAGTTGTTTCTCACTATAATCTGACTAAAGCACATTTACGTGGAAGTACCAATACTACTTTAAGGAATTATGTTCTGCACAGAAACAAGCTGGTGTATTCTTGTTTATTCATACTTTATTTCTTATTTTCCTTCTTATGTTTTTTTTAAAACTGATTTCATGGCAAAAATGCCAAAGAAAGATTTTTTTCGGTCAAAATGTATAAACTAGGAAAAAAGTAGAAACAATTTTACTACTTAATAAGGAGTACATAGTTTGTTTTTGTTTTTGTTTTTGTTTTTTTTTGTTTGTAAGCACTTCCAGATTTGTGTGGTCCCGTAAATTGTATTGTATTTATATGTCGTCTTCTCTAATCCTTTTTTAAAGTGTAAAATGCAGTATTTTGTTTTCTAGTCCCCACAGTCCCGATGTTTTGTCTCGGTGAAGAAGTCTGTCTAGACAAAACAAGAAAAGAGATATCTTAATGTCAAATTAAGTCTAAAAGTTATTTATAGAGGCAAGATTAATTGGATGCAGAGAACAGGCGAAGACACTATATAAAAAAAAATGGACGGAAGTAATTTTTTTAAAGTGGCCAGATAATATTAAAAAAAAGGGACGCTATAAAACTAGAAAGCAAAACAGGATATCATTAACTTGCCCCCCCCCACCCCCCCACCCCCCAAAAAAAAAAGCCCCAAACCTTATGCACACAAAATCTTAACCACTTCTCTTCTCTCCCCTGTTATCGTCACAGTAAAGTTTCTAATTGTCTTCACTGTCGGTCGTTTGATATCCTTTTACTTATTATTCTTTTTTAAAAAATGTCTTCATTTCTCTTTTACTGACGGTAAAAGGGTTGTTCATTGCCTCAGTTATCACTTCTGAAGGCACGTAAACAAGAAATCACGCCAAAGAAATCCTAAGTACATTGTATTTTACAACATTCTTTTCATCTTCAAAGTTTGAGTAAAAAATATTTTTAGTATTTTCAAAAAGGAAAAAAAAATATTTATTTTGAATAACTTACATATTTTTAAAAAGTAATTTTTTTCTTGGGAAAAATAAAATTCCAAAATAAATTTCAAACAGTAGAAAATATCCACATCAAATTAGGATTGTTACCCGTCGCTATTTTGTGGCTTATTTTTAGAAACAACAAAAAACAAGCACAATTCTTTCAGCGCGTTCATTCACAAAGAGAGCTGAACTAAAAACAGATTTTCCATATATCCCAGAGGTTCTCAAGATCTCAGGTCCCATCCTTCTCTTCTCAATCCAGGTTGTCCCCGAACCATCCTCCACCCATGAAAGATTTTCATCATTGCACATTCTTTCCGGCGGTAATTCTTGAAACGTAAACAATTTCCATGGAAAAATAAAATTCCTTCCCTTAAACTTGAAATCCCTCCCCGGGATGCCACATACCTCCAGGCTGAGAATCACTGATATATCCCATTTATTTGTCTAAGTTAAGCTGTGCATTTACCTAGCGACGGACTATATAATGCATCAGGGAGAACGTTTCCAGCGTTAGTTAAATGATGAGAAAGGATACAGTTTAACATTAAGTGAAGAAATATAAAAACAGACTTCTCGGCATTAAGATTTACTTATTTATTTATTTGCACAAATTAGTGACAGCCTGCTTTGTTTTCTAGTTCTATGCTCTGTAGCTTCGGTTGTTTTTTGTGTGTGTGATAGTACAGGTACATTTTTATTTTTATTAATTTTATTCCTTTTTTTTCAAACGGTATTTCTCCCCTATTTTAGAGACTCGGATATTTATACTCTAAAAGTATCTTTACACCCCTATAAAACAGTTCTTTTACACTTTGAAGTTAATATATGTCGTTCTTTTTGTTTAATATAGCCATTTTTTAAAAAAAAGTTAGTGCTAAATTTCTTCATCAGATTTCTCCATTATTGCATATATCAGTTTTAATATCAGATCTTTGTGTTATAACATTACTGCAAATATCAGTTTTAATATCATATCTGTGTGTTATAACATTACTGCAAATATCAGTTTTAATATCATATCTGTGTGTTATAACGTTACTGCAAATATCAGTTTTAATATCATATCTGTGTGTTATAACATTACTGCAAATATCAGTTTTAATATCATATCTGTGTGTTATAACATTACTGCAAACATCTGTTTCAACATCAGATATTTGTGTTATTACTGGAAACATCTGTTGTAACATCAGATATTTGTGTTATAACATTACTGAAAATATCAGTTTTAACAGCTTATGTTCGTGTTTAGGGATGTTATTTAAATGTTAAAAATTTTGATCGCAATTAACAGAATTTTACGTATTTCTTTCAAATGTACTGGTATTCTTCTATAAATCAGAAATAGCTCAATGAAGCTTTAGAATACATAACAAAAGTTTTAATACCATTTTCCTGCACGTATTACATTATTCTGGTTAGTTTAATAACAAATTTGCGTAACATAAATACCTGAATAAACAGTGAAATATTAGCCAGCAGCTAAATGTAACCTACTTTTAAAGCATGTGACAGTGCAATAATGCTGTCTTTAGGAGAATATGAAGATGAGAAATAACTGATTGCCTGACTATTAAATTATGTATTCAGCCAATATTGTTTAAGCATACCAGTTTATTTACTATTATCGCTTCAAAGAATTTTTAAAAAAATTAACGATATATCCAGTTACAGAAAACAAACTTTGATAAGGGAGAGAGTAATGACTGGGGACGCTAAACATTTTCCAAATAACTTAGCCAGAATTGGGCATTTGTCCTCCTGTATTTTCGACCGATGTGATGAAATGATGTCACTGTCAGTTACTCGCCCAAGTCTGTTTTCAACAACTGTTTTTGTGCGGAGAGATATCTTCGGAATCTGATGACAGTTCGTGCATTCCAATTTCTCTTCTTGTGGGTGGTTTTTCTAGTGCTTGGTGATCATTATCAAGCTAATCAGAATTTTTCTGAACTTGCAATTTATGCCAACTCTCCATTCTTTTGTCTTTTCGCAAACATTCAAGAATTTTGAAGCGAGGGTGCAGTGCAGTCATATAATAGACTCTCTCATTCAGTCATTCATACAAGCTCCACTCAGTCCAAACACAAGGATAATGTTTGTAAACAATGCTTAGACCTACTCTTGTATAAACTAGGAAAAAAGTAGGAACAGCTTTATTACTTAACGAGAATACAATTGTGACGTTTCGGTGTAAACCTTATTCATACAAAAACACACAGGACAAAGAAAGAAAGAAAGAGAGAAAGAGAGAGAGAGTGAGAGAGAGATAGAGAGAGGAGAGGGGGGGAAGATAAAATATAAATTCACATGAATGCTATGTAAAAAATAGGAATGGAAACAAATAGAATAAAATCAAATCAACGGAGCACTTAGCTGTGACTTGTAAGAAGCTGCGGCTTGTACGAAGCTGTGGCTTGTAAGAGGCTGTGTTCAGAAGTGCGCGTGGTGGAGTGTAGAGAATGTTTAATGGAGACTTGTGATGTGTGATAGGTGGGTCGTACATAAGGAATGGTGAGGAGGGAGGGGGCGTGGAAGAGGGGAGAGAGAGATGCAATGGTAATCCAGCTGGGATATGGTGGAACTGGTGATTATAGTTGGGGTAGAGGGGTTGTAATTTGATGCTGTGAGGAGGTTCTGAACTATGTGTTAGAATTGAGAGAGGAGAGGCATTAACGCAGAGGGATTATGATAGTGAAAGAGGGGAATGTTAGGTGTAGCTGAATAGCGAGATCAAACCACGAGGTTCCTACTCTTGATGCGTCCTTTCTTAAACTTCAGTGCGTTTGTGAAAGCCGCATCTTAAATTAGCCCATATTTATGATGTCTGGACCTGGACAACTAATCTGCATACTTCAGGGCGTCACAGAGCATCCCCCAGGTCTATCACGGCATTGGCCTGTGTCTGAGTATCGCAAAGGTGTAAAATACCAACTCCTCGCTGCCTGTGAGACTCCCGGCCTTCCATAAATTTGCTATGTATATATCGTTAAATACAGCTTTGCGCCAAAATTTACTGTTTTTCAAGATAACCGCACCCGCGTTAACGAATTTAGGTGCTGAGTTAAAAAAAAATAATCGCTGAAATGTTCGAAGGGGATTAACGCCGATTAATCGAGAGCCCTATTTGTGTTATAACATTGCTGCAAATATTAATTTTAGTGTCTGATGTTCATTTTATAGCATGTCTGCAAATGTTAAATATATGATGTTTACGTTGTAACATTGCGGCAAATGTTAGTTTTAATATCTGATGTTTGTGTTATAACACTACCACAAATGTTAGTTTTAATATCTGATGTTTGTGTTATAACACTACCACAAATGTTAGTTTTAATATCTGATGTTTGTGTTATAACACTACCACAAATGTTAGTTTTAGACGGGTAATTTTGCTAGACTTATTAACATATCGAAAATGAAGGTATTAACACCGATCAGAAAATTAACAGTTAAGTTTACATTTAGATTTCACACTGAACGAAGCTAGTTTAAACCGAAGTTTCTGTCGATTTAATGGCAAGCATTTTTATAGCGATTTTACCGATATATGCAAGCTGAATTGTGTATGACAAATTCTTCTCTTAAATTTAAATTCATCCATTCAGCTGAGAAACACATAAATGCCTTTGAATGTAAATGTTACAGAAGAGTTCTTAAAATATCATGGACACACAAAAGAACAAATATACCCGTACTACAAGAAGTTAATATTGAAAAAGGTTGGTTAGTAAAGAAGATTAAACAGGGAAAATTTAAATATTTTGGACACATTAATCATCATCAGGTGCCGTGCCGACTGGCGTTGGCTATTATGCTTCTCCAGAGCACACGATCCTTCATGCAGGCCATCAATTCACTTGGTGATCTCCTCTCACACCACCCCGTCATACTGTCCAGTATCATTTCTCTTGATCTTCTTCCTTCTATTTTTCCTGTTGTTATAATATTTTCAGTGCCCCCTCTTCTCATTGCATGTCCTATGAAAGTACATTGTCTCACTCTTATATTTTTGACAAGGTTTTTTTTTGTCTCTCCAGCTCTTCTCATACACTCTTCATTATTTTTTTTTGTTTTTTAGCTGTCCAGGGGATTCGCAACATTCTTCTAATAAACCACATTTGTGCTGCTTCCAATGATTTTTGTGCAGACCTGGTTATTGTTCATGATTCACTTCCATATAACAAAATAGGTTCAATATAGCATTTTAGGACTCGTTTTCTAACATTCATTGATAAGGATGTGTTGGATAATATGTTTCTCATTCTCTGAAATGCAATCTTTGCTTGGCCTATTCTGTTCATAATTTTCGTTCTGCATTTCCCATCTGAAGTTATTACTACTTCAAGGTATTTGAATTTCTGCACCTGCTTTAGAATAGTTCCGTTTAATTTTATACTGCATGTTGGTGGATTTTGTTTCTTAGATATAACCATAGTCTCTATCTTTTTGATGTTCAAAGTAAGGCATTTTTGTTCACTTTCTTTGGCGACTTTATCCAAGAGATTTTGCATGTCTTGTTGGTTCTCAGCTATCAGTACTGTGTCGTCAGCATACCGAAGGTTGTTAATATTGTATCCTCCAATTTTTATGCCTGGTTCTGTGATGATTGTTCTTAGAATATTCTCGCTATACAGAGAAAAAAGGTCTGGAGATAGTACACATCCTTGTCGCACCCCTTGTTTTATAGATTGATATTTTATAGATTGATATTTTCCAGTTCTATTTTCAACTCGAATTACTGCTTTTTTCTGCCAGTATAGGTGTTTTACAATCCTCAGGTCTTTGCCGTCTAAAAAATATTGATGTCTTCAAGCATTTTAATAATTTCATTATGTTTCACCTTGTCGAATGCCTTGGTGTAATCAATGAAGCATAAGTAGAGATCTTTCTGTACATCTAAAGCTCTTTCTGTTAGTGTTCGTAAAGCATAAATGGCATTGTGTGTTCCCTTTCCTTAATCAAATCCAAACTGTTCATCTGCTATTTCCATTTTTATCTTTTTCCTTGTTCTTCTCATAATGATTCTCAGAAGTAGCTTCGTTATGTGACATGAGAGGCTGATAGTTCGGTGGTCATCACATTCCTTTGCACCTGGTTTCTTTGGTAGTGCTATAAACGTGGATTTAAGCAGGTCACTGGGAATATAGCCACTGTTATAAATGCCATTCAGTAACTTGGTTATTATTTTTATTCCTGTCTCCTCTAGTGCCTCTATTTATTCTATTGTTATATTATCAGGCCCAGTCGCCTTTCCTTTCTTCATGTGTTTGATGACATCTATGATTTCATCTTCAAGTATTGGTGGTTCATCACAGTTTTCAGTATCTGGTGTTAATTCTGGTCTTTCTCCTCCATATAGCTCATCGATGTACTCTGTCCACCTGTCCACAATGTCTTCTTTTCCCATTAACATTTTACCTTTTTCGATTTCAGGCATCCTGTGGTATATTTTGTCCTCCTGCCTGTGAGTTCACTAATTTGTTTGTGCATGTTTTTGCTGTCTTTATTATGAGAGTCCTCTATCTGTCTGCATTGTTCATTTAACCACACTTTTTTTTGCTTCTCTGCATTTGTGTCTTATTTCTTTATTTATCTTGCTATATTTTTCTTGGTTATTTTTACTCCTCCTCTTCTTGTCTATCAGTCCTAAGATGTCGTCTGTCATCCATTTATTTTTAGAGGCTTCTTTTTTTGGTGGTATTATCTCCTTAACATTTTGGTGGATAGAATCTCTTAACATTTCCCATTGTTCATCTATATTATTTATCTTTGCTATTGCATTGTGTCTATTTGTTATAATAACTTTGTATTGTTCTCTCAGTTCTTGGTCATTTTTAAGAAGTTCTGTATTCAGTTTGATGTTTCTCACTTTTCTGCATGCTTTCTTTAGCTTTATTCTAATTTTTCCACAGAGTGGGTCATGGTCACTATTGCAGTCAGCTCCTGGGATGGTTTTTGTTGTCAGTAATGCATTGCGGAATCGTTTGTTGATTAATATGTAGTCTATCTGGTTAAAAGTCTTTTTGTCTGGGCTGCACCATGTTGCCAGTCTTCGGGGATGTTGTTTAAACCAGGTGTTTCCTACAACCATGTTATGTGTTCTTGCCCATTCAATTAATTTACAACCTCCGTCATTCCTCTCCCGCAGTCCATAGTCACCAACGATGTCTGAAGTTCTTTCTTCACCAACTTTGGCATTAAAATCTCCCATGACTATAGTAACTTCATGTGACTTTGTGTGTTTTAGGGCTGTCTCTATGTCATTATAAAATAGCTGTACATCTTCTTCAGAACTTTCAGATGTTGGAACGTACACTTGTATAATATTTATGTTTATTGGTCGTCCTTTCAGTTGGGCTAGCAGGACTCAGTACGAGATGTTCAAATATCCTACAATTGTCCTTGCTGTTTGTTCGTCACAAACACACATAAACACACATTGTTCGGACACATTAAACGTCATGATAATTTAGAGAAGACTATCTTGGAATGGTACATAATGGGAAAAAGAAAGAGAGGAAGACCAAAGCGAAGATGGCTGCAAGACATAGTTGATAATCTGCAAATTTATGCATCAGCAGCAGGGCATCTTGCTTACAACCGAAAGGCCTACAGGAGACCTGTTAGGGAGGCAAAGTTCAGCAAGGGAGATGCAGATGACTGACTCAGTCATTCACTGAACTTTCCGAGCTATTGTAGCTTGTTGCAGAGACGACTTGCCTCCATTCCTCTCTGTTCTTAGTCTTCTCCTGCCAAATGTGCACTCCGAGAGCTCGTAGGTTTACCTCCAGGTTGTCGCGCCACCGTTGTCTTGGTTTGCCTCCGTTTATCACTTCTATATAAGCCATTTTTGTCTGCCTATTCTCATCCAAGTATCCGAGCCATCTCAATATGTTGTTGTTCATAATGTTTTTTTTTTCATAATACGTGGAGAATGGAACAGCATATGGACTTCTTTGTTATTTCCAGTTTTGCATTCTTGTGATACAGGATCTCTAATCGGTCCAAAAATTCTGCTAAAGATTCGGTTTTCAAAGACTTGTAGCCGTGCTTCATCTTGTTATGTAGTGCTCCTTGTTTCTCATCCATACAGGACAACTGGTCTACAAGTAATCTGTGTCTTGTATATATTTAGTTTCGTGATGTGGGACAGGATTTTTTATTGCAACAAATGTATAAGAGCAAAATAAGTGATGTTTCCTGTAGGAAAATATGGGCACTAACAACATATCCCTATGTGCCTCTATGGCATGACAGGATTACCTTTACATTTACCTGTTTGTATCGTAGCATTAATTTCATCTTTTACAGTGTTGGAGCTATTGAGTAATATCCCCAGGTATTTATATGAATCAGTTCTTTTAATCCTTATACCTTCTATTTGCGTCTGATTTTCTTGTTTGCCTATTTTTTTGGCCTTGCTATTCTCAGTTTTCTCATAATTTATCTTTAGCCCAACTTTTTCTGCAGATGTTTGAAGATTTCTGTGGTCTCATGCAAAGTTTCTCCTACAATATCTATATCGTCTGCATATCCTATGTTATCGTTATGTCACTGATTATTTTTTTTTCATTTTTAAAAAAAATTGTTCTTAGTTTTTCTAGGACCCAGATGAGCACTGGTGACAAATTTAAATTAAAATGACAAAATATCCGAGAACAAGGCTGCCATCGTCAATATTAAAAACATTTGTTGTTGTTGTTGCTACAAAACCGCAATACGGAGTATCCTTCATATTGATGATTACTGTCTGTCTCATTATATCAGTGGTTCCCAACCTTAGGTCGCGGCCCAAGCTAGGGTTGCGGGGTGAAGGGTTCGAGATGAAGTCGCGAGAAAATATCATGAGAAATGTTGAATTACTACGAAGTGAGGTCTCTACATAATTTGTAGTGATCATTACCAAATTTACGTCTTATGTTAAAGGCACTGAAATAGTTGTTGTATTTCGCTAGTGTCAAATATCTTTCTTCATGGATCCTAGATAAACTAATACTTTTCGTTAAAGGTCTCGGGTCACCTATCATTGCTGATTTAGGTTCGCGGGTCACCTATCTTGCTCTTTTAGGGTTATATGTCACCTAACGTTGTTGGTTTAGGGTTACATGTCACCTAACATTGCTGGTTTAAGGTTAAGGGTCATCTAACATTGCTGGTTTAAAGTTACGGGCCACCTAGCATTGCTGGTTTAAGGTTACGGGCCACCTAACATTGCTGGTTTAAAGTTATGGGTCACCTAACATTGCTGGTTTAAAGTTATGGGTCACCTAACATTGCAGGTTTACGGTGCACTCAAAAGAAGACAGGGAACCACTGCGTTAATTACACCGTGTGAGCTAACGGCGGCCAACAACCTGAACAAATTATTACTGCTACATCTTCTGAGGACGAAGCGAAGAAAAACAAGGTTTCTGACGAGACAGCCTTTGAGTGCAAAAGATTTCTCACGCAAATTACTGACCCTGGGACATGGCTTGGCCATCTTCTTCTATAATTGTTGTTTTTCTAATTTACCCTGGATTTTAAAACAAATTTCTGCCAGTTTAGATCCGCTTTTTCTTCTTCTTCTTCTTCTTCTTCTCTCTCTCTCTCTTTTTTTTTTTTTTGGTCACCATAGAATTAGTTCCTAACATTTTTGTTAGATAATTCTGCTTTTCAAAATTGGAAATACAGAAAATTTCCTCATTTATTTTGATTCATCAGTAAGGATACAATAATTTTGACAAGACATCCAGTCAGTCAGTTAGTCAGTCATTTGCATGTCCCTTGCGGAACTTTGCCTCCTTAACATTTCTCCCGTAGGCCTCTCGGTTGTAAGCAAGATACCCTGCTGCTGATGCATCCATTTGCAGATTATCAACGATGTCTTGCAGCCATCTTCGCATTGGTCTTCCTCTCTTTCTTTTTCTCAATATGTAACATTCCAAGAAGTCTTCTCTAGATTATCATGACGTTTAATGTCTTCAAAATATTTAAGCTTTCTCTGTTTAATCCTCTTTACTAGCCAACCTTCTTCAGTATCAAGTTCTTGTAGTATGGATATATTTGTTCTTTTTGTGTCCATGTTTGAAGAACTCTTCTGTAGCATCTACATTAAAAGGCATTTATGTGTTTCTCAGTTGTTTTGTTAAGAGTTAGGTCTCACAGGCATATGTTGTGATGGGAAAGATGCATGCCCTTTACAATCTTATTTTTGTAGTTCTGTGTGTTCCTCTCCACAGGTTCTTTAGTTTTATTTTCTGAAGAGCGATGGATGTCTTCCTTTTAATTTCCCTCATTGTATCTCCATTTTTATTTAGCAGTGATCCAAGACATTAAAAACGCTCCACTTTTCCAATCTTTCCTCCTTGATACAAGTTTCAGCTGGCTTATTTGTTTTGTCAATTGTCATCAATTTAGTTTTCTTCGCACTAAGATAGAGATTGTGCTCTTCACTATTCTTACTGACTGATATAATCAGTTTTTCCATTCCTTTTTGTGTTGTGGACAGTAATACTGTGTCATCAGCATGTATAACCTCTGGTATTTCATAACCTCCAATTGTTATGGCATCATAATATTCTTTGTCTACATCTTCTCTAACATTCCTCATTATATTTTCAGTATACAAGTTAAATAAGTAAAGCGACAATATGCACCCCTGACAGACCCCTTGTTTTATATCAAGCAAAGTTGTTGTTTCACCATTTGTTCTTACTGCTGTCTGTTGGTTTAGATATATCAGTGATATTAATGTGTTCGAAATTCCATTTTTTCCATTATTTCCCAAAGTTTCTGGTGTTGTACACAATCAAATGCCTTTGAGTAGTCTATAAAAGATAAATATAGACATCCACAGAAGCAAATTTATCTTTCTCTACACTCTTCAATGACATGATTTAGAGCACAATGGGCAGGCTTTTGTTCAAGATAAACACTGCGATAATTAGAGTTTTGTTATGATAATCTGATTCAGTATCATTTGTTATGGTAAAGTTAATCTACTAGCAGACACGACTGGAAGAGACATACGTTAATATGATCGAGCTGTCATGCCGTACATATGACTAGGTGATATGGTGTCAGGTCTCACATTTTCTTTGACCTGTTGGTACACTAGAGGGTGATGCCTGGTAGCTTTTCCTTCTGCTTCAGGCAAAGTCAAGTACCCATTTCTACAGATTGGGGCATCTCTGGTCTGATCTTCAAACCACCGACCTTCTCCATGAGATCAAGCGGACTAACCACTGCGCTTCTCCGGCGCCCATGTCAAAAGCCACCAACGTATAAATGTTTGAAATAGATCCCCTTACTTAACCCGTTCTATTTTTGTGTAACAACAAAGCATTTGTTCCGCATTTGGTTGAAAATATGAAGTTCTTAATCTGTGAACAAATGCGGGTTTAGAACAAATTTTACCGTTGTTTTGATATTTTTTCTCCTTTAGCATGCTCGAAACACAGAGACTGTGATGTATCAAGTGATGTGTCAAGTGATGCATCAAGTGGTGCATCAAGTGATGTATCAAATGATAGATCAAGTGATGTATCAAGTGATGTATCAAATGATAGATCAAGTGATGTATCAAGTGATAGATCAAGTGATGCATCAAGTGGTGCATCAAGTGATGTATCAAGTGATAGATCAAGTGATGTATCAAGTGATGTATCAAGCGATAGATCAAGTGATATATAAAATGGTGCATGATGAACCCGGGGGAAAAAGTAGACAAAGCACTTTAGAGGAGAGAGAAAGATTGTAACAGATTCTGACTGTGGCTGGAGTCCCAGACATCAGCAGGGGAAGCAACCGCCAAGCCAGGAGATGACAACTCGCTAGTAACACCGGGTCACGTGGGATTCTTAATGTGGAAAACGAAGCTACTCATTCTCTTTTCTAAAACCATGACATCTTTCTTCCTTGAGCTGTTGGTTCATTGTTTACATTCATATCTTGATTAGCGGCCCTTACATAGACGTCCAAGCCTATCTTGACGTTTAGTTTTGTTGCTAAGATAATGAAAACATGTTTAATTTTATATTCATCATCATCATCATCATCCTGCAACATGCTTGGAAGCTCTTAATATACACAAAGGAAAGCACAGACCTGTTCACAGATTAAGTACTTCATATTTTCAACCAAATGCGGAACAAATGCTTTGTTATTACACAAAAATAGAACGGGTTAAGTAAGGGGATCTATTTTAAACATTTTTACGTTGATGGCTTTTGACATGGGCGCCGGAGAAGCGCAGTGGTTAGTCCGCTTGATCTCATGGAAAAGGTCGGTGGTTGAAGATCCGACTAGAGATGCCCCAATCTGTAGAAATGGGTACCTGACTTTGTTTGAAGCAGGAGAAAGAAAAGCTACCAGGCATCACCCTTTAGTGTACCAACAGGTCAAAGAAAATGTGAGAGCTGACACCATATCACCTAGTCATATCTATGGCATGACAGCTCGATCGTGTTAACGTATGTCTCTTCCAGTCGTGTCTGCTAGTAGATTAACTTTATCATAACAAATGATGCTGAATCAGATTATCATAGAATAGTGAATGTAATCAAAGCCCTATACGATGGCTCGCTGGACATGAAAGAAAGACTTCACTCAGAGGCAGGGAGGAAAAGCTCTAGGAGGCACTCCACTGGGAAACTGATTACTAGAACATGTGACAAACATTTTGATCCACGAAAATTCAGAAGGACAGGAACCATGAAACAAATAGTTATATATCTGACAACATTTTATAGCAAACTTTCGCTTACAAGTAACAAGAGAGTGATTAAAATGCCCAGTGATAATTCCGAAACACCTTAGACATGAACTAAATGTACAGAGAGCCTCTCAAACAATTATGCTGAACTATTTCTTTCCAAAGAAAACCGTTGCTCTGTAAATGTGAGTACTGAGAACGTCATGCACGGGACAGAAAACAAAGAAAGAATTATTAAATCCGCTGAAAATCAAAAGAGAAATTTTTAAAAACCCAGAGAGTTCAAATATTTCGGTTGTATCAAGGGCCGTAATTCAACAATGAAAGTCATACCAAAGGGAAAAGTAGAAGGGAAAACAAAGCAAAACAAAACAAAACAAAGAGGTTGATAACGACATGGAGTTCCCTTTCTCTCTCTCTTAACCTATATCTGGGGCATAAGCCATCATCAAGGGCTCTCCCATTTTTTTATATCCTGGGCTGTTTCACATAACCGTCTCCAGGCGAGTTAGATATCTTTGGTCTATTTTCCAAGACTCCTTGGCTAGGTATTTATTGATCTTCCTTGTTTCCTTTTCCTCTGATGATTCCAGGTGAATGTTTGTTTGTTATGTTTGATATGTTTGTAGTAGGCTTTCGAAGCCTACGTCCTATATATCTCTAGCGTCTTTTCATTACTATCTCTGGCTTTAACCGCACCGCGTCATAGATATTGGTTAAGAAGTTCCTGACTCTCCCACTATTAACTTTTCCTCTTGGCGGGCCCTTGTTGAAGTTTTCGTAGTTGAAGTATTTTTTGTTTACAGAAATGGGTAGCTGGCCAGCCGTCCTCCGCCCTCACTCGGGCTTGGGACCGAGCATGGCGGAGTGGACACAGACTGGTGGACAAAATAGAACTAATAGACCGGACCGAGTTAGCTCGGGTGCGCTGTGAAGACGAAAGACAGAGGAAACTGGAAAATTAGCCAACCTTTCAAGAGGAGAGGACACATGATGATGATTTCTTCCCGGGAACTTTCCCCTTAATCGTGACATTTCACGTATTCTTTTTATTTTCAACAGAACTGATAAACAAAGATGGCTGATTTTTCTTTAATAATTATGAGATTAATACAGATTATTATGGAATTTTTTTTTCGGAGATGGCGAGCAATAGGGCAAGTTAATTTCCGTTATTCACATGGAGTTTGATAAATATGAAGAGATCGGAAATTATATAAATTATATATATATATATATATATATATAGTTATATATAGTTTTATAATGAGGGATGCATCAGCAGCAGGCCATCTTGTTCACAACCGAGAGGCCTACAGGAGTCCTGTTAGGGAGGCAAAGTTCCGCAAGAGACATGCAAATAAATGAATGTCTATAGAAATCTAAGGGGTAACAATAACTGACAAAACTTTTTGACATGGCCAGTGTTAGCAGCGACTTTACTTTTAAAGGTTGAAAGATTGAAAATCAGACTCTGGCGTCGCTGCATTTAGGACAGTCCCATATATGCTTCGCCGCATGCCGCAGCGTCCATCCAAGAGAATGTTTGCTGATAGTTCCCATCAAATGTTGGTTCTTTACGATGCGTTTTCTGTCACACAGTTCAGAGTTTCTGTCAGCGCTCTTAATCTGTCCTATCTCCAGCAATCTCTTCACAATGGCATTGTTCTCCTATTCCTGTTCTTCATTTTCCCGCAGACTTTCCAATACAGTTTAGCAACGTCACCCTTGTCCATTCTCTGCCTGCATTTCATTTTAGTCTGTCCAGCAAGAGTATCTGCCACTTCACTTACATGTACTCCCGCAACCCCTGGACAGTAGAGCCACGTTAGGCTCGTCACGACTGACTAGCTTAACAGATGAAGCCATTCTTTTCAAAGCATTTTTTGTCTCGATCTTACGAAGCACACTCTGTGAATCCGTCACAATGACGCCATGAACCACCATCATGGGCAACTTCCATTGCCGCCCATACAGCCTCACTTTCCATTCGCATGCTTGATGTGCTGACTTCAAAGGCTCCCGACCACACGTGCCACCACTCTTCCACTGCGTTAGACAACACAACCCCAGTCACTTCTGCTGTTCCGAGACACTGAACCATCTGTATATATATATACCGTGTCGGAAGACCCACAGTGATGATGAGATCTTGAACCCAAAGTTCATTCAGCTGATCCTTGTGCTCAGTCTCAACATTCGCGACCCTCCCGTATAATAACATTTGTTAGCTGAGGTCGGTCCTGTACCCGTAATCAATCACTGCCTTTAGGCACCTCATCTAGATCGATCGCACGCTGACATTATTGTATCCTCAGCCTCATCTACCCGAATCTGTCTCGTTTGATGCGTCTGCCCTTTATCAAGCCCAGCTCCCAGCTCCCAGCTCCCCATTGAGAGGATGATCCTTCATGACAGCAACCCTGATGTATGCATTTACCTGAGCGTGCTCGTGTTTTGACAGAAAGAAACAGAAAGCTCGTGGCCGTCACTGGAGTATCCATGGTGAAACCAAAATCACTTTCATTGCTTCGTTCTGTACACGCTCTTGTCTGTTCATTTATGCATTTGACAGGGAGAGTAGGCCAAGACCATATTCCAATGGTCACATCACCAGCGCCTGCATCAGGAAGAATAAGAGTGTGCTGTAGAAAATGTGCTGCATCCATTATCCTAACTGCTCCAAAAGTCTTCATGGCCTTTTGTATTACATTGTCCACACGTTGTGCAAAGGACAAGGATAGATCAAATATGATCCTTAGATATCTCATGAAATGTGTTCTCTTAATGTCTTGGCCTATGCTTCTCAATGGCCACTTCAGACCTTATACTTTTGTAATTTAATGAGGACCACAGGATGCTAGCTTTTTCATACGCTCTATCACTGCATTGTTATCCTCACATCAGCCTGTTATCTTCACATCAGGCTGTTATTTTCACATCAGCCTGTTATCCTCACATCAGCCTGTTATCTTCACATCAGCCTGTTATCTTCACATCAGCCTGTTATCTTCACATCATCCTGTTATCTTCACACCAGGCTGTTATCTTCACATCATCCTGTTATCTTCACATCAGCCTGTTATCTTCACACCAGCCTGTTATCCTCACATCAGCCTGTTATCCTCACATCAGCCTGTTATCGTCACATCAGCCTGTTAACCTCACATCAGCCTGTTATCTTCACATCAGCCTGTTATCTTCACATCAGCCTGTTATCTGGTCCACACAGTTCTGTACCCTCGGGGCTAGCTCCACTCTACATCTTCCATGATCATATGTTAATATATCATCAACGTAGGTCAGCGTTCCATGATTGCTGTTTGGGTTTCTTGGTATATTTCCAGATGATAGTTTACCATTGCTGTCCTTATGGAGAGTTTTGAATATCTTGGATCACTACTAGAAAGTAAAACAACTAAAGAATCTGTGGAGAGGAACAGACAGAACCACAAAAATAAGATTTTTAAGGGCATGCATCTTTCCCATCGCAACATATGCCTGTGAGATCTTGACACTTTATAAAACAGCTGAGAAACACATAAATGCCTTTGAATTTAAATGCTACAGAAGAGTTCTCCAAATATCGTGGACACAAAAAAGAACAAATATATCTATACTACAAGAGCTTAATATTGAAGAAGGCTGACTAGTAAAGAGGATTAAAGAGAGAAAACTTAAATATTTTGGACACATTAAGCGTCATGATAATTTAGAGAAGACCGTATTGGAAGGATACATAATGGGAAAAAGAAAAATAGGTAGACTAAAACGAAGATGGCTGCACGACAATGTTGACGATCTGCAAATGGATGCAGCAGCAGCAAGCCATCTTGCTCACAACCGAGAGGCCTACAGGAGTGTTGTTAGGGAGGCAAAGTTCTGAAAGGGCATGCAAATGAATGAATGAAGGTCATCGTTCACACTAAACCGTGTCGATATGACAGCCCAGTGCCAGCAGAGATTACATTAAATAGCACAGGATACAAAGGAGACACATGAGGCAGCCCCATAGCAATGGTTCTGGACTCTGAGATCAATGATCTGTATCTGAAGCCAACTGACCGCCTGAACAGCATTGAAGCTATCCATCGAACCAATCTCGTATCTACCCCAAATTACATCAGAGGTGTCAACAGCGTGTATAATCCACTCTGTTGTATGCGTCCTCAAGATCAAGTGCCACAACTACGGTTTCGTCTTTTCTTTGAAATCCCTCATATATCATACGCCAGGATCGCTGTGCTGTTAGATGTATATTATTTATTTATTTATTTGTGGATGATAACTTCCCAATCTATTCAGTAGTAGCCCGCTGGTCTCTAGAAAGTCTGATAGTCGCCCGACTACTAATCCTCTCCCTCACCTAACCATATACATTTTGTAATGTTATAATTCCATAAACATTCAGTTTTGTATATATATATATATATATATATATATATATATATATATATACTAACAATACAGTTACTTGCATGTTGTTGTTCTTGGTCATTTTAAATCTACACCTATCAATCAGGCAGTCAGTGCTCATAGTCCTTCCTCCAAAGCACAAACCACAGACAAAGGGTTTCCAGGATTTCAATCTTTGGTCTTATTCTCCAAGTCACTCCGCTTTAATCACTCTATTTTAGAACTTTCTTTTGAATTCTTTGATCTTCACTGTTTTCTTTTCCCAAAGTGTTCTGTGTCAGAGCCTGTATTTCTCTATCTATCTATCTATCTATCTATCTATCTATCTATCTATCTATCTATCTATCTATCTATCTATCTATCTATCTATCTATCTATCTATCTATCTATCTATCTATCTATCTATCTATCTATCTATCTATCTATCTATCTATCTATCTATCTATCTATCTATCTATCTATCTACTTTCTCTGTGTATCCAGTCCAACTCCACTTTCTAGTTGTAATCTGTACATTGATTGCTTCTTGTTTTTTTACTTTTGTCTACCATAAGGCATTTAAAGGATTTTTTTTACGAGCCATATGGTTTTTAATGGCTGAAAGACATCGTTGATAATTTGCAAATGGATGCATCAGTAGCAGGGCACCTTGCTCACAACTGAGAGGTCTACAGGAGTGCTGTTAGGGAGGCAAAGTTCCGCAAGGGACATGCAAATAAATGAATGGTTTTGTTGTGTAGTTGAGAAATTCTAATTCTGAACTGCCGCGAAATTATAAAAATAGCACCATGTTATTTTCAGATAAAACATACATCCACGATAGTTGAACAGAAAGAAAACTGTTTGGCAATGATGTTTTTTCTCGGTAGGTAGAGAGTTAAAGAAGAAATTACACAATTTATTCTCTTCAACAGAAGACAACAATCTACTAGCCTAATGCGCATTATATGAAAGATTACTTAACCAAATTCTTCATTCTTGTCCCATGAACTAACAACTTATTTGTTTTAAATCATGTATAACAGGCTCGTAGGGGAGACAATTATGAGCATAATTCTTATTTTAAAAGTCAGTTAATGAGGCAGATACTGAAGAGGAGGTTAGAGCAGCTGTGAATTGTGTCCAAAGTACATGGACGATGGTCTTTCTTGTTTTAAAGTACACATACACAGACACACATACAGTGTGTGTGTGTGTGTGAGAGAGAGAGAGAGAGAGAGAGAGAGAGAGAGAGAGAGAGAATAATTCAAGAATCGAACGTAGAAGTGTTACTTTCAAAGGCTTTAAAACGCATTTCTTCATTTTGCAAAATTCACAATTTCATGCCTGCAGAGTTCACTCATGTACAAACCGCGGTGAAACTCTTATAGACGATTCCGTTAGAGGAAAAAAAGCTGTTGAAAATTAATTCAGAGTATGCATGGTGAAACTAAACAACGAAAGATAAATAAAGAACAAATCATTAATGACAGAACCAACATATTATGATATACGGGCGATAAAGATATTGCAGGAGAAACTTTGCATGAGACCATAAAAGTCTTCAAACATGTGCAGAAAAAGTGGGGTTAAAGATAAATTATGAGAGAACTGGCATGAGAATAGCAAGGCTAAAAAAAGTGGCAGACAGTAAAATCAGATCCAAATAGAAGGTTCAAGGATTAAAAGAATAGATTCATAGCCGGGGACATTCAGTAGCTCCAACATAATGAGAGATGAAATTAGAGCCAGGATACAAGCAGGGAGCAACACTTATTTTTCTTCTTAGACATTTGTTGGAATAAAAAAAAAACAACCTGTCCCACAGCATCAAACTAAATATATACAACACACAGATTAGACCCTTTGTCTTGTATGGATCACAAACACGGGCCACTACAAAACAGTATGAAGCATAGCTACAAATCATTGAAAGCAGAATCTTTAGCAGAGTTTTTGGACCGATTAGAGATCCTGTATCACATGAATGGAAAACTAGAAATAACAAAGAAATCCACACATTATTCCAATCTCCACTTATTACTACCATTATGGAAAACAAACAGACTGAGATGGCTTGGACACTTTGAGAAGATAGACGAGAATAGACAGACAAAAATGGCTTACACAGAAGTGATAAACGGAGGCAGACCAAGGCAACTGGGGCGTGACAATCTGGAAGAAGACCCACGAGCCCTAGGAGTGGACTTTTGACAGAAGAGAGAGGAAGGGAGACAAGTCTTGTCTCCAGCATAGAACCATAATAGCTCGGAAAGCTGAAAAAAGGAATGAGTGCGTCGATACACTACTCTGTAAATGTCTGCACGTAGAACATTTGTGTTTTCAAATGTGAGCGGAGAAAATGTTGCCTGTAACATATAAATGTGAGTTTAAAACGCTCACAGTTTGTATGCTTTTTTGTTTTAGGAGAAACCAGGAAAACAAATTGCTCTGATCTAGGCTGAAATTAAAGAACAATTCAGAAGAGTTCTTCAAATATCATGGACACAAAGAACAAATATATCCATACTACAAGAACTTAATATTGAAGAAGGCTGGCTAGTAAAGAGGATTAAACAAAGAAAACTGAAACATTTTGGACACATTAAACGTCATGATAATCTAGAGAAGACCGTCTTGGAAGGGTACATAATGGGAAAAAGAAAGAGAGGGAGACCAAGGCGAAGATGGCTGCAAGACATCGTTGATGATCTGCAAATGGATGCATCGCAATTGGCCATCTTGCTCACAACCGAGAGGTCTACAGGAGTGCTGTTAGGGAGGCAAAGTTCCGCAAGGGATATGTAAATGAATGAATGAATGAATGAAGGCTGAAATTATTGTACTTTAATGTGGTGAAGGAAAATGTATCACATGGTAGTGAAGTAAAGTGTATCACATGCTTTTATATCTTATCCGAAGGCCTTTAGTTCATTATCAGTTTTATCATCATTTAAGCGAGCACTCTATCACGTGGTGGAAGCTTGTTGACTGGCGGTTTGGTTATATTTTTAAAACACATAGGAAGACATATCGTCATTAGCTCTCTCTCTCTCTCTCTCTCTCTCTCCCTCCCTCTCTGTGTTTCTCTCTCCCTTTCTCGTTCTTTCTAATTAACTGTCTTCCTCTCACACTATGAACTACCTGTCGACATGCTCTGCTTATATTTTGATTAAACTGACGCAAAATTTCCACAGAAAAATGAAGTTGTGGAAAATGATCGCTGGAAAGTAAAAACATTAGTATATGTACTTCTTTCTTCCTTTCTTTGTTTCTTTCTTTGTTTCTTTCTTTCTCTCTGGAACTGTGAGTATAGGTGTTAAAGCGGGGTATTGCTGCTATGTTTTTTTTTCAGTCTCTGAGTAGAGCTAAATAACTCTCCCTAGTAAACAAAGAGCTGTAGATTGTCATGACTGTACCATGGACAGCCAAGAAAACCAAGGAAGAAATCTTAAGAGAGGCTGGAGTTAAAAGGCAAATTACAGCAAAGATCAGAGGCAGACAAACGTAGGGCATTTTCTGAGAAGATGAAAATTGGAACACATTGTGGCAACTGGAAAAATTGAGGGAAGAAGAGACAGAGGAAGACAGAGAGAGAGAGAGAGAGAGAGAGAAGTTACTGGATGGGCTGTCAATGTGGCTAGGACGAAAGTCACCGGTGGATCTCACAATCAAGTCTAAAGACAGGGAATTGTTGAGAGAAATGATCGCCTACGCCACGCGGTACGGCACTTGATTTTTTTTTTCAGTAAACAAATTAAGGCATTGTTAAGAGAGGTCAGTTCAGTGGGCATAACATCCCTTGACGAGACTGAAAAACTCGCCAAAGACAGGAAATCTTGGGGAACTATGTGACGTTTAGCGGCACGGGAAGGATGTAAGGAATTAAGTAAAAAAATAACTGGCAACAGAGCAAAATACATGGACCAGTCATTCGATCAGTTAATAAAGAAATAGCGAGCAAAGACACTGCCCGTTTCTGCAGTCAGCTGGCGTCAGGGGAGGCAAATCATAGCTGACCAAGACCCTGCCACACTTCTCCGTTGGCATCCTCAGTAAGAGGCTTACCCTGGCTAACGGGCCAGGGATCGCCATAGTCCCCATGGTGGTGGAATCTGCTAAAGAAGCACTGCACACTAACACCCTACCACCCCCTGCTTCTTAGCTCCACCTAGAGACTGAAAAAATAGACCCCTTAACCCGCTTTCAGTCCGACACCAGCAAAGAACACCAGCTCACAGTCCCAGGGAGATAGAAGAGAAGGCAAATGAAACCAAAAAATAGAAAAACAGTTTGATTTAAGTAAATTCTGTTTTTTACCACCATATAAACACACATAATAACCTGAAATACACTTGGAATGCTGTTCCCACCTGCTATTATTGTGCAAAATGCCAGAACTAAATCCAGGACAAACACTTGTAAACGCAGGGCTCCTAACCCTTACCGCGCCAAACCCCCAACAAAACCGACACCCTAAGAGTTAATACTTTTAAACTTTACCAGTCGTTTACCTCATTCTGCAGGTGTCGTCGTCAGTGGAAGCCCAGGCAGAGAATGACGCATACAAACAGTCAGGTGTCAATGCTAGATAAATATCACCGCTCGCCGGTGTTTACAAAAACTCGTTCAAACAGGAAACAGAATGTCTCTTCAAGTGGTCAACTGGAGGGAGATGGAGCAACATTTTCCAGCAGAAAAGGAGGGGGGGGATGGGGTCAGGATAATTTTTTTTTTCAGCATAGAAAAAAAAATGGAAAAATATGCAGACATTTAAAATGAAGTGTACAGCTTGGCGTGGTTTGTACTGTGAAGATATAAGACCAAGTTAGGAGCGAAAATCCAGTGTTTTGTGAGGTGGTGATATTCATGGATCTGTAGCGCACCCTTCTCTTTCAAGTCGTGACTTGTAGTTACTGTTACTATAGTAATGTTGATGGCTCTGTAGTGTAACCTTCTCTTTCAAGTAGTGACTTGTAGTTACTGTTACTATAGTAATGTTGATGGCTCTGTAGTGTAACCTTCTCTTTCAAGTCGTGACTTGTGTTACTGTTACTATAGTAATGTTGATGGCTTTGTAGTGTAACCTTCTCTTTCAAGTCGTGACTTGTGTTACTGTTACTATAGTAATGTTGATGGCTCTGTAGTGTAACCTCCTTTTTCAAGTCGTGGCTTGTAGTTGTCTGTTACTATGTGATGTTAATGATTCTGTAGTCTAAACTTCTCTTTCAAGTCGTGACTCGTAGTTATCTGTTACTATGTGATGTTAATGATTCTGTAGTCTAAACTTCTCTTTTCAAGTCGTGGCTTGTAGTTATCTGTTACTATGTGATGTTAATGATTCTGTAGTCTAAACTTCTCTTTTCAAGTCGTGGCTTGTAGTTATCTGTTACTATGTGATGTTAATGATTCTGTAGTCTAAACTTCTCTTTTCAAGTCGTGGCTTGTAGTTATCTGTTACTATGTGATGTTAATGATTCTGTAGTCTAAACTTCTCTTTTCAAGTCGTGACTTGTAGTTATCTGTTACTATGTGATGTTAATGATTCTGTAGTCTAAACTTCTCTTTTCAAGTCGTGACTTGTAGTTATCTGTTACTATGTGATGTTAATGATTCTGTAGTCTAAACTTCTCTTTCAAGTCGTGACTTGTAGTTGTCTGTTACTAGGTGGTATTAATGGCTCTGTAGTGTAACCGTCTCTTCCAGCGATCTTGGACTGAGTGATGTTCATGGCTCGCTAAACTAGTTCTTTCTTTCAAATCATGATTTCTAACGGGGTCTTGGTTTCAGTGATGTTCATGTCTCTGTCAGATAACCCTCTCTTCCAAATAATGACTTTCAGTAATCTTGACTTCAGAGACGTACACAACTTCCAAGTCATGATTTCCAGTGATGTGTGAGATGATCATGGCTCTATAACCGAATCTTGTGCACAGGGACATAACTCTCAGCCAGTATAATTGGCACTTAACAATGCAGCACTTTCTCCAAACGTCTGCATTGAGTGATGATATTATACTTGGCACTATTTCTTGGCTCGGCTGCTGGACATATTCTAACAGAAAAGGATCTAAGTTTTATGTTCAGTCTGGTTTATTGTTGCTTATTCAGGATTTGAGAGGTCATAATGTTCAGTTTATGTGTTTTCATTAACTTTTCTCAGAATGACCAGCAGCGCGAAGCGAAGGTTATGGGCCGCAACTTTTACTTTTAAGTTTACTTCTGTTGCCAGGCACCGCCCACATCAGACTTTCATGTCCTGAAGGTCGTGGAAATATGGGCCTAACATTGTATCCTCAATATATGGGGAGAATGAGAAGGAAAAAAAAAGAGCCTTAATGAAAAGGAACCTGGAGTTTTACCTTCATCCTTTACTTCTGTTACTCTGTGTTGTAACAGCGAAAACTTTGCGAGATAAAGAGACGTCATTTCCCACAGATGGGATCTTCACTTTCTTGAAACTTATTTAACTTCTGAAAACTTTCGTTAAAGAAAAGAACTCCTACACGAATGAAAAAATATGCGAACTCGGGACCTCATTATAATTAATCTTGAAAAAAGAAAATCGAAAATATGAAACGGTATTTGCAGAAAAGTGTGGCGATAGGTTGATGACTGTTGAAGAGATTTCTATGCCTCGACTCATATCGGGCGAGGCAAATGCAAACATTGATTATATTCAGTGGGCGTGTCCTTAGGCCCGCCTGGCTGTCCTTCGCAAGACAGGTTCTTGGCGTTCAGGTTTCAGCATTTTTCACAAATAGTTATGTTTGAAATCAAAGCCGTTTATTTGGCTCTATTTAGGGCAAATCAAGTTAGAGAATTTTATCAAGCAATCTGGGTTCGACGCTTTTGTGTGCATGTCTGCGTGCGAGCGTTATCGAAAGATAACTAGAGACTTCATCCAAGCTATTTTCACTTTCCTGAATATAATGAAGGATATTTTCAGGTATACAAACAAAGAAGACGCTCTGCGACGGGTTGCCACTGACAACCAAGGCTGACGTCTTCGGTTTTTTTCTTTACTGTTTCTTAAAATCAGGAAGGGCGTAGTTTACACCCACGCTTCTGTAGTTCAAAGTTTTTTTTTTAAAATGTTCCATAACAACCATTATTGCAGCATACACTTAGCATACACTTTTATACAGCATGGTATAAAATTAATTAAGTTTGCTGTTTTCTGTCTTTAAAATGCCGCTTCCATTATATTTCATTATAACCTTCAGTATAAAAGACGCAGTTTCGTGCATTGGCTGGGAACTGTCAAATGTCAAATAATGATCGAAAGAAGTAACAAAGAGATAAGCGTACCGTTTAACCTTCCGCTTCTAACAGCCATTATGAAAAAATAGCGGACTGATGTGTCTCAGGCATTTAGAGAGAATAGAGGAGGATATACAAACAAAGAGGACTATACAGAAGTGATGAAAGGTGATAGAACAAGACTTAAGACATTGACAACCATCGCTAGATAACCTAGAAGAAGCTATAAGCGCTCTTGGATCGACAGTTGTCAAGAAAAGATCAAGTACAGAGAGGAATGAAGACAAATACATAGTTGCCTTGTCTGCAGCAGTGAGCCTCAGTAGCTATGAAAGCTGATGAATTCAGCAGCCGCTCACAGCAAAAGAGGAAGAAAATAATGATGTAAATAATGATGTAAATAATGACGTAAAGGAACAACCATATACAAAAGTCATTCTAACGTCACTGAATGAAATAATAGCCCCTTGTCGGCAATAACACGGTTCACTTTTTTAAAAATGAACATTTTAAAAAAGTTATCAGATTTGTGAACAAACTGAAAAGAAAAAAAACAGATTTATTAATAATAAACCGAAAAAAAACATGGTCAGAAACCTGATTTATGTATATAAGCGACGGGAGGAGACGAGGGAATATTCGATGAAAGAAGAGAACAGAACCAATGACTGTGAGGAAGAAAGAAGAGAACAGGATCAATGACTGTGAGGAAGAAAGAAGAGAACAGAAGCAATGACTGTGAGGAAGAAAGAAGAGAACAGGACCAATGACTGTGAGGAAGAAAGAAGATAACAGGACCAATGACTGTGAGGAAGAAAGAAGAGAACAGAACCAATGACTGTGAGGAAGAAAGAAGAGAACAGGACCAATGACTGTGAGGAAGAAAGAAGAGAACAGGACCAATGACAGCGAGGAAGAAAGAAGAGAACATAACCAATGACTGTGAGGAAGAAAGAAGAGAACAGGACCAATGACTGTGAGGAAGAAAGAAGAGAACAGAACCAATGACTGTGAGGAAGAAAGAAGAGAACAGGACCGAGGAAGAAAGAATAGAACAGGACCAATGACTGTGAGGAAGGAAAAAGATAACAGGACCAATGACTGTGAGGAAGAAAGAAGAGAACAGAACCAATGACTGTGAGGAAGAAAGAAGAGAACAGGACCAATGACTCTGGGGAAGAAAGAAGAGAACAGGACCAATGACTGTGAGGAAGAAAGAAGAGAACAGGACCAATGACTGTGAGGAAGAAAGAAGAGAACAGAACCAATGACTGTGAGGAAGAAAGAAGAGAACAGGACCTAGGAAGAAAGAAGAGAACAGGACCAATGACTGTGAGGAAGAAAAAAAAGATAACAGGACCAATGACTGCGAGGAAGAAAGAAGATAACAGAACCGAGGAAGAAAGAAGAGAACAGGACCAGTGACTGTGAGGAAGAAAGAAGAGAAGAGGACCAATGACTGTGAGGAAAAAAGAAGAGAACAGGACCAATGACTGTGAGGAAGAAAGAAGAGAAACGATGATTTTATGAATGGTGCTAGTGTTAATGTGCTTCATTTTAAGACTTACGTCCTCTTGATCTATTTTGTCTCTGCTACTGATTTTTAAATTGTTATCTTCTTGATCTATTTCATCTCTGCTGCTATTTTAAAAGTTTTATCGTCTAGATTTTTAGAGTCTGTATTGTCACTTGTATTTTCGTGTTCTATTTAACCTCTGCTGTCACTTTAAAACTTGTACCTTTTTTATGTATATAGTCTCTGGTGTCACTTTCAGACTTGTGTCTCCTTGATATTTATAACCCCTGCTGTCACTTTAAAACTTGTACCTTTTTTATGTATAAGGCCTCTGTTATAGTAAAACTTGTATATTCTTGATGTATAAAGTCTCTGGTACAGTAAAAGTTGTATCTTGTTGACACACATATCATAGTCTCCGCTACCACTTCAAAGGTCTTATCTTCTTGATCTATATCGTTCCTGTTGTCATTATACAACTAAAGAAGTTGTAGAGAAGTACAGACAGAATTTTAAAAACTTAGGCTTACAAAGGCATGCATTTTTCCCTATCGCAATATACGCCTGCGAAACCTGGACACTTAACAAAACAGCTGAGAATCTCACTAGTGCCTTTGAATGTATATGCTATAAAAGAAAGAGTCCTACAAATATCATGGATACAAAAAAGAACAAATATATCCATACTGCAAGAATTTAATATTCAAGAAGGTTGACTAGAAAAGAAGATTAAACAGAGAAAACTTAAATATTTTGGACATATTAAACGTCGTGATAATTTAGAGAAGACCGCCTTGGAAGGGTACATAATTGGAAAAAGAGAGGAAAACAAAGGCGAAGATGGCAACAAGACATTGTTGATGATCTGCAAATGGATGCATCAGCAACAGTGAATCTTGTTTACAACCGAGAGGCCTTCAAGAGAGCTGTTAGGGAGACAAAGTTACGGAAGGAACATGGTAATGAATAAATGAATGAATGTCATTACGCGATTTGTAACGTCTTGATCTATATACCCTCTTCTGTAACTTTAAAACATGTGTCTTCTTTATATACATAATCTTTGCGGTCCATTGTAAAACTCTTATAGCCTCCGCTTGTTTGCTGTAGATTTTAAACTCTTGTCTTAACTTTCAGTATAGACTTTAAAACGTACATAATTGTAATATTATTTTACAAACTTCTACTTCATTAATCCCGTTTAAATGTGCGTAAAACACGTTCCGCTACGTGGCTTATTTTGTGTTTATTGAACGGGAAGGTGGAGCAGAGAAAATGCTGGTAAACAAGGGACTGACGGTGGACACAGCCAAGAAGATAGCAAAGGACTGAAAAAAGCGGAAATCTTTTGCTACAAGCAGCTCCAAGTATTTTGAGCATTGAAAGGGCAAAAGATAGAGAAAACTGAATGCGCCTCATTATGTGTACATACTGAGTACATAGTGTACATGCGTGGTTTTAGGATTAAAGTTTTCTTCTATATTTTCGGGTTCAATGCGTATAAACCAGCACAGTATAGTAGTGGTTTAGTGCGCATAATCCAGCAGCGTATAATAGTGGTTCAGTGCGCATAATCCAGCACCGTATAGTAGTGGTCCATTGCGTATAATCCAGCACCGTATAGTAGTGGTTCAGTGGGCATAGTCCAGCACCGTGTAGTAGTGGTTCAGTGCGCATAGTCCAGCACCGTGTAGTAGTGGTTCAGTGCGCATAGTCCAGCACCGTGTAGTAGTGGTTCATTGCGCATAATCCAGCACCGTATAGTAGTGGTCCATTGTGTGTAATCTAGCACCGTGTAGTAGTGTTTCAGTGCGCATAATCCAGCACCGTATAGTAGTGGTCCATTGCGTATAATCCAGCACCGTGTAGTAGTGGTTCAGTGCGCATAATCCAGCATTGTATAGTAGTGGTCCATTGCGTATAATCCAGCACCGTGTAGTAGTGGTTCAGTGCGCATAATCCAGCGCCGTATAGTAGTGGTTCATTGCGTATAATTCAACACCGTATAGTAGTGGTTCATTGCGTATAATCCAACACCGTATAGTAGTGGTCCATTGCGTATAATCCAGCACCGTGTAGTAGTGGTTCAGTGCGCATAATCCAGCACCGTGTAGTAGTGGTTCAGTGCGCATAATCCAGCACCGTGTAGTAGTGGTTCATTGCGTATAATCCAACACCGTATAGTAGTGGTTCAGTGCGCATAATCCAGCACCGTGTAGTAGTGGTTCAGTGCGCATAATCCAGCACCGTGTAGTAGTGGTCCATTGTGTGTAATCCAACACCGTATAGTAGTGGTCCATTGCGTTTAATCCAACACCCTATAGTAGTGGTCCATTGTGTGTAATCCAACACCGTATAGTAGTGGTCCATTGCGTATAATCCAACACCCTATAGTAGTGGTCCATTGTGTGTAATCCAGCACCGTATAGTAGTGGTCCATTGTGTGTAATCCAGCACCGTATAGTAGTGGTCCATTGTGTGTAATCCAGCACCGTATAGTAGTGGTCCATTGTGTGTAATCCAGCACCGTATAGTAGTGGTCCATTGCGTATAATCCAGCACCGTATAGTAGTGGTCCATTGCGTATAATCCAACACCCTATAGTAGTGGTCCATTGCGTATAATCCAACACCCTATAGTAGTGGTCCATTGCGTATAATCCAACACCCTATAGTAGTGGTCCACTGTGTGTAATCCAGCACCGTTCTGTAACGCCCAGAACATATAACATTTGATAATTCTGAGTTAAAACTGACCTGTTACATGGAGGTAAAGATTTCTGTCACAAAAGCAAGTAACGAATCTCTTTTTCCTCTTTACTTTCAGTTCACATTTTAAATGTTTGTTTACCGTGCTTCTAGATTTTATGAAAATGTTGTATTTGTCCCATATTTTATTGTACATTGTTCTTCAGATCTTTGTTTTGTTAATTAAGGCAGCATTTTGAAAAGCAGAGACGATATGTGCACACAAAAGTCGCCATTGAGAGCTTTCCTAAATACTGATAGTTTGGGGGGGGGGGGGGAAATGTGTTTGTAACTATTCCGCCTGCGTGTTTTCTAAAGGAAGTAACATCACGAAATAAAACGATCCACTTGCCAGTTTTCTAAAGGAAGTAACCTACATAAAATAAAACGATCCACTTGCAGTTTTCTAAAGGAAGTAACCTACATAAAATAAAACGATCCACTTACCTGTTTTCTAAAGGAAGTAACCTACATAAAATAAAACGATCCACTTGACAGTTTTCTAAAGGAAGTAACCTACATAAAATAAAACGATCCACTTGCCAGTTTTCTAAAGGAAGTAACCTACATAAAATAAAACGATCCACTTACCTGTTTTCTAAAGGAAGTAACCTACATAAAATAAAACGATCCACTTGACAGTTTTCTAAAGGAAGTAACCTACATAAAATAAAACGATCCACTGGCCAGTTTTCTAAAGGAAGTAACCTACATAAAATAAAACGATCCACTTACCTGTTTTCTAAAGGAAGTAACCTACATAAAATAAAACGATCCACTTACCTGTTTTCTAAAGGAAGTAACCTACATAAAATAAAACGATCCACCTGCCTGTTTTCTAAAGGAAGTAACCTACATAAAATAAAACGATCCGCTTGCCAGTTTTCTAAAGGAAGTAACTTACAGGAAATAAAACGATGAAATGTAAGGATATTTCTTCCGCTTAGAGCAGACTTCACTGGTAACAGTGTCTAAAATTCCAAACTTTTATTCGATCATAGCTTTCTTCTTCTCTGTTCCTGGTATTTCTACTCCAAACGTTTTTTTTTTTCTTTTTTGGTCCTTGCCACTTGGCTAACCTAAGATATTTATTTCTCTCATTCTTCCTCCCTTTTTTCCGTTTCCCCTGAGTTTCCCAGTGATCAACGTTCTCTACTTCCTATCTATTCATTGAATGTCTGTAGAAGTTTTCATTGCCTTCCCACTATATCTTTATTTATAGCAATTTTGATTTTCTGCAAGTTCCTGAAAAGTTTCTTCTGTTTTTTTCCTGGTCGCCCAGTGTTTATGTTGTAATCTTCTTCTTAGTATTTTACGGCGTGCAGGTCATAACGTTTCCGTTTAGCCCAAAGAAGTCTGGCACTTATTCCCTTCAAGCACAGCCTAGCTTTACGTCATCATCATCATCATCATCATAGAAAAGTTCTCCGAACTGAACAATTTATCAAATTCATACAAACACAGCAATTTATCAAATTCATGAATCCAAATAAAAATATATAAGATCACTGCATCATAAAACAATGTTTTATGTAACAAAAAAAAATCTACATCCAGGTTCTCGGAGAGAATATTTTGTAGTCTTTTATGAACACCCCTCTCCCCCTAACCTCTCCCTCCCCGGGGCTCATCTGTTTTCGTTCACTACGTCCCTTTTTCACTAAGCTCTCCGGGCTCTACCCATAAAACAGGGGAGAAACTCCGGGCTCTACCCATAAAACAGGGGGGAAACTCCGGGCTCTACCCATAAAACAGGGGAGAAACTCCGGGCTCCACCCTTAAAACAGGGGAGAAACTCCGGGCTCTACCCATAAAACAGGGGAGAAACTCCGGGCTCCACCCGTAAAACAGGGGGGAAACTCCGGGCTCCACCCATAAAACAGGGGGGAAACTCCGGGCCCTGGAGCGATGCACCCGTAGGACCCTCACCACCCTTTCTAATAGGGCCTTTGTAGATCTGTTGTGGTATTTGCACACACCTTTGCCAAAATCAACAGAGCTTTTGGAGAATTGATTATATCATTTATAACTTTGTGCTTGTGTGTGTGTGTCAATAACTTTCAGAAGTCATTACTTCTGTCATGATGATCGTGCCCGCACACTTAAGGCTTGACCTACATGGTTGTCATTAGATGGATGCGAAATCAATGGAACTATTCTTTCCTGGTAGGGAGTGTTTTAAGATCATTTTAAAAATGGAGAGGGAAAAAATTACGACAGAATTTCTTTATATTACCGGCATACACGGCCCACCAGAAATTTAGAGTAAGCGGGAAAAAAATAAATAGAAAGTACAAAAAGCAAACAACGAAAGTTAATGCCTTTAACACAGAATATTTGTCATGTCTGTCATTTATCTCAGTTCACAGACTTAAGTGTGTGGCCGGGCCTGAACGCGGTGAAGATCGTTATTAATTGTGTTTTTCTAAAACTTTGTAACAAGTCTAGCAACATAAGTTTCTGTCATTCGACCCTGTAACAAGTCTAACAACATAACTCCGTCATTGATTCGACCTTGTAACAAGTCTAACAACATAACTTTGTGTCATTCGACCTTGTAACAAGTCTAGCAACATGAATCTGTGTCGTTCGACCTGGTAACAAGTCTAGCAACATAACTTTGTGTCATTCGACCTTGTAACAAGTCTAGCAATATAACTTTGTGTCATTCGACCTTGTAACAAGTCTAGCAACTCACCTCTGTGTCATTCGTTTGTTTTCTGAAGACAGTCTCTTAAAAACACAACCTTGAGGTTTGCTTTCTGGAGACATCCAATAAGCTCATTAGCGTTCTCTGTTAGACCTCCATTTCCCACTGATAGATTAATCATCATCATCATCATCATCATGTGCCATGCCGACTGGCGTTGGCTATTATGCTTCTCCAGAGTATCCGATCCTTCATGCAGGCCATCAGCTCAGTTGGTGATCTCCTCTCACACCATCCCGTCAGACTGTCCAGTATCATTTCTCTTGGTCTTCCTCTTGATCTTCTTCCTTCTATTTTTCCTGTTGTTATAATATTTTCAATGCCCCCTCTTCTCATTGCAAGTCCTATGAAAGTACATTGTCTCTCTCTTATCTTTTTGACAAGGTTTTTTGTCTCTCCAGCTCTTCTCAAACATTCTCCATTAGTTATTTTTGCTGTCCAGGGAATTCGCAACATTCTTCTAATAAACCACATTTCTGCTGCTTCCAATTATTTTTGTGCAGACCTGCCTATTGTCCATGATTCACTTCCATATAACAAGATAGGTTCAATATAGCATTTTAGGACTCGTTTTCTAACATTCATTGATAAGGATGTGTTGGTTAATCATGCGTTCATTATTCCTTGCTAAGACATTTTGACTGGAAAAATGAGACACATTTATGATAATGCACAAGATACCGAACTTTCGGGACATCTTTTATCAGTAGCTCCCAAACTTTTATCAGGCAGTGGACTTTAAGATCGATGATAATTTGCTGTGAACTACCTACACCTTCCCTACATTTGGTGATAAAATTAAAACCTTATATTTGAGAATTTGTAAGTTTAGACTCTTGTGTGTGAACAGCTTTTACAAAAACTAGGCTTGCTACACAGACCTGGCATAACCCTCCCTCCTTGAACTACAGCTTAAGAAGATGCTGTACGGCTGTGCCCTGTTATTGACATCTACATAAGAAAACATCCCCACCCACATCTGCTGACGCCCTCGTTATACAGAAGTGCAACTAGGATCTGTAGGTAGCGCCCAGGGCAAATCAAAACATGGCTGCCTTTGAAAAAAAAATGAATCCCATATAATTATGTATGTTTCACATAAAAGATTATTGCAGTTTTTACCAGTTGACATATAAACTGACGGCCTTGTCTTAGTCTTCCCGGACGTCTCCCGTCTGTCTCACTATAATTCCGTCTCTGATTATAAAATAATAAATATAAATAATAAACAAATATAAAATATACAATATTTATAAAATAAATATAAATAATTTCAGGGCGTAATTCTCCGTACCAGGAAACAGGCTGCATCTCTTACTTTTGTGCAAAAAAACAATATACACAGCTTTCATGTTTACACATAAAAATATTCACAAATTTTAAAAAAAACACCTACACATGTTTACACATAAAAATTTTCACATATATAAAAACAGCTAAATTTGTTTACACGTAAAAATTCTCATATATATAAAAACACCCAGACATGTTTACACATAAAAATATTCATAGATATAAAACACGTACACATGTTTACGCATATAAATACCCACATATATACAAACACCTACACATGTTTATACATAAAAACATTCACATATATACTAACACCTACACACAACATATAATCATAGCTACGGATCAGTTTTGGATGTTTCTTCAAGCTGAGTGGTTGCAGTTGCTGCTCTGTTCGCCACGGACGCAGAAGCCCGCCATCTAACAACATCACACACTCACACACAAAAACACATACGTACACACTCAGATCCCACCGCTCAAGAGATAGGGATGAAATTCAGAGTCTAGTTTTATAAGTTTATGCTAAATGAACAGTTTGTCAAGAAAATGTTTACTTTCCAGGTGTATGATGGAAACACGTCTTTCAATATACTCGATGCTCTCCCTTGCTTTAGCGTGTCTGGTCTTGTTTCTGTTTATGTGAGGCTGCAACAGTTTCTGTCACTTTATTCGAGGGGCAGTGCAGAAGAGAGAAGAAGACAAGAAGATTGTAGGGAGGGATTAGGAGAAGAAGTGAAAGTGCTAATTTTATTTATTTACTGAAAGATTGTGGAGAGAGAGAGAGAGAGAGAGAGAGAGAGAGAGAGGGATGGAGGGAGAGACAATGAGAGAGATAAGGAGAGAGAGAGGGAGACAGCGTGAAAGAGAGAGAGAGAGGAGGGGGAGCTTTAACTTTTACGAATGAATTTTGCTTTCAAAGAGCAGGTCAGTCCTGCGTTCTGCATTTTCCTACAATATGCTGACAACGTTAACGATGACCATATAAGTGACCTCGACGAAGAATAGCTGCGATTGGTCAAAAGAACTTTACCGTGTGGGTGTGTGTGTGTGTGTGTGTGTGAGAGAGAGAGAGAGAGAAAACAAACGAACGAAGAAATTTATTTTCAAAGAGTTATTTTTTTATACAAATAGGAAACAACAAGGCTTTCTCACAGCAAAGAAACAGAATACAGTTTTGTATAGTTAGTTCTGGGGGAAAAAGTCATAGATAAAGCACTTATAGACGTGAGAGAAAGAAAAATGACAGAGAATTACCTGGGATTTGAATCACGGACTACCTTAGGAGGAGCAGGCAGTCGTCTAAGCACGACAACGCATTAACAAACTTCGCTATCTCGCACCCAAAGAGTGCACTCTCCTCTGGCATTCTGCCTTTCATCAGGCAACTTTCATATTATTTCAGACATTCTACATCACTTATTTAAGCATAAAAATAAAATGTTCTGCATTCAGCAAACATGACTAACATTGAAATAACAAAACGCAATTACCAAAACAGAGAGAGTAGAAGAGAGACTTTGCTGCATATGCTTTCCACGCGTTTGTATGGTGATTATATGTGTTTCAAGTGTATCTTTCCATTCATTTTTTCATGAAAATCATTTTTATGACAGTCTGTCCTTCATTCATGTTCATCCAATCTCATACTCGCTTTTCTGCCTCATTCATTCGTAAGTTTGAATGTCAGCTTCCTCCATCAACTTGTCTAACATTAACTTGTCTACCTTCAACTTGTCTAACATTAACTTGTCTACCTTCAACTTGTCTAACATTAACTTGTCTACCTTCAACTTGTCTAACATTAACTTGTCTAACATTAACTTGTCTAACATTAACTTATCTAACACTCACTTAACGTTTATTTATCTAGCATCTCTTTATCGAATATTTGCATATCTAATATTTGTTTAATTAAGTTCTTGTTCAACTAATATTTTTTTCTCTACAATCTGTTTATCTAACAGTTACATAACTAACATCTGTTTAGCTTACATTCATATATCTAACATTTATTTTTTCTAACATTATTTCTAACATACTTCAATATTCTGTTTATCTAACATTTGCTAAAACAGCATGTGCTTATCTAACGTTTGTTAATACAGCATACGAATATGTTTATCTAGCATTAGTTAATGCAGTAACTGTTTATCTAGCACTATTTATGGAACATTTGCCAATGTAATATCTGCTTATCTAACATTTTGCTAATGTAGCACCTGGTTATCTAACATTTTGCTAATGTAGCACCTGGTTATCTAACATTTTGCTAATGTAGCATGTGATTTTCTAACATTTGTTTAGGTAACATTTGCTCGTGTGTACATTCTGTTCATCGTTTTGGCACATATTCGAAACCTACCACTTTTAACATGTAATAACAATCATGCTTATATTTTTCAGGCGGTGTCATAACTTTCGAGGACAAGAATAACAACATCAAAGAGAAATCTGAGGATTATCATTAATAAACGACCCGGAGGCTTGATCTCTTATCTTCGGAGAGCACATTTACTTGCCTCCATTTTCTTCTTCTGTTGGTGACAACAGCGTAACAAAGTGTGAAGCGCTCTAGAACTGATAATGTCTGCTCTGAGATTTTGGGAAATGACCGCATTTGCTATGTATCAGAGTGCTTTAGATAATTACTTCATCGTCATGTTGAATTCCAGAGGCCTTGTTTCTTACTTCCTGGTAATAATTTAATCATACATCACGTGACGGATACCATTTTTGAAGCGATACAAGGACTCCATAGTTCAACATGCACGATCACGATCACAGGGGATCTCATTTTATAGTCAGGACGTCCCCACCACAAGCTGGAGAGTTTCTCCCCAACGTGCAGAGCCTCTCAACGCATCATCATCATCAACATCATCATCATCAACAGCCTTACCAAGAACAAAAATACCATCATCAAGTGCAGCATCAGCAATACCCACAGCATTATTTTCAGCACCGTCACCATAATACCCAATTGCAACAACAACAACAACAACAACTGCAGCAACAACAACAACAACAGAGGAGTCAGTACGAGAATCAAACTGCGTTTAATCATTCAACTCTCCCAGGCATCACTTCATCGACAGTTACCAGCGGGGCTGGCTGCGGCGCCGACGAGTTTGAGGATGTTGACGAGGACCAGATAAGCGACCTGGAAGAAGAAGAAGAACTCAGACTCTCCTACGAACGCTATCGCCATAGCTTCTACAAACAGCCGGACGTGGCCTCACAACTTCTGCAGTTCGCGGACATGGTCAGTGCGGACATTAAGAAGTACTTCGGCCGCTCGAAAGACCAGGATGATGCCTGCGACGTCTACGAGGACAAATGGGCCACCGCCAAGTCTGGAAGGGAACTCTACTACGCAGATCTCCTCAGGATAGCGCAGGGAGATACTGAACCCGCCAGCAAAACCACAAAGAAGTCCACTTCATCCTTATCTTCACCCTCATCGTCCTCATTATCGCCACATCATGAAAATGACAACAGATCACAATTCAGTGGGAAAAGAGATGATTCAGTCGGTATGGGCCCGCTTACTGAACTCTTCGAATACGGTCTTCCTAGTTTCTTCCAAGGAGACAAAAAACATTGTGCTGTGACCTCCAGATCGAAGGTGAGCTGTCCCACCATGCATCGCGCTAGCAAGAACGCAGCTCGTATTATTCCCATGCATGAACGAAATTTTCCCGAAAGTTTCTGGCGTGAGCCATCCTTTCGAGGAACTGGATTAACCTGTAGCTATTCCAGTAGGTCAGAGGTTACACATAATAATATGCTGACGTCATCAAAACTGCCTGACTTCAGTGACCTTGTAGAGAGTTGGCAGGGCGGGATAGATGACATGTCTTCAGGTGCACTTGACAAAGGGAGTATGAAAGATATTTCAGTGGATCACCAACGACTATAACATTTTTTTTTAAAAAGCCATTTTTTGTGCTGTTAGAAAGTATTTATCAAAGCGTCTACGCAAATGTTTCTACAAACATGGTAAACAGATGGACAGTACTCCTGGTTTGAGTGATTGTTACTGGTTGTTTTAAACACTATAATGTTATAATTTTGCTGACGAAACTAGGGCTTAAATGTGGTTAGTTCAGCCGTAATGATCAGCCGCATATACTGAGCCAGTATCTGGTACTCAAAGGAAGAGTGTCTGTCTCCAGAGCAATAGTTCGCCAAGTGCTTCTTATGTTATGCTCTCTAGTGATCTCCTAGTTAGTGAGATTGTGCGACAGCTTCAGTGAGATTGTGTGACAGCCTTAGTGAGATTGTGTGACACCCTTAGTGAGACTGTGTGAAAGCCTTAGTGAGATTGTGTGATAGCCTTAGTGAGATTGTGCGACAGCTTCAGTGAGATTGTATGACACCCTTAGTGAGATTGTGTGACACCCTTAGTGAGACTGTGTGACAGCCTTAGTGAGATTGTGTTAAAGCTTCAGTGAGATTGATAGCGTCAGCGTAGATTTTGTGACAGCCTTAGCGAGACTGTGAGACAGCTTCTGTGAGATAGCGTGACAGTCTCAGTGAGACTACATGACAGCCTCCGGACATTGTGTGACAGCTTTAGTGAGATTGTGTGATAACCGCAAGCGAAGAATATTTCACTCCACTGTGATGTTTGTGCTACAGACTCTTTAGTCTTCGACTGGTGACGCTTATAATACCAAGCTCATAGACTATACCCAACTACATCTCATATGTAGTCTATGACTCTGTATAATAATGCTTGTGTAATAAACTTTGAAACGCTAAACGATGAAGTCGATCACGAAACTTTGAGGCCATGAATGATGAAACTTGTGTCACCAAACTTCTTCCAAAGGGAAGAAGTCAGAACGAAATTAAAAATACAAGGATTTAATGTTAACAATTTTCTTAAGACTTGCTCTCAAAATGAAGGAAACTTGACCTGTCAGGCTCTGATAACCCTAAATCAACGAAACAATAAGATCATTTGCTCTTGGAGTTGGCCAAAAATAGAACATTCTGAAACAAAAACTTTTGTTGGTTATGCAAATGGTTTATTAACTGAATGTGTTTGTAAACAGTAAGTGGAGCAACAACAACAAAAAAATAGTAGAGCAAAAAAAAATCACTATTATTTGAGCAAACAATGACAAAAATTAAATAGCCTCAGAACAAAAAAATATCTCAACAAAACAAATATAAATGGCGAACTTTCTGCTGGTAGAAGCTGTTGACAGGTCCTGTTTGTTGATAACTTTCAACTGAACGTCTGGCTAACGGTAACCATGTTGTACTACTTCCAGCCACTCTTGTCCTGGAATACGTAAATGTTTATGTCAATCACAGACCACAGAAAATGCTCTTCCACACACTGAGATTATTATCAGGGTTTGCTCTCCCTACTTGCCGCTATTCTAGAGGCTGGCGACCAAGATCATATCGCGCACTAGTGACAGGAAAGCTCATTCAATCAACAACAACGGCTTGAATGAAGGAGGATAAATGTTGAAGATAAAATACCAGTTTCCATACCATTTAGGCATATATGGGGGAGCTGTGTTAGGGCCCGTATTTCCAAGACCCTCATCGCCTGAAAATCTGATGTGGTCAGTGTCATGTCTGCCAGCATTCATCTTCCGGGATTTCTCTGCTACCCGTTTTTTGAGAGGCTGGGTAGACTCCGGTTCCTTTTTGGTGTGGTGGTACCTGAAAAATATCCCACCGCTGGGACTTGAACCTGCCGCAACCGGATTAGCTGACCGAGCTCCTAACCGCCCAGGCTGGATGGAAAAATAATGGAAAACATAAGAACTAGCCAGTGAAATATTTCAGTCATTTCAAGAATGGCTACACAGTAATGAAAGTATATGACAGGGAAAAGTAGAAGGAAGAAGAAGCAGAGGGCGACAATGATATGGGTCGGCGGACAATACTGATAGCAGTCAAGCTTCCCTGAAGAAGATTATGTTGATAGCAGTCAATCTTCCTTGAAGAAGATTATGTTGATAGCAGTCAACCTTCCCTGAAGAAGATTATGTTGATAGCAGTCAACCTTCCCTGAAGAAGATTATGTTGATAGCAGTCAATCTTCCTTGAAGAAGATTATGTTGATAGCAGTCAACCTTCCTTGGAGAGAGCTGACAGAAGATGATGTTGATAGCAGTCAACCATCCTTGAAGAAGATGGTGTTAATAGCAATCAACTTTCCTTTAAGAATATGATGTTGATAGCAGTCAACCTTCCTTGAGAGGACAGAAGATGATGATGATAGCAGTCACTCTTCCTTGAGAGGACAGAAGATGATGTTGATAGCAGTCAACCTTCCTTGAGAGGACAGAAGATGATGTTGATAGCAGTCAACCTTCCTTGAGAGGACAGAAGATGATGTTGATAGCAGTCACTCTTCCTTGAGAGGACAGAAGATGATGTTGATAGCAGTCACTCTTCCTTGAGAGGACAGAAGGTGATGTTGATAGCAGTCAACCTTCCTTGAGGAAGATGATGTTAATAGCGGTCAACCTTCCTTTAAGAAGACAACTTTGATAGCAGTCACTCTTCCTTGGAGAGAGGGAAGAAGATGATGTTGATAGAAGTCAACCTTTTCTGTAGGAAGAGCACAAGATAATGGTGATATTAGCCTGCGTTTTCGGATTTCTGGAATTCCTGAATTGTCAGCGTCGAATAAATAACTGAACAACCTAGTTTCAGCTTACCTGAACTTATGAAACAATATTGATCAGGATGATGAACTTTGGTCAAGGTTTAGGCAAGATTTATCTAAATCCTAGACAAACAACAAGAGGATTAGTTGCTGCAGACGAAAATCTATGTAAGTGATCTCAATCAAATCTGAAGGACAAACAGATCTGAAAAGATTAATCGCTTTTGTTATCAACTAAATCGTGTGCATTAATGTTAGTATTGGTAAGCCCATTGCTGAAAAATTATGTCAGAATATATCATTTGATATATGAAACTGCTCTCAAATGAAAAAAAAAAGTCAATGTACATCAAAGAAATCCAGTTTTGTTTTCATTTTACAGACAGTTAATAAGGACAGTATTGATATATACTGCAAAAATTAGAAAAGATGATAAAAGAAAGTTTGTGTGTATGTTTTAAGAAGAAAGTAATTTGCGAGAACACTACCAAAACCGAGAGTACTTCAATGACAGGTAGTTCTATAGATGAGAGAGAATAAGTGAGAGAGAGAGAGAGAGAGAGAGAGCGAGCGAAAGGTAGAGACAGAGAGAGAGAGAGAGAGAAAACAAGCCAGAGAGAATGAGTGAAAAAGAAAGAGGAAGCGAAGACAGCCAGAGAGAGAGAGAGAGAGAGAGAGAGAGAGAGAGAGAGCCAGAGAAATATTTAGGCAAAAAAGCATGAGACTCAAAAATGGCAATAATCTTTTTTTTTCTTGTTGAATTTGACTAAAGTTTTAACCTGTAATGTCTTCTTCGCAACAAAGTGTTTTCATGTTTGTCTGTCTTTGAAGACAGGATAAAGGCAGGGAAGTTTTTCCAAGTTTTGGATGCAGCTAAATTTAGTACATTCTAAGCTTTTATTAACGGATCAACCGCTAATAATAAAAGTAAATCATAAAAGTAAACTTCTAGCGTCTTGTAGTTGACGCTGTTTTAAAAGAGTACTAATCCATATTTTATATGAAAAAGGTAAAAAGGTAAAATTCCCGTTTCCCTGCCATTAAGGCATATTAGGAATACGGTGTTAGGCCCATATTTCCAAGACTTTCGGCACATGAAAGTCTGATGTGGTCAGTATCAAGCCTGGCCATCGGCACATGAAAGTCTGATGTGGTCAGTATCATGTCTGGCCATCGGCCCATGAAAGTTTGATGTGGTCAGTATCTTGTCTGGCCATCGGCACATGAAAGTCTGATGTGGTCAGTATCATGTCTGGCCATCGGCACATGAAAGTCTGATGTGGTCAGTATCTTGTCTGGCCATCGGCACATGAAAGTCTGATGTGGTCAGTATCATGTCTGGCCATCGGCCCATGAAAGTACGATGTGGTCAGTATTATGTCTGGCCATCGGCACATGAAAGTCTTATGTGGTCAGTATCACGCCTGGCCGTATTTACCCTCACAGATTTATCTGATACCAATTTTTAGAGGCTGGGTAAGCACCGGGGTCTTTTAAATGTGTACCAGAAGAAATTCAATTGCTGAGACTCGAACCCAGTACCACTGGATTAGTAAACCGAGCGCCTAACCACTCAGCTAAAGATGCGTATTTTATATGAAGCATCCAACTATTATTGTTTAAGTACACCTATCATTGTTTTCACTGTTTATATATATATATATATAAACTTCTCGTACTAATAACATGTATGGACATTTTTGAAGTAATCTTTTTAGTATTAAAGATAGTCAGATATCGGATATGTAATGAGGAGGTAACTCGGTCCTACCTCATGGTGTTATGTACCAAATGTCTGTATCGAATTATTTAGTTAAAAATAAAAGTAGTTCAGGCCACATTCACCTTTGTTGAGCCTAAGCACAGTTCCTTCTGTTCTAGGCTTTTATTTCCTACAAAAACGTCTGGCAGCGGAAAGAGAAACATACACATTGACATAAATTGTGCACATGTTTTGTACTGGAATAAAGATCTTGATCATGGCTGTTGTTTGTGCTTCTTGTCACATTTTGTATACTTTTTCATATCTTGTCTTGTTTGAATCCGTGGCTGTGCTCACACACAGCAAATGAGAGAGCAGGGAAAACGGATGAAGACAGAAATGTAGGAAGTGTAGGATGTTCAGGGCGCCAAATTTTTTAGGGCGCTACTTTTATAGTAAAAAGCTGCAGTATTCTACTTCTCTTTCTTGTAAAGTGGAGTATTTTACATACGACCTTCAAAGAGCAGCCATTCTTTTTTTTTTTTCATTGAATCCCATCATAGTAATTATTCGCCTTGGGTGGACAGGGAAAGTGTAAAAATATCTTGTTTTTTAAACAGAATCAGGAAAACTAAAAGGAATATTTCCTTTTCATCAAAGAAAGTTGATCCATGGGCAAGAAATCTGGGTCGGAATTCTGCTCTGCAGAGTTTAGGCGGAACACTGTCGATGGCAAATTAGTTTAGAAAGGAAGGAATGATAATAAATATTGCTAGGAATGTGACAAATTACTTGGATGTTGCGTATCTTCACAATGAGTGGACCACTACAGTTTCTCTTTAACTGAGATACACAAAGCATCAGTGTTTTCTCAGGGAACATAAGCATCAATGTTTTCTCAGTGAACACATGCTTGTTTCTGTTAAGCGCCGTCTTATTATGTATAATGTGCATGTGGACAGGTTCTGTGAAAACTGTGCCAGAGTTTGTTATTTGTCCCTAGTGAGTTTGTTATTTGTATTGACGTTACTGTCCCTAGTCAGTTTGTTATTTGTATTGACGTTACTGTCCCTAGTCAGTTTGTTAAGACTTCTAACTTCTGAACATACGCTGGAAATTCGGCGGCCTCGTTGGCTGAGTGGTTAGGCGATCGGTCTACTAATCCAGTGGTACCGGGTTCAAGTCCCAACAGTGGGAATTATTTATCTCATACCAGCAAACCAAAAGTCCCCGGGGTCCATCCAGCCTCTAAGAAAATGGGTACCAGAGAAATCTGGGAAGGTAAACGCAGCCAGACGTGATACTGACCACTTCAGACTTTCATGTGCCTAACACGGCATCTCCAATATGCTTATTGGCATGGAAACGGGGATTATTCTCTTTTACCTGTAATGGAAGTTTGCTAGAAATTTGCAGATTTGCCACATGCAACGAAAGTACAAAGTAAATGAGGAATTTTGCTTTTAAATGTTCGGTTTCAGCGCATTCCACTGCGTCTTTTCCCTGAAAATTCGAGCAAAGAACTTTCCAGAGACACCTTTGGACAAACTTAGCTTAGAAGCGGGCACTGCAGTTCAGCAATAAACTGGGATATGTACAGTTTTATAAAGTGGAAAGAAATGTCCGAAAGTGTGGTATTCAGTTTATAGAAGAATCATGAGAATGTAGACATTCTGGATTTCCAAATAATTCGTTTTTTTCCTCCCATTATTGGTTCATTATTATTGTGATATGTCTACCGACCAGAAGATCCATGGTTTGATTACCCACCGGGGGGGGGGGGGGGGGAATTATTCTCTCACTGAGGTCGACCCATTCTCAAGAAGTGGGTGCCGAAGAGTTTTTTGTCTGGACAAAATAAATATGAGGGCACCAGTACAGCATGTTTTGAATATCTTGTATCATTACTACGTAATAATGGAGGTACAATGAGGGAAATTAAAAGGAGGACATCTATCGCTCTTCAAAAAATAAAATACCTAAAGAAGCTGTGGAGAGAAATAGACAGAACTACAAAAATAAGATTTTTTAAGGGCATACATCTTTCTCGTGCCAACATATGCCTGTGAGACCAAGACACTTAACAAAACAGCTGAGAAACACATAAATGCCTTTAAATGTAAATACTACAAAAGAGTCCTTCAAATATCATGGACACAAAAAAGAACAAATATATCTATACTACAAGAATTTAATATTGAAGAAATCTTGCTAGTATAGAAGATTAAACATAAGTATTTTTGGACATATTAAAGGTCATAAGAATTTAGAGAAGACAGTCTTGGAAAGGTACATAATGGGAAAAAAAAGAAAGGGAAGAAGACCAAGGCGAAGATGGCTGCAAGACATCATTGATGATCTGCAGATGGATGCATCAGCAGCAGGCCATCTTGCTCACAACCAAGAGGCCTGCAGGAGAGCTGTTAGGGAGGCAAAGTTCCGCAAGGGACTAAGTACACCATGAAATGTAATGAAGCATAAATAATATTTGCAAGGGTGAAAGTTCACAACGATCAGAGCCAGCTGCTCATAAAAAGCCGACAACGGAAACAAATGTAGCGTCCCGTTTTATATTTGCAACGGGTTTCCACATTTCACCGTACAGGACGCATAACCATGGCGACATTACTTGTTCCTCGCGTAACTGTCAATGTAAATCGCGTGTAAATCAGGTAAAGAATGAGAATAATGGGCAATAAAAATGATCAGCAGATATAAAGACATTAAATGTAACATAACACGGAAGTCCACATTATGTTAACAAGAAACAGTAACATACATAAATTGGCTACGATGTTAAAATGCTTATGTCGGATAAAACGAGTTTTTTTGTGTCCACCATTGGCCTGCTTTTAGTCCAATATTCTTATCCGAAACCACCTTCAGGGAACATGATTTTGCTTTTAAACAGAAAACAGAGATCCCTGAAGTCAGAGAAGACAGAAGGATAGTCAGGGCTTGAACGTAGATCCCTGAAGTCAGAGAAGACAGAAGGATAGGCAGGGCTTGAACGTAGATCCCTAAGTCAGAGAAGACAGAAGGATAGGCAGGGTTTGAACGAAGATCCCTGAAGTCAGAGAAGACAGAAGGATAGGCAGGGCTTGAACGTAGATCCCTAAGTCAAAGAAGACAGAAGGATAGGCAGGGCTTGAACGTAGATCCCTGAAGTCAGAGAAGACAGAAGGATAGGCAGGGCTTGAACGTAGATCCCTGAAGTCAGAGAAGACAGAAGGATAGGCAGGGCTTGAACAAAGATCCCTGAAGTCAAAGAAGACAGAAAGATAGGCAGGGCTTGAACGTAGATCTCTAAATCAGAGAAGACAGAAGGATAGGCAGGGCTTGAACGTAGATCCCTAAATCAGAGAAGACAGAAGAAAAGGCAGGGCTTGAACGTTTGGAATGTCCGGGGTGTAGAATTATAAGGTAATGGCTGCAGTTTTTGTGCAGCAAAGTGGATTTACAAAGAAAATGTTGAGTCGCGTTATGAATAAGTGCCTGTGTGGAACAAGTTTGTGAAGTTTGTGGAACAACTTTTTTGTGGAACACGTTTGTGAAGTTTGTGGAACAAGTTTGTGAAGTCTGGCCCTCGTGAGCACAGATATTCATTTGCATTGTACTATTTACACAATATTACGACTATTTCGTTAAAACACCTGTGCTTCAAATAGTTCAGGTGTTAAAACCTGTCGAGTGATGAACCGAACAAACAGACTTTATTATTAAAGGGTTAAGAATTGCGCTTGTAAGCCCGTCTGACATTCATTAAAGAACTTTCACTCAGTCACAGACATTCAGCATTTGTTGTCAAACACGATACCCATGAAGATGAAGAAGAAGAAGAAGAAGAAGAAATCTCTTGTATACACTCCACAATCTCGTTTATGTAGCTACATGCAATAAACTTTTATTACATTCTCACATTGATTCAATGAGGAATGAAAAGTCATTTATTTATTTATTTATTTTTTGGACACCGTTATCTAATTTTTGCTTTCCCGGGACGGGTCTGTGTATCGTAACCCTTCCTTGACCTCCTGGTCAGTGAAAATGAAGTCTGCCCTAAAACAAAACAGGACCTGTAAGGCGAGGCACACCAAAGTAAACTTTACTCACGACTCTTATTACGGTAAGCGGAAACACGGTGCATATTACATTCTGTGTATTTTTATCCAGCTATCGCTCTTCAGAAAGTAAAACAACTAAAGAATCTGTGGAGAGGAACAGACAGAATTACACACACACACAAAAAGATTTTAAAGGGCATGCATCTTTCCCATCACAACATATGCCTGTGAGACCTGGACGCTTAACAAAACAGCTGAGAAACACATAAATGCCTTTGAATGTAAATGCTACAGAAGAGTTCTTCAAATATTATGGACACAAAAAAGAACAAATATATCCATACTACAATAACTTAATATTGAAGAAGGCTGGCTAGTAAAGAGGATTAAAGAGAGAAAACTTAAATATTTTGGACACGTTAAACGTTGTGATAATCTAGAGAAGACTGTCTTGGAAGGGTACATAATGGGAAAAAGAAAGAGAGGAAGACCAAGGCGAAGATGTTTGCAAGACATCGTTGATAATCTGCAAATGGATGCATCAGCAGTAGGCCATCTTGCTCACAACCGAGAGGCCTACATGAGAGCTGTTAGGGAGCCAAAGTTCCACAAGGGACATGCAAATGAATGAATGAATGAATGAATGAATGTATTTTTAGAAGTGGCCCCTGAGTTGACCGGATCATAAAGAAAACAATTTTTTTTGTCTGTTTTCTGTTGCCATCGATTACGCACGCTCAAGCACTGAGACAGCTTACATGCATGTTTCTCAGTGTCGGTATTTCTTCATAAAACATTGCTCATTCAGGATTTTTTTATTACAATTTTAGTGGGGACTTGCATGGCTGATCGTTCTGCGAGCCGATTTCTTGTTTGATGAGTACGGGTTCAAATTAGAGTACGGGTTTTCTGCTGGAAGGCAAAGCTTAAACTCTAGCCTGAACATCTCTCGGCAACTGCTAGAAGTCATTGCCATTCTTTCACTCTCAAACTATCAATGGCTTCAACTAGGAAAATGAGTATATCCTGTAACTGACAGTATTTTCTTTTTATTTAAATGTGTTCACTGACATTTGTGTCAATTGCTTGATCAGCAAAATCAAATGTTTCAAAGGAAAGCATAACACATGTCGCACAAAACAATCACAATTTAAAGCTACGCCTAGTAGTCTTCCATATTTAGCTGGGAAGAGCTGTATTTCTGCCTCAAAGACATCAGAGTTACCTGTTTTAATGTTTCTGTAAAGACAGAACGCGTCCTTAAAACATCGTATCAAACAAAGGGTACAAGGCGTATATTTTATACTGAGGTAAAGATATCACAACCGAAAGAGCCTCTGCTTGAAAGATTTTAGAGCCAAGATTACTCGAGACAGTGGGAGTCTTTATATTAAAACCTTCAGCTTCTGAGGCAAAAGAAAAAGGAATGAAAAGAATTGTGTAAGGACGCAGGAAGGAAAGGAAATGCCTACAGTCGCAGGAAGGAAAAAAATTGTTTACAGACGCACAGCCTGTACACCCAAAAAAAAAAAAAAATAGAAAAGAATGGAACCCGCTCCAGTAATGTTCTTACTAGAGTCACATGACCGCTCATCCAGAGTTCTTATTGGTGACTTTTTAAAAGTATAGTCACGGCGTTGGCATTTATACTCTTAAATGTTTCTCGTGTTTTTTTTATTATTGTTATTACATCATCATCATCATCATGTGCCGTGCCGACTGGCGTTGGCTATTATGCTTCTCCAGAGTATCCGATCCTTCATGCAGGCCATCAGTTCAGTTGGTGATCTCCTCTCACACCATCCCGTCAGACTGTCCAGTATCATTTCTCTTGGTCTTCCTCTTGATCTTCTTCCTTCTATTTTTCCTGTTGTTATAATATTTTCAATGCCCCCTTTTCTCATTGCATGTCCTATGAAAGTACATTGTCTCTCTGTTATCTTTTTAACAAGGTTTTTTTGTCTCTCCAGCTCTTCTCATACATTCTTCATTAGTTATTTTTGCTGTCCAGGGGATTCGCAATATTCTTCTAATAAACCACATTGTTATTACATGTATGTCAAAATATGGTTGAAAAGACCTTACCAAACTGTTACACACACCACAGTGAGGAACGTTACAATAAAAATGAAAATCATGTTTAAAACACTCACTCACTCACTCACTCACTCACTCACTCACTCACTCAAGGTTACTTCATGGTGAAAATGAGGAACGATACAAGAAAAATTAAAAAAAAAACAATGTCTAACGAACGCAAAGAAATCACCCGAGACTTTGCGAAGGTGGAATGGCACCTGACGATGGTAATGATAATGGTGATGATGATGATGATGATGTACATCCAGTGATTTTCTTACCCTAAAGTACATTATTACAACGATTTCAAAGGCTGAGATAACAGCTTAAAATAACATACATAATTATGGCATCTATTTTAGGTACAAACATAACTTGTTTTATGTTGTATGTTTTTGTATGTTTTTATGTTTTATGTCGTAAGTTTTTATGTCAGCCTCCAAGGACAACTCCCTCCTCCCCCCCCCCCCCCACCCACTCGGGTATATCACACAAATTTGCGGGAAAAGATAAAAGAAAATAGAATGATACAATTTCCTGTGGTCTTGTTTCAAGCCCTGTGAATGTGAAAAATAATCGCTCTGTCAGAGAGTAAAACACACAAACTAGAAAATGATATGCTTACACTCGTGGTACGAATGAGGAGTATAAACAGAGGAGTCAAGTCACTTCCCCTACATTGTTTAGTCAAGCCACTTCCCCCTACATTGTTTAGTCAAGCCACTTCCCCCTACATTGTTTAGTCAAGCCACTTTCCCTACATTGTTTAGTCACGCCACTTTCCCTACATTGTTTAGTCACGCCACTTTCCCTACATTGTTTAGTCACGCCACTTTCCCTACATTGTTTAGTTACGCCACTTTCCCTACATTGTTTAGTCACGCCACTTTCCCTACATTGTTTAGTCACGCCACTTTCCCTACATTGTTTAGTCAAGCCACTTCCCCCTACATTGTTTAGTCAAGCCACTTCCCCCTACATTGTTTAGTCAAGCCACTTCCCCCTACATTGTTTAGTCAAGCCACTTCCCCCTACATTGTTTAGTCAAGCCACTTCCCCCTACATTGTTTAGTCAAGCCACTTCCCCCTACATTGTTTAGTCAAGCCACTTTCCCTACATTGTTTAGTCAAGCCACTTCCCCCTACGTTGTTTACAAATAAAGACTACAAAATTTTACGTGTAAAGGAGCGAAGGCATAGGGGTGAAAGAAAGAAGTCAACGTGGATAAGATTTTAATTTCAAAGAAAAATTCCTTAGCCCCCACATGACGTACACACAGGGGGGTCTTTTAATGAAAGATTCGTCATCTGGTCTCTACGACCTAATCCCTGGGGATAACCCAGCGCGCAATCTGTATGTCAGATATCTAGAAATCACGTGAACATGTCTTAACTACATGGGGGCAAATCTCGTCAGATCGAGGATTTTGAAGCCCTGGATTCCAAAGCACTTTGTTATCCAGCTGTAGACTATTGCTTGTTCTTGGCTTTGGAACGTAGATCCAAGTTCTACAAAGATTACACTTAAAAGAGAACGATAGACAGGCAGTATTTGCGAACTCCCGCAATGAAAAACTCTACTCCCTCACGTGGCCATCTTTTTTTTTCTTTTTTCACTTCCAAAAGTTCTTTGTGTCCGACTCGTGGATACCGCCTCGTGTTATTAATTATTCGGAGAGTAACATCTTCAAACGGAAGCAGGGCACCTCCTATCGAAGTTTTTAAAATAAAACCAACAACTCGGCGAGAGCGACCAGTTGATAAGAGATTCCAATTCGTAGAAAATTGAATTAGTATGGCGCCCCGTCACGTATGCCGGACGAGGAATTTTTTTGTGTGGAGTATGTGCAGAGATTTGGAGTCCCGTAAACAGCAGGATTATCAATGTTGTAAGAAACTCTTAACGTGGAGCTTAGATGTCCTCGAGCACACACGGCTTCTGAGGAGTTCGAGCAACCGAGCAAGCTGGCGAGGATTAAACAGACGCCAAAGGACGAGGAAGACGTCAAATTGAAATTTGTTTTGTCCGGATCTTGTCTAGATATTCTTATACCACAGAATTGCTAGTCCTCCTGTAACTATCTTGTCTAGATATTCTTATACCACAGAATTGCTAGTCCTACTGTAACTATCTTGTCTAGATATTCTTATACCACAGAATTGCTAGTCCTACTGTAACTATCTTGTCTAGATATTCTTATACCACAGAATTGCTAGCCCTCCTGTAACTATCTTGTCTAGATATTCTTATAATACAGAATTGCTAGTCCTACTGTAGCTATCTTGTCTAGATATTCTTATACCACAGAATTGCTAGCCCTCCTGTAGCTATCATCTGTTTTGTTAAAGATTTTTGTTCTTTTCATTTCTTCGTTTGTACTGTGTGTCATACTGTGTATGACTACCAAATAAAAATTTCGGTACTGTTTAGAATAAACAGTTAACTGAATTCGGTGTCTGTAAGAGCAGTCTAAAATAACTTTTTAAGTTTTATAATTCATGTAGCTATGCAATCGACATCAAACAGATGGTGGAAAGTTTGTAGTTTAAGAAAGGAGTATAGTTTGTATTTTTTTATACAGGATAGGAGGGTATATAGATAGACAGATAGATGGAACGAATGTATTTTATTTTCAAAGGGTTAAGAATTGGGCACGCAACAGGCAGACAGACAGACAGACAGATAGATAGATAGATAGATAGATAGATAGATAGATAGATAGATAGATAGATAGATAGATAGATAGATAGATAGATAGACATAGTAACTATTCATTTTCTTTTTATTACAAAAATGCACACACACACATACATAACAGCTGATTTGGTTTTACGAAGCAATATTTATGTAAGTAGATGTTTACAGCTTCGGAGTTACAGAAAAAAGTAGATGTTTATAGCTGCCAAGTTACAGGAAAAAGTAGATGCTTACAGCTTCGAAGTTACAGGAAAATGTATATGTTTGCAGCTTCGAAGTTACAGAAAAAAGTAGATGTTTACAGCTTCGAAGTTACAGAAAAGAGTAGATGTTTACAACTTCGAAGTTACAGAAAAGAGTTTTTGTTGAGCTATCCATCTCACTGGTGATTCATAACTATTTGATTCACAGTATTGGCCACATTTAAAGAAACAGCATCTCTATTCCACATTAAAAAAGTATCAAGAATAATTATGTTTGGGATTCTTGTTTTCTAACTAGCCCTAATTACCTCCTCTAGTGGTGCAATATTGACACACAGTCTCGCTCTCCATACACGATAAAACATAAAAGCATACAACATAAAACATTAAAACATACAACAAAAATATAAAAACATACAACATGAAACATAAAAACAAACAGCATAAAACACAGAAACAAACAACATAAAGTATAAAAAACACAACATAAAAGAAAAACTTAAAACATAAAAACTTACAACATAAAACATAAAAACACACAACATAAAACAAGTTATGTTTGTACCTAAAATAGATGCCATATTTATGTATGTTATTTTAAGCTGTTGTCTCAGCTTTTTTAAAATCGTTGTAATAATGTACCTAAGGGTAAGAAAGTTAATTTTTATACTTTATTTTAAAAAATACAAGTAACAACAATAAAATAAAAAAAATAAACAACCGCAAGTAAAACTGAAATGGAATTGTTTTTGTACATTTACTTTCTAAAATGTTTTTGCTTTAATAAATTAAAAAATAAAAATAATATACTTTTGTTATCACCGCTTTTTTAAAATTATTAAAAAAAGGTTGTTATCGTATCTTCATTGTCTGTGGCAATCCCTGTTACGATGTCTGCATTGCTGTCATTATCATCCGTAGTTCTTAACTCTGTGGCTCGGCACAGCGTGAGATAGCTGTTGGAATTTGTTTAGTTTCCAACATAATTAGCTAGCAACTTATTTATTTATCTATTTGTTGTTCTATTTAAAAAAAAAAAGTTAAGTTCAGATGGTTTTGCAGTTTCAGTGCAAAAATAATAATAATCCTTATGTCAGAACAGAAAAAAAAACTGTTATGCTGAAGAAATTTCGCTGATTTAATTATAACATAAGGTATTGAAATCAGTCACTGTAGCTTTTGTAAAATATTTCATTTGTTGTTATAGCAAATTAAATCAACCAATGTTGTTCACCCCCGAAGTTAGAATTTGCTAAGAAAAATTCAAGAATATATCTTTAAACTGTTTTCAACAACTGCTAAGATCGTTTTTATCTTTGCTCTAGAACACGAAGAAGCTTCCAGAAACGATAGAGGAGGCGGTTTTAAAGGAATAATTGTATGTATACTAGAAGAGAAAACAGATCCATAAACAGAATGGAAGAAATCAATAGGAAAGAAGCTTACTACACGCACATGAACACACGCTTGTCTGTGAAAGGCTTTCTTTTCAAGCTCTTCTTGGTATGAAAGAGCAAGACAGTAACAGAGACGAAAGTTGTGTAAGAGAGACAGGAGTTTAAATCTGCTTTGTGTAAGGGAGACAACAAGAACTTAAAATCTTCGTCATGTAAGGGAGACAACAAGTACTTTTTAAATCAGCGTCCTTTTAAAGCAGACAACAAGAACTTGACACTTAACAAAACAGCTGAGAAGCACATAAATGCCTTTGAATGTAAATGCTATAGAAGAGTTCTCCAAATATCGTGGACACAAAAAAGAACAAATATATCTATACTGCAAGAGCTTAATATTGAAGAAGGCTGGCTAGTAAAGAGGATTAAAGAGAGAAAACTTAAATATTTTGGACACATTAAACGTCATGATAATTTAGAGAAGACCATATTGGAAGGATACATAATGGGAAAAAGAAAGAGAGGAAGACCGAAACGAAGATGGCTGCAAGACATCGTTGATGATCTGGAAATGGATGCAGCAGCAGCAGGCCATCTTGCTCACAACCGAGAGGCCTACAGGAGTGCTGTTTGGGAGGCAAAGTTCCGCAAGGGACATGCAAAGGAATGAATGAATGATCCATCTCACTGGTGATTCATAACTATTTGATTCACAGTACTGGCCACATTTAAAGAAACAGCATCTCTATTCCACATTAAAAAAGTATCAAGAATAATTATGTTTGGGATTCTTGTTTTCTAACTAGCCCTAATTACCTCCTCTAGTGGTGCAATATTGACACACAGTCTCGCTCTCCATACACGATAAAACATAAAAGCATACAACATAAAACATTAAAACGTACAACAAAAATATAAAAACATAAAAACAAACAACATAAAACACAGAAACAAACAACATAAAGTATAAAAAACACAACATAAAAGAAAAACTTAAAACATAAAAACTTACAACATAAAACATAAAAACACACAACATAAAACAAGTTATGTTTGTACCTAAAATAGATGCCATATTTATGTATGTTATTTTAAGCTGTTGCCTCAGCTTTTTTAAAATCGTTGTAATAATGTACCTAAGGGTAAGAAAGTTAATTTTTATACTTTATTTTAAAAAATACAAGTAACAACAATAAAATAAAAAAAATAAACAACCGCAAGTAAAACTGAAATGGAATTGTTTTTGTACATTTACTTTCTAAAATGTTTTTGCTTTAATAAATTAAAAAATAAAAATAATATACTTTTGTTATCACCGCTTTTTTAAAATTATTAAAAAAAGGTTGTTATCGTATCTTCATTGTCTGTGGCAATCCCTGTTACGATGTCTGCATTGCTGTCATTATCATCCGTAGTTCTTAACTCTGTGGCTCGGCACAGCGTGAGATAGCTGTTGGAATTTGTTTAGTTTCCAACATAATTAGCTAGCAACTTATTTATTTATCTATTTGTTGTTCTATTTAAAAAAAAAAAGTTAAGTTCAGATGGTTTTGCAGTTTCAGTGCAAAAATAATAATAATCCTTATGTCAGAACAGAAAAAAAAACTGTTATGCTGAAGAAATTTCGCTGATTTAATTATAACATAAGGTATTGAAATCAGTCACTGTAGCTTTTGTAAAATATTTCATTTGTTGTTATAGCAAATTAAATCAACCAATGTTGTTCACCCCCGAAGTTAGAATTTGCTAAGAAAAATTCAAGAATATATCTTTAAACTGTTTTCAACAACTGCTAAGATCGTTTTTATCTTTGCTCTAGAACACGAAGAAGCTTCCAGAAACGATAGAGGAGGCGGTTTTAAAGGAATAATTGTATGTATACTAGAAGAGAAAACAGATCCATAAACAGAATGGAAGAAATCAATAGGAAAGAAGCTTACTACACGCACATGAACACACGCTTGTCTGTGAAAGGCTTTCTTTTCAAGCTCTTCTTGGTATGAAAGAGCAAGACAGTAACAGAGACGAAAGTTGTGTAAGAGAGACAGGAGTTTAAATCTGCTTTGTGTAAGGGAGACAACAAGAACTTAAAATCTTCGTCATGTAAGGGAGACAACAAGTACTTTTTAAATCAGCGTCCTTTTAAAGCAGACAACAAGAACTTGACCAACAAACTGAGTCGCCAGTTCCCGTAAACTAATGGTTCCCAAAATGGGCGATAGAACCCACTCCCTTCCCGCAGTGGGTGTGTTGATAGAACCCACTCCCTTCCCTCAGTGGGTGTGTTGACAGAACCCACTCCCTTCCCGCAGTTGGTGTGTTGATAGAACCCACTCCCTTCCGGCAGTGGGTGTGTTGACAGAACCCACTCCCTTCCCGCAGTGGGTGTGTTGATAGAACCCACTCCCTTCCGGCAGTGGGTGTGTTGATAGAACCCACTCCCTTTCCTCAGTGGGTGTGTTGATAGAACCCACTCCCTTCCCTCAGTGGGTGTGTTGACAGAACCCACTCCCTTCCCGCAGTGGGTGTGTTGATAGTAAAGTAAGAGAACAAATTTTGTATGATTAGACCTCGAAAAAATCATAGACAAAGCACTTTAGTGAGACGTGAGAGAAAGAAAAATCACAAGAGAATTACCTGGGATTCGAACACGGACTCCGGTAGGACGAGCAGCCGTCTAGCCACGAGAGAACAGCTTACTATCGACTTAGCCAACTAGCACCCCAAAAAAGGTGTTTTGTTGACATAGTCTTTAGTAACCGCTCAGCAAACATAAGGGATCGTGACACCCGGAAAGAAACGAGGTCGTGACACAGAAATTCCGTAGCTTAGATTCATTCTCTCTAGCAGGTACCAACTAGACAAACATACACACGGTCTACTGCCATGTCTGGTGCAAACTTGGACAACAATAACAAACGAACGAATACTTATTACATGAAGTTAGTTTCGGATATAGTGAACAATTTTTTATAATTTTTTATAAATAGGAAACTACGAGGCTTTGGTATAGTAAAGTAAGAGAACAAATTTTGTATGATTAGACCTCGAAAAAATCATAGACAAAGCACTTTAGTGAGACGTGAGAGAAAGAAAAATCACAAGAGAATTACCTGGGATTCGAACACGGACTCCGGTAGGACGAGCAGCCGTCTAGCCACGAGAGAACAGCTTACTATCGACTTATATGTTGATAGAACCCATTCCCTTCCCTCAGTGGGTGTGTTGACAGAACCCACTCCCTTCCCGCAGTGGGTGTGTTGACAGAATCCAGGAGGAGGTTGGACGAAGAGGGAAAAGAAAGCGGCAGATGCCATCAGAACCAGCTGAAAGACAAAATGTTGACATATCACTAAGGCATGAGGACTGAGAGAGAAGTATGAAAAAGAAGGAGAATCGCTATTATAAACCGATATATTAAGAAAAAGACTTTGAGAATTGCTATTATAACCCAATATATTAAGAAAAAGACTTTGAGAATTGCTATTATAACCCAATATATTAAGAAAAAGACTTTGAGAATTGCTATTATAACCCAATATATTAAGAAAAAGACTTTGAGAATTGCTATTATAACCCAAAATATTAAGAAACAGATTTTTAGAATCGCTAATATAAACCGATATATTAAGAAAAACACTTGAACACTTTAATGATCTGTTCAGAGTGGAAGAGCAATGGTTTTAATCTAATTCTTCTACGACATTTTTGTAACGTGTGCTATTCATGCTGAACCAGATCAGTTTCTCATCGCTGACATTGTTAATGCTGTCTCTTTGTCCCAGCTCTAAAATCTAGCACAATTAACAAAACTATTCTTACTTCTAGTACAGCTAACAAAACTATTCTTACTTCTGGTACAGCTAAGAAAACTATTCTTACTTCTGGTACAGCTAACAAAACTATTCTTACTTTTGGTACAGCTAACAAAACTATTCTTACTTTTGGTACAGCTAACAAAATTATTCTTACTTCTAGTACAGCTAACAACACTTTTTTTACTTCTGGTACAGCTAACAAAACTATTCTCACTTCTAGTACAACAAACAAAACTATTCTTACTTCTGTTACAATTAACTAAAATGATTTTACGTCTACTTTTTAAAAACCATTATTTTAACTGTGAACAATATATAACAAGATCATTTAGAATAAGAATTAATTTAAAGGTTTTAAAAAAAAAATTATTGAAGCTTTTCTTCAATATTCTTATACAACAGCAATTCATGATTATGTTAATGTGAAATGAAATGAAGCATAAGTTTAAAAGGCCCCCCCCCCCCCAAAAAAAAAAAGGGAAATGGAATGAAGCACAAGTGAAATGAAATGGGGCATGAGCAATAATGACAAAGAATGGGAAATGGAATGAAGCATGAGCTAAAAAGGCGAGGGATGGGAATGTTAATGGTGCGTAAGTAACAGAAGATAAAGAATGATAAATGAAGGATAAGTTACAAAGGCAACAAACTGGAAACAGAATGGAGCATGAGTTAAAAGGTCAAGAATGAGTAAAGGAATGGCTTGTAAGTAACAGGGACAAAACATTTTAACGAAAACAAGAAGGTTGAAACAATAAGTTCTGAGGAAAGATGCATTTAAAATTTCACGAGACAAGATTAACATACAACTTAAACAAAGTTCACTTTTGTGAAAGGTTGGTATTTATGAAGTGAGGCAAACATTGTACGTCCCTGAACAAGAACAGACAACTTTCCGTGAAAGTTCTAACATTCTTTCATGCACATGACCCGATTTATTTGCATTTTGATTTCGTTTTAAATATTGCTTCCTCTATTAATGTGGGCCCTTAAATCCAAACTTGTAAGACTTAAGGGCAGCTGTATGTCGTCTACGAAAGCTGATAGTTTTGGATAATGTGATGTTTGTGAAAGTTAAAATAACAGTTCTAAAGGACAAGAAGTGTTACTACTTGAGTAAACAACTCAAAGGAACAATAAGGGCACTAACACTATAACCCTATGTGCCTCTAAGGCATGACAGCATTACCTTTACCCTTTTTTTTTTTTTTGACTTTAAACAACTCAAAATGTAAGTTTACTGGAGGAGGGGCAATAACCGATTTATATCTCTTAAAGCAAAGTAGTAATTCATTATTTCCCTTTTCTCCAGCTCCATTACCCATTGAACACAATGTTTTCGTAAATTTACTGTGACATACAGCAAGGGAGAAGATGTTAGTTTTTTTAAGCAGTAAAATTATTCTTTTTCGTTCATTCTTTTCTATTCTGTGACAAAGACATTTCAGACTTGCGGTTCTTAATCTTTCTAAGTACACATCTGGAGAACTAAGAAGCTTTTCAATCTGGTAATCAGCAACCCATGGCTGACATGTCAATGTCAAGAGATGGCGAACCATAACTGATCAAGACCCGGCCCCACTCACTGAGAAATGTCAGTCACTCCCAGTGATCCATCTAATCCTAGAGAAAACAAAAAACACAGACTCTGTAGTCATATGTTAGCAAAGACAGTTTCTTTCAGAATAAAATCAAATTTATCCGTCCAGTTTCGAGGCTTCTCTATAATCAAGTTTATCCGTAAAGGTTCGAGGCTTCTCTATAATCAAGTTTATCCGTCCAGCTTCGAGGCTTCTCTATAATCAAGTTTATCCGTCCAGGTTCGAGGCTTTTCTATAATCAAGTTTATCCGTCCAGGTTCGAGGCTTCTCTATTATCAAGTTTATCCGTAAAGGTTCGAGGCTTTTCTATAATCAAGTTTATCCGTAAAGGTTCGAGGCTTCTCTATAATCAAGTTTATCCGTCCAGCTTCGAGGCTTCTCTATAATCAAGTTTATCCGTCCAGGTTCGAGGCTTTTCTATAATCAAGTTTATCCGTCCAGGTTCGAGGCTTCTCTATTATCAAGTTTATCCGTAAAGGTTCGAGGCTTTTCTATAATCAAGTTTATCCGTAAAGGTTCAAGGCTTCTCTATAATCAAGTTTGTCCGTAAAGGTTCGAGGCTTCTCTATAATCAAGTTTATCCGTAAAGGTTCGAGGCTTCTCTATAATCAAGTTTATCCGTCCAGGTTCGAGGCTTCTCTATCTGTTCCGTAACACTAATCTTTTTTTTTTTAAACGGAGACGTGGTCGTTGATCTCACGCTCCAACACCCCCCCCCCCGGCCCCCCATCCTGGAGGTGCAAGTTTATTCTGACCCCTACCTGCGCAGACCTCCCCAGCTTTGTTGGACCTGCCAGGAGTAAAACTCCCGCTGGTATAGCTCTGGGGTGGTCAGGGTACGCAAGCTGTCATTCAGAACATAATGAGGACATCACATCCACTATAAGCAGCAGCAAAGAACGTTCTAAAGTACAGGCTGTCTTTGAGTTGTGAACGTCTAACTTACGGACAACCTGTAGTTACGAACAATCCCGCCCCCCCCCCCCCCCGAAAAAAAGACTTATTGTATTAAAAATTGGATACACTGGTTGATAATAACAAACAAGCACTACTTTGCGGCGCGCATGAAAACATTGCGCGTCTACAGCAGTTGGTAGGTTTCTTCAACTATTTTTTTAAATGCACAAAAAGGTACGCTAGATCCCGTACATTACATAACTGATGATAGGTACCAAATGTAATTAGTTATATCGACTTACGTACAAATTCGACCGAAAAACGCTCACTCGAAACTCAGGGACTGATGTAGTGATGGGATGATGTGAACAGGGATTCGGAGAGAAGTTGCGTCAGCTGTTGTTCCCCGCTTACCCTATTCATTAGCCATTCTGTTTTCATTCACTTCGGGGCCATTTAAATCACGATAAGCCCTCTGATTTATAGTGCTCCATTTCAGCAATGCTCATGATGCTTCTTTTGTTATAATCAATGCTACTCCTCCTTCATGATGATCTTCTTTACCTGACCATATTATTGTATCTTCTGTGCGCTGTGTTGTTAATTTCCTTCTGCCTTGTCCTGTCCATCTTGCTTCTTGTATTCCTAGTATGTCTAGTTTGTATCTGTGCATTTCCTTGATGGTTTGTGCTAGTTTTCCAGTCTGGTTTAGTGTTCTTACAT